>JARQOC010000007.1:13531190-13926125 GCA_033576535.1 Allobates femoralis | reverse complement strand
TACCCACGAGCCCCGCCTTATCTTGCAAAACCCCAAAAGAGCCGCCCCCCATACTCTGCTACCCCCCAGAGCCCCCCCCTTAAATCTGCCCACCCCCCAAGCAGCCAGTATAATTTTTTACCCACAAAACCTTCTGTATTCTTGCTACCCACAGAAAACCCCCCTGTTTTAAAAATGCAACCCCCCGCCCCCCCGGGGGACTCTGGGGGCCCCCCAAAAACTGCCTGAAAAATCGCCCCCCCCCCCAAAAACCCCCCTTTTACTCTGAACCCCCCCGACCGCCCGAAACTTTTTCTTTTTCCCCCAAAAAGCGCCCCTTTTTCTTCAAAACCCCCGAGCCGCCTGCATACTTGCTAACCCACAGAGCCGCCTGTATACTTGCCCCCAGAGAGCCGCCTGTAAAACTCCCCACCCACGAGCCCCCTGTAAAACTCTCACCCCCAAAAGCCCCCTTTCACTTTTTCTACCCCCAAAACCGCCGTTAAATTATACCCCCAGAGCCGCCATTATACTCTGTACCCACAGACCCGCCTGATACTCGCTACCCCCCCGAGCCGCCCCCATACTTTCTACCCAGGAGCCGCCTGTGAAACCCTAACCCCCCAAAAACCGCCTGTATACTTGCTCCCCACCGAGCCCCCTTTTACCCTGCAAAAAACCCCCCGAGCCGCCCGTATACTCGATAAAACCCCCCGAGGGGCCCCCTTTTTCTCTGTACCCCCAGACCCACCTGTAAAAAAATTTTACCCCCCAGAGCAAGCCTGTAAAAAAAGGTACCCACAGGAAAAACCCCCCCGCAAACTCCCGTACCCCCAAAACCCCCAACCCCCCCCGTTTACTCTGTACCCCCAGAGGGCCTTTTATAAAAATGCTACCCCCAGAGCCGCCCCCCAAAATTGCTTTTTACCCGAGCGCCTGCATTTCCCGTAACCCCCCAAAAACCGCCTCATACTATCTACCCCCAGAGTCTTCTTTATACTCTGGTAAAACCCCAGACCCGCCCCGTATAATCCCTACCCACAGAGCCCCTTTTTTATTCTCTGGCCTTCCCCCCCGGCAAACCTGTAAAAATTGCTTTTAAAAAACCGCCTGGATACTTTCTACCCACAGGCCTTCTGTATGCTCTGCTACCCCCCTTTGCCCCCCGTTTTACCTCCCGCAACCCCCACAGGCCCGGCCCCGTTTTAAATCTTACCCCCAGAAAACCCCTGAAAAAAATCCTACCCCCCAAAAAGGGGCCCGAAAAACTCTGGGTTTTAAAAAAACAGAGCCCCCCCTTTTAAAAATCCCCGTACCCACAGAAACCGCCTGGGATTGGCCTGCTAAAACCCCCAGAGCAAAAAAGTAAAAATCTGCCCCCCCCCCAGAAACCGGGGCCCGGGGGACTCCCGCTCCCACAAAAACCCCCCCGTAAAATCTGCTACCACCGAGCCCGGCCCCCCAAACCCCTGCTAAAAACCCCCCCGGGCCCCCAGTATAATCTCCTACCCCCAGAGCCCCTTTTGGGATACTCTGCAAAACCCCCCGGGCCCGCCTGTTTTACTTGCTACCCCAACCCCCCCGCCTGTATATTGCTACCCCCATCTGCCCCCCTTTCTCCCCCCCAAACCCCCCGAGCCACCTGTTTTACTCTGCTTAAAACCCCCAAAAACCCCCCTGCATACCTTTTTCCCCAACCAAGGGGCCGGGGCCCCCCATACTCTGCTACCCACAGAGCCCCCCTGTATAAACTCCTTTTTCCCAGTTTCGCCTGACTATCTGCTTTTTTTACAGACCCCTTTTTTACTCTGCTTAAAACCCCCGAGCCCCGTATGTCTGTCCCCCCCGAACCGCCTGTATAGTTGATTCCCCCCAGAGCCGCCTGGGATCCCCTGCCCCCACAAACCCGCCCTTTTAAAAATTTCTACCCAAAAAAGCCCCCGTAAACTCTGCTTTTTCCCCCCCCAAAACCCCTGCATTTCTTTCAACCCCGAGCCGCCCCGCCCACTCTGCAAAAACCCCCGAGCCGCCTCTATTTCTCTTCTATCCCCCCAGAGCCACCCCCTATGCCCTGCTAACCCCCCAAAAGGGTGGGCCTCTATGCTCCCTTTCCCCCAGACCCCCTGTATTTTTGTGTACCCACAGAGGCCTCTATAATTCCCGTTCCCACCCCAAAACCCCCAGGTATAATCCCCTTAAAACCCCAAAAAAAGGGCCTTCTGTTACTCTTTTACCCCAAAACAACCCCCCATAATCTGCTAAAACCCCCCGACCCCCTGTAAACTCGCTACCCCCCCGGCTGCCTGTAAAACCCCTGCTACCCACAGAGGGGCCCCCCCGTAAAACCCCCGCTACCCCCCAGAGCCGCCTGCAATCTCTGCTACCCACGAGCTGCCTGTTTTTCTCTGCTACCCACAGAGGGGGGGCCCGCATCTTGGGTACCCACCCCCGCCGCCTGTTTACTCTGCCTACCCGGGGGGCCCCCTTTTTTTTAAAAATTTTCCCCCCACAAAAACCCCCCTGTTTTAAACCCCGCTACCCACAGACCCCCCTGATATCTGCAAAAAACCCCCCAAAGGGCCCGTAAAAATCTGTAACCCCCCCAAAAAGCCTTTAAAAATTTTTCCTTTTTCCCCAGAGCCTCGTATATCTGCTACCCCGAGGGGGCCCCCCTGTAAAAAATCCTACCCCACGAGCCGCCTTTTATACACTGCAACCCACAGAAAAACCCCCCTACACTCTGCTAAAACCCCCAGAAAAAGGTGTATAAATCTGATAAACCCAAAAAACCACCAAATACTTGCACCCACAGACCCACCCGGGGGAAAACTGCTACCCCCCCCAAAAAGCCTGTAAACTCGCCCCCCAAAAAGCCGCCTGCATTTAAACCCCGGGGGCCCCAGACCCCCTGTATTCTCCGCTACCCCCCCGAGTTCCTGTTTAAAAAATGCTACCCCCAGAGCCCCCCTGAAATACTCTTTAACCCCAAACCCCGCCGCATACTCTGCTACCCACGGGGGCCCCCCTGCATACTTTTTCCCCCCCCCCCGAGCTTCCTCTAACTCTCTACCCCCCAGAGGCCAGTATAATCCCCCTACCCACAGAAAACCCTTTGTAAAACTTGCTAAAACCCCCAACAAGCCCGGTATTCTCTGTACCCCCCCAGACCCCCCCTGGGATAACCCCTGCCCCCAAAACCCCCGAGCTCCTGGGGGACTTGTACCCCACAAAAACCCCCCTGTATACTTGTACCCCCAAAAGCCGGGGCCCCCCCTACTCTGCCCCTCCCCCCAGAGCTGCCTGTTTTTCCCCGTACCCCCCAGAGTGCCTGCATACCCCTGCTACCCCCGAAACCGCCTGTATACTCTGCTTTTTCCAAAAAGCCCCCTGTATAAACCCTACCCACAAAAACCCCCTGTTTTTTAAAATTTTCTACCCCCAGAGCCGCCCCATACTCTTTTTTTCCCACGGGGGCCCCCCCTGTTAAATTGCTACCCACAGAGCCCCCTTTTTTAATTGCTACCCAAAAAACCGTCTGATTCTCTGCTACCCCCAGAGCCCCCCCTGCAAACCCCCGGGTACCCACAGAGCCCCTGCATACTCTGCTAAAACCCCCCAAAAATTTGCCTCTATACTCCGCTACCCCCAAAAGGCCCCCCCTATAAATTTTTCAAAAACCCCCCGTTTTTGCCAGAAAAAACTCCTACCCCCAAGCCTTCTGTTTTACTCCCGTACCCACAGCCCCCTGTATACCCCTTTTTTTCCCACCCCAACCCCCCTTTTTTATCTGCTAACCCCCCAGAGCTGCGTTATAATCTGCTTTTTCCCCAAAAAAGCCTGTTTACTCTGCTACCCACAGAGCGGCCCCCCCTACTCTGCTACCCAAAGGGGCCCCAAAACCCTTTTTTTCTGGGTAACCCACAAAAACCGCCCGCATTTAAAAATGCTACCCCCAGAGCCGCCCCGTTTTACTCTGCAAAACCCCCCGAGCCGCCTGTTTTAAAAAAAAATTTCCCACCCCAAAAGCCCCTGTATCTCTTACCCACAGAAAAACCCCCTTTTAAAATGCTACCCCCCGAGCCGCCTGTATACTCTGATACCCAAAAGGGGGCCGCCTTTCTTCTAGCTTCCACAGACCCCCCTGTAAAATCTGCTACCCACAGAGCCGCCCCCCAAAAAAATGCACCTAGAAGCCCCCTGCATTCTGTGCCCCCCCCCCAACCCGCCTGTAAACTTGTTCCCCAGAGCGCCTTATACTCTGCTACCCACTAGCCGCTGAAATACTCTGCTACCGACAGAGCCGCCTGCATACCCCCCCCCACCCCACCCCAAAAAGCCTGCATACTCTGGGGCCCACAGACCCCTTGGGGTTTTTTTTTGTACCCACAAAAGCGGGCCCCCCCCCCTCTGCTACCCACAGAGCCGCCCCGTTACACCGCTACCCCCCAGAGCCGCCTGCTAACTCTGCCCACAGAGCCGCCTGTATACTCCTTTTTCCCCCGAGAGCCCCCCCGTAAAACCCCCTTTTTCCCCAGAGGGGCCCCCTGTATACCCCTGCCTTAAAACCCCCAGGAAACCGCCTGTACACCCTGCTAAAACCCCCCGAAAAAACCCCGGGGGACTCTGATACCCACCAAAAGCCGCCAGTTCTCCCGCTACCCCCAGAAAACCCCCCCTTAAAAAATTGTACCCCACTGAGCCCTGTAAACTCCCCCCCACCCCCCCAGAGCCCCCCTGATACGTGCTACCCCCCAACCCGCCTGTATACTTTGCACCCAAAAAGGGGTTTTTTGTTTTTCCTGCTAACCCCCCAAAAGGCCTGAAAAACTCTGACCAACCCCACAGAGGCCCCCCTGCATACCCTGCTACCAAAAAAGGGGGCCCCCTTTACCTTTTTTACCCCAACCCGGCCGCCCGTTTTTCTCTGTACCCAGGAGCCGCCTGTAGAAAAACCAAAACCCCCCGACCGCCTGTAAACTCTGCTAAAACCCCCAGAGCCCCCTGAAAAAACTCGCTACCCACAGAGCCCGGGGCCCTTTTTACTTGAAAACCCCCAGAGCCCCCAGTTTACACTTTTTTTTCCCCCCAGAACCCACCCCTTTTTAAAAATCTACCCCCCAGAGGGGCCCCCTGTAAACTCTGCAAAACCCACAGAGCCCCCTGCAAAACTCTGTACCCCAGAAAACCCCCCCGTAAATCCCCTAAACCCCCAAGTGCCTTTATAATCTGGGTACCCAAAAAAAGCCGCCGGGGAAAAATTGCTTTCCACCCCAAAAACCCCCTGAAACCCTGCTAAACCCCCAGAGCCCCCCTGCATACCTGCTACCCAAAAAGGGGGTTCTTTATACCGCTAAAACCCCCTGAAACCCCCCCGTATAATCTCCTACCCACAGAGCCTTTGTATTTTTCTGCTTAAAAAACCCCCCAAAACAGCCTGTAAACTCTGCATCCAAAAAGCCCGCCTGTTTCTCTTCTACCCACAGAGCCTTCCCCTTTTTTCCTGCTACCCCCCTAGACCCGCCTGGGAAAAAATTACTCCCAAAACCCGCCTGTATACTCTGCTAAAACCCCCAGAAAAAACCCCCCGTATAAAAAAACCCACCCACAGAGCCTTTTTTATTTCTCCCGTACCCACAAAAATTTCCCCCTGTTTGCTCTTACCCACAAGCCGCCTGTATAGTCTGGGTACCCCACAGAGCAGCCCCCGGGGGATTCCCGCTACTCACAAGCCCCTGTATACTCGCTACCCACAAAAACCCCCCCGTATTTAAAAAATGGGTTTTTCCCCAGAGGCCCCCTTTAAATCGCTTAACCCACAGACCCCCCGCATACTCCCCCCCAACCCCAAGAGGGGCCCCCCCGCCATACTCGCAAACCCACAGAGCCGTCTCTTTTGCTCTCTACCCCCCAAAGACCGCCCCTATGCTAGCTACCCCCCCGAGCCTTTTGTTTTTCTTTTGGGTAAAACCCCCCAAACCCCTTTTTTATTACTTGTACCCCCCAAAAACCCCCGTTTACTCTGCTAACCACACCAGCCCCCCGCATACTCCCGTACCCACCAAAAAACCGCCCCGCATACTCTGCCTTTCCCCCCCAAACCCCTCAAAACTCTGCTACCCCCCGCCGCCCCCCTTTTTTAAAAAAAATACCCAAAAAACAGCCAGTTTAAAAAAACCTACCCCCCCGGGGCCCCCTGTATAAAAATGCTACCCCCAGAAAAAAACCCCGTATAAATATTTTTTTCCCACAGACCCCCCCCTTTTCTCTGCTACCCACAGAGCTGCCTTTTATACTCTGTAACCCCAGAGCCGCCTTTCATACTCTGGCCAAAAACCCCCAAAACCCCCCCCCTACCCGCTACCACAGAGCCGCCTGAAACCCCGGGGGCCCCCCAGAGCCGCCTGCCTACCCTGCACCCACAGAGTCGCCTTATACTTGCTACCCCGCGAGCCCCCTGTTTTTAAAATCCCCCCCCCCAGAAAAACCCCCCCCCATACTCTGCAAACCCAAAAACCGCCTGTTCACTCTGCTAAACCCCCCGAGGGCCCCCTGTATTTTTTCCCGATACCCCCAGAGGCCGCCAGTATACTCTGCTACCCACAGACCCCCCCTGTAAAATCTGCTTTCCCACAAAGCCCCCTGTAAACTTCCCCCCCACCCACCCGAGCCGCCTGAATACTCTGCTACCACCCCCAAAAACCCCCCTGCATACCCGCTACCCCCCCGAGCCCCCCTGCCCCCCTCTTGCTAACCCCCCGTGGGCTTCTTTTATATCTGCTTTCCCACAGACCCCCCCCTGTATTTTAAAAACCTACCCCAAATAGGCCCCTTTTTTTTCTCTTTTTTCCCCAAAAGGCAGCCTGTAAACTCTGCTATCCAAAAGAGCCCCCGGTTTTTTTTCTACCCAAAAAAGCCTTTTTTTATGCTCTGCAAAAACCCCCCAACCCCCCTGTATACCCCTTTTTTAAAACCCCCCGGGGGCCCCTCCCCTTTATCGGCAACCCCCAGAAAACCCCCCGTATAAAATCCTACCCACTAGCCTTTCCCTTTTTTACCCGTACCCACAGACCCGCCTGGGATACTCTGCACCCCCAAGCCGCCCCCCATACTTTGCTACCCCCCCAAAAAAACCCGCCTGATAAATCCTTCCCACAGAGTCGCCTGAATAAACCCCCCCACCACAGAGCCCCTGTAAACTCCCGCAAAAAACCCCGGCCGCCTGTAAAAAGTCCGCCCACCCCCAGAGCAGCCTTTTTTAGTCTCCTACCACGAGCCGCCTGTTTTAAAATGCTACCCCCAAACCCCCCTTAAAATCTCTCCACCCCAGGGGGCCCCCCTAAACCCTGCTACCCCCAAGCCGCCTGCATACTCGTACCCACAGGGCCGTCTTTCCTACTCTGCTACCCCCAGGGGGAGCCCCTAAGCCTGCTAACCCCCCAGAGCCCCCCCCTATGCTCTGTACCCACAGAAAAATTTTTTCTAACTCTACCCCCCAAAAGGGGCCCCCTCATTTACTCTGCTACCCACCCGAGCCGCCTGTATAAATCCTACCCACCCGAGCCGCCTACATACCTGCTAAAAACCCCCACCCAAACCCCCTGTCTCTTTCTCTAACCCACAGGGGCCCCTCTATAATCTGCTACCCACAAAAAGCCCCCCTTTTTAAAATCCCGCTACCCCCCAGAGCACCATATAAAAATTTCCCAATACCCACAGAGCCCCTTTTTACTACTCGCTAACCCCCGACCCGCTGTAAAAACCCCGCTACCCACCGACCCCGCCTGTATTCCTGCCCCCCCCCAAGTGCCTGTATTAAATCTGCTACCCCCAACCCCCGCCCCACGCCCTACTCTGCTACCCACAGAGCCGCCTGCATTCCTCTTACCCACAGAGCCCCCCTGCATTTTTTTTGTACCCACCCCCAAAAAGCCTGCATAAATCTTTCCCCAAACCCAAAAAAGCCCCCCGCATACTCCTACCCACAGAGCCCCCTGTTTACTTGCTAAAACCCCATGAGCCGCCTGAAAAAACTCCTACCCACAGAGCCGCCCGTATTCTTGCTACCCACAGGCTGCCTGTAAAACCCCCCGCTACCCAAAAAAGCCCCCCTGTAAACTTTTTACACCCCCCGAGGGCCCCCCCCAGTATACTCTGCACCCACAGACCCACCTTAAAAATCGCTACCCCCAGAACCGCCCCCTTAAAAAAATTTTCTACCCAAAGAGCCCCCTGCAAACTCCGCCCCCCCCCAGACCCCCCCTGTTTTACTCTGCTACCCCCCAGAGGGGGGGTTTCTATCTACCCACAGTAGCCCCCCCGGGGAAAAATCGCTAAGAAAAAAGCCGCCCGCTACTCTTTTACCCACAAAGCCGCCCTGCATACTCTGTACCCACAGGCCGCCTGCATATCTGCTAAACCCCCGAGCCCCTTTAATTTTTTTCCGCTACCCCCAGAGCCCCCTGAATTTTTCCCCCCCTTTAAACCCCCCGAGCCGCCCGTATTAAAAACGGGGTTTTTCAGAAAAACCCCTGTAAAAACCCTACCCCCAACCCCCGCCCCCCCTGTATACTCGGGGGCCCACAGAGCGCCTGTACACTCTGCTAAAACCCCCCGAGCCGCCTGTATACTCTGCACCCCCCAGGGGGCCCCCATAAAACTTGCTACCCCCCAGGGGGCCCCCTGTAAAATCCCGCTAACCCCCCAAACCGCCTGTTTAAAAAATCTACCCCAACCCAAACCCCCCGCATTACTTGCTACCACAAAAACCCCCCTGTTTTTCCCCCGCTACCCCCAGAGCGTCCTGAACTCTGTAAAACCCCAGGCTGCCTGAAAAACTCTGGGGGAAAAAAAAAAGAGCCGCCCCCAAAAATCTGCTCCCCCCAGAGCCGCCCCCCCCCAAATCCCGCTACCCCAAAAGTCTTCTTTATTCTCTGTACCCACAGCCCCGGGCCCGTAAAATCTCCTTCCCACAGAGCCTTCTGTATACTCAGTACCCCCCCAAGGGGCCCCCCGTAAAACTCTGTAAGCACAACAGCCTTTTATTTTTTTTGCTATCCACCCCAAAAAGCCTGTATACTCTCTACCCCCACAGAGCCTTTTTGTAGCTCTGCTACCCCCAAAAAAACCCCCCCTTTTTACTCTGCTACCCCCCAAACCCCCCGCCTGTATACTCTTTTTTTCCCCCCAAAGAACCGCCTTTTTTAAACTCCTACCCACAGAGTCGCCCGAAAATTCTCTGCTACCCGAGCCCCTTAAAACTTCCCGCTACCCCCCCCAAAAACCCCCTGATTTTTTTTGCTACCCCCCCGAGCAGCCTGTATGTTGCTAAAACCCCCAAAAACCGCCTGTAACCTGCCCCTTTTTCCCCCAAAACCGGGGCCCCCAAAAAAAAACTACCCCCAAAAAACAGCCCCGTAAAAATCTGCTTTTTTTAACCCCCGCCCCAGTTTTTATTACAAAACCCAGGCCTTCCCGTATCCCCTTTTTTTCCCCAGACCCGCCGTGTACTCTGTACCCACCAGACCCCCCCCCCAAACTCTTTTTCCCACAGACCCCCTGTTTTAAAAAATGAAAACCCCCAGAGCCGCCTCATACTCCCCGCAACCCCCAGAAAACCCTTGCATAAAAATGCTACCCACCCGAGGGCCCCCCCCTAAAGCTCTGCACCCCCCCAAAGCCGCCCCCCAAATTTTTTTGCACCCACAGAGCCCCCTTTTTTTTACCCCCGTACCCCCCGGGGGCCCCCTCTTTACTTTCTTTTTCCCCCGAGCCGGGGCCGGGGGACTTGTAAACCCCCCGAGCCGGGGCCTTTTTAAATTTTTCCCCCTACCCCCAGAGCCGCCTCCCAATACTCTGCTACCCACGAGGCCGCCCTTTCCCCCCTCTTACCCACAGAGCCCCCCTCTATTTCTCTGCTACCCACCCGGGGGGGCCCGGGGGAAAAAACTCCTAACCCCCCAACCCTTCTGTACTCGGGTACCCCAGACCCGCCTGTTTACCCCGTACCCACGACCCGGGGCCCTTTTTTACTATTTCTAAAACCCCCCAAAAAACTGCCTTTATCTCTGAACCCACAGAGCCCCCTGCATACTCTGCTTAACCCCCAAAAACCGACCAAAACATTTTCGCCACCACAAGTGCCCGAAATATAAACCTTTTCTACCCACTCAGAAAACCCCCTGCTTTTTTATTTTCTAAAAAACCCCAGGGCCGCCCCGCATACTCTGCTACCCACAAAACCCCCGCATACTCTCTTTTTTCCCCCGAGCCGCCTGTATTTCTGCCCCCCCCCCCCGAAAAAGCCCGTAGAAACCCCCTACCCACAAAACCCCCTGTATACTCTGCTACCCACAAGAGCTGCCCCCACACTCTGCACCCCCAGGCCCCCTTTTATTCTGAATTCCCCCCCGAGCCGCCAGTTTTTTTTTGCTACCCAAGACCCACCTGTAAAATTCTCTACCCCCAAAAACCGCCGTAAACTCTGTACCCACCCCAAAAAGCCTGGGCCCCCCTCTGCTACCCAAGACCCCCCCTGTATACTCCCCCGGTAAAACCCCCCAAACTGCCCGTATACTCTGCTACCCACAGAGGGGCCCCCCGAATTTTTTCCCCGCTAAAAAACAGAGGGCCCCCTGCATACCCTTGCTACCCCCCAAGCCGCCTTCATTTAAAAATGCTACCCCAGAGCCGCCTGCATTCTTGGGGGCCCACAGGCCGCCTGCAATTTTTTCTACCCACAAGCCGCCTGCATACCCCCTGCTACCCACAGAGCCGCCTGTATACCTGGGTTTTTTAAAAGAGCCCCCCCGAAAAAAAATCCCCCCACAGAGCCCCCCTGTTTACTCTGCTACCCCCCAGAGCCCGCCTTACACCCCTGTTTCCCACCCCCGCCCTGGGGTTTTTCCCCTTTAAAACCCCCAAAACCGCCATTTTACTTTTTTTTTCCCAAAAAACCCCCCCGTAAAAATCTGCTACCCACAGAAAACCCCCTGTAAACTCCAACCCCCGAGCCCCCGCATAACCCCCGCTACTCACCGCCCCCCCCGTAAAACTCTGCTACCCACAAAAGCCGCCCCCCCTTTAAAAATCCCGCTACCCCCCGAGCCGCCTGAATACTCTGCTAAAGACAGAGCCGGGGCCCCCCCTAATCTGCTACCCCAGAGCCGCCTGCATACTCTGCACCCCCAGAGTCCCCTTTTTTTTTCTCGCTCCCCAAAAAGACCCCCCCTGTATAATCCCTTCCCCCCGCCTTCTGTATACTCTGCTTTTTTACAGAGCCCCTTATTCTTGAAGCACAAGCAGGCCCCCAAAAACCCCCGCTATCCACAGGCCGCCCGTATACCTGCTTTCCCACAAGCCCCTTTTTTTTGCTCCCCCCAAAAACCCCGACCCGCCCCCCATTTTTTTTGCTACCCCCCCAAACCCGCCTGTATAAATCTTCTACCCACAAAAACCGCCTGTATAAAACCTACCCCACAAAAATCCCCCTGAAAATTTTTTGCAACTTACAGAGCCGCCCGATACTCCGCTACCCCCCAGAGCCGCCTGTATAGAGGCTTTCCCCCCCAGGCAACCCGTTTTTGTTTTTACCCACAGAGCCCCCGTATACTTGCTACCCAAACCGGCCTGTAAAAATTTTGCTAAACCCCACAGAAAGGGGGCCCTAAACACTGCTACTAACGAGCCGCCAGTTTTTAAACAAATTTTTCCCCGAGCCTTCCTTTTTTACCTTTTAACCCAAAGACCCGCCTGTTTACTCTGTCTACCCCCCGACCCGCCCGTTATCTGCTACCCACAGTGCGCCCGTATACTCTGCCCCCCCCCAGAGCCACCTGTATACTCTGCTACCACAAAAGCCGCCTGCATACTCCCCAAAACCCCCCAGAGCCGCCCGCATTTCTCTTTTTTTCCCCCAGAAACCCCCCGGGGGAAATCTGCCCACCCCCAGAAACCCCCTGTATAAATCCCACCCAAAAGTTGGGGCCCCCAAAACCCGCACCCCACAGACCCCCCGTTTTCTCTGCAAAACCCCCAAGCCCCCCTGAAACTCTGCTTTCCCACAGGGGGCCCCCTGATAAATCTGCAAACCCCCCCAGAGCCCGCCCGTATACTCCCCCCTACCCCCCCAGAGCCGCCTGAAAATCTTCTTTTTCCCCGACCGCCTGTATACCCCTTTTACCCAAGAAGGCCCCCCCGTATAAACTCCTACCCCCCAAGCCCCGTAAACTTGGGGGAAAACCCCCCGAGCCGGGGGCCCCCATACTCCGCTACCCACAGGCCCCCCTGTATACTTGATTCCCACAAAGCCGCCCCGTTACTCTGCTTTTTCCCCAGACCCCCCCCCCCTGTAAAATCTGCCCCCCCCAGAGCCCCTGTAAAAATTGCTACCAACAGAGCCGCCTGCAAACTCTGCTACCCCAGACCCGCCCCCCTTTTAAAATGCTACCCCAGAGCTGCCTTTTTTCTCTCACCCATTTTAGCCGCCTGGGGGAAAAAGCTTTCCGCCCGAGCCACCTGCATACTTTTTCTACCCACAAGCCCGCCTGCATACCTGCTACCAAACAGATCCCCTTTTTTTTATCTGCTACCCCAAAACCCCCCCGGATAATCTCCTACCCCCAAGCCTTTTTTAAAACTCCTACTACAGAGCCGCCGTATTTTTTTGCTAAAAAAAGAGCGGGGCCCTATCTTTGCAAACCACAAAAGGGGCCCCTTATACTCTGCTACCCACAGGGGCCCCTTTTTTATGCTCTTTTTCCCAAAAAACCCCCTGTATTCTCTGCTACCCACAGAACCCCCCCGTTTTAAATGGGTACCCACAAGCCCGCCAGTGTAATCTCCTACCCCCAGAAAACCTTCTGTATGCCCCTGCTACCCCTAGATCCCCTTGTATACTCTTCTAACCCCCCCAGACCCGCCTGTATACTCTGCCCACCCCCCAGGGGGCCCCCCGTATAGTCCCGCAACTCACAGAGGCCCCCCCCGTATTAAAATCTGAACCCCCCAAAAAACCCCCCGTTTTTTTCGCTACCCACAGGGGGCCCCCCCCTTTTAAAATCTGCTCCCCCAGACCCCCCGCCCGCTTTTTCCCCGCTACCCACAGAGCCGTCTTTCATACTCTGCTAAAACCCCCCGGCCGCCTCTATGCTTTTGCTCCCACAGAAACCCCCCCTTATGCTCTGCTAACCCACAGAGCCGCCGCATACTCTTCTACCCACAGGCCGCCTGATCTCTGCAAAAACCCCCCAAACCCCCTTTTTTACTCCCGCTACCCCCGAGCCGCCTTTTTTACTCTGTACCCACCCGAGCCCCCCCGTATAACTCCTACCCACAGGCTTCTGTATACTCGGGTACCCCCCGACCCCCTTTATACTCTGCTATCCACAAGGGGGCCCGTAAACTCGCTACCCCCCAAGCTGCCTGAAAACTCTTTACCCCAAAAAAACCCCTGGATACTTTTGGGTAAAACCCAAAAAAAGCCGCCTGCATAATCTGCAAAACCCCCCGAGCCGCCTGTATCTCTGCTCCCCAACCCCCGCCGCCCTTTTTTACTCTGCTACCCCAGAAACCCCCCCCGATACCTGCCCACCCACAGAGCCGCCTGTATACTCTGCTAAAACCCCCCGAAACCCGCCCCCCGGGGAAAAAAATCCTACCCACAGAGCCGCCCGGGATAATCGCTAACCCCCCCCGAGCGCCTGTATACCTGCTACCCCCCGAAGGGCCCCCCCTTTTACTCCCGCTAAAAACCCCCCGAGCCGCCTGCATACTCGCTAACCCCCGAGCCGCCTGTATACTCCCGCAAAACCCCCCGAAAAACCCCCCGAACTCTGCTTTTTCCCCAGAGCCCCTGTTTACTCCCGCTACCCAGAGAGCCGCCTTTTTGGGGAAAAAACCAAAACCCCCCGGCCGCCTTTTAAAAATCGCAAAACCCCCCGAGCCCCTGATACTCTGTAAAACCCCGACCCCCCCTTTTTTTTCCCTGCTACCCCCAAAGCTGCCCGGGGGAAAAATGCTACCCACAGAAACCCCCCTGAAAAAATCTGCTATCCGACAGAGGGCCCCCTGGGATACCTTTTTTACCCCCCGGGGGCCCCCCCCGCATTTTTTTCCCCCTACCACAGGTCCCCTTTTTTTTACTCTTCTACCCACAGACCCGCCCCCTTTTTAAAATCCCACCCCCCCAGAGCCTTCTGTTTTCTCTGGCCCACCCCCCAGAGCGCCTGTTTACTTGCATCCAAAAAAGCCGCCCCGTATATCTTTTACCCACAGGCCTTTTGTAAAGCTCTCTCCCTTTTTAACCCCCCCCGTAATTTTTTTTGCAAAACCCCCAAAACCCCCTGGGATACTCTGCTACCCCAGAACCGCCTGTATAAACTCCTCCCACCGGGGTCGCCCTTTTTTACTCTTGGGGGAAAAACCGAGGCCCCCCTGGGGGAAAAATTTTACCCACAAACGCCGCCTAATAGGGCCCGCTACCCCCACGAGCACCTGTATATCTGTACCCCCAAGCCGCCTGTATACTTGCTACCCCAAAACCCCCTGTAAAAAACGACCCCCAGACCGCCTGTAAACTCTGCTACCCCCAAGCCGCCAGTAAAAAATTTTCCCCCCCCCCCGGGTTTCCCGTATACTTGCAAAACCCCAGACCCGGGGCCCCCATACTCTGCTACCCCCCGACCTGGGGCCCCCATACTCTGAACCCCCCAGTGGGGGCCCGTATACTCTGCCCACCCCCAGGGGGCCCCCCGTAAACTTTTGCTACCCACAAAGGCCCCCTGCATACTCCCGCTACCCACAGAGCCGCCTGCATACTCGCCCACCCCCAGAGCCCCTGGGTTTTTAAAAAATTTCCCCCAAAACCCCCAGAGTCGCCTGAATACTCGCTACTCACAGAGCCCCCTGTAACTCTGCTACCCCCCGGAGCCGCCCCCTTTTGTTCAAAAACCCCCCAAAAACCGCCGTATGCTGTAAAAAACAGGGCCGGGGCCCCCAAATTTTCTCTCTCCCCACAAAAACCCCCTTTTTAAAATCGCTACCCCCAAAAAGCCGCCGTAAATCTGCTTTTTTTCAGAGCCCCCCTGCATACTCTGCTTTTTCCAAAAAAGCCGGGGCCCCCCCTTTTTTTTGCTACCCCCAGAGCCGCCCCCCATGGGGGTGCTACCACAAAAAGCCGCCTCTATTCTTGTACCCACAGAGCTGCCTCCTATGCTCTGTTTTTCCCCAAGCCGCCCCCATACTGTTCAAAACCCCCGAGCCCGCCTCTATACTCTGCTACCCACAGAGCCGCCAAAAAAAAAAACTCCAAAACCCCAGAGGGCCCCTTTTTAAAACTCCCGTTAAAACCCCCCCCCAAGCCTGTTTTTCTCCCGCTAACCCCCCAGGGGGGGCCCCCGCCTGTATACTTGCCCACCCCAAGTGCCGAAAACTCAGCTACCCACAAGGGGCCCCCCGTATAAACTCTACCCCCAAAAGCCGCCCTGGTTTTTCTTTTGCTACCCAAAGAGCCGCCTGCAAACTTGTTTTTCCCCCCGAGCCGCCTGGGATTCTGCTACCCACTTTAGCCCCCTGCATAATCTGCTACCCCCCCAAAGGGGGCCCTCTGTAACTTTCCCCCCCACCCGAGACCCCCTTTTTGAAAAAAACCCACCCCCAAGGGGGCCCCCTGTATACCTGGGAACCCCAAAAAAGCCGCCTGTACACCCCCGCTACCCCCAGAGCCCCTCTGTTTAAATCTGATTTCCCACAGAGCCGCCCCGTATACTTGCCCACCCACAGACCCCCCTGTAAAAATTCCCCCCCCCCAGAGCCCCCCTGTAAACCGCTTCCCCTGAGCCGCCCTACTTTCCCAAAACCCACAGGAACCCGCCTGTATACTCTGTACCCACAAGTGCCGTTATATCCGCTACCCCAAAGCCGCCTAATTTTTTTGCTAAAAACCCCCCCGAGCCGCCTGCATAAATTTTTGCTAAAACCCCCCAAAACCCCCCCCCTACTCTGCTAAAACCCCAAAAAAAGCCGCCCCCCTTAAATCCCCTTTCTACCCCCCCGGGCCGCCGTTAATCTCCTACCCCCCAAAACCTTCGTTTACTCTGCCCAAAAAACCCCCCCAAAAAAAAGCCTGTAAAAATCTGCTAAAACCCCCAGACCGCCCCCCATACCTGCTCCCACAGAGCCGCCCCGTTTTTCCTGCTACCCAAAAGGGCCCCCCGTATACTTTTCCCCTCAAAAAGAGACGCCCGATTTTTCCCCTACCCACAAGCTGGGGCCCCCTTTTACCCCTTTTTTCCCCCGGGGTACCCACAGAGCTGCCTGCATACTTTGCTACCCAAAAAGGCCGCCAGTATTCCCCCTGCTAAAACCCAAGGGGGGCCCCTGTATAAACTCCTACCCACAGAGCCCCTGTAAACTTGCTAACCCCCCAGGCCCGGGGCCCCCCCTTCTCTGTTTCCCCCAAAAAAGCCGCCTGTATTTTTCCTGCTACCCCCCGAGCCGCCTGCATAATCTTTTTTTCGCACGAAACCCCTTGTATTCTCTGGGTACCCCCCGGAGCCCCCTTTTAAAAATCCAACCCCCAAGGGGCCGCCGTTTTTTCTCTTGCAACCCCCAGAGGGGCCCCCCGTACAAAAATGCTACCCCCAGAGCCGCCTGTATAAATCTGATACCCACGAGGCCCCCAGTATAAATCTGCTACCCCGACCCCCCTTTTAAAATCTGTACCCCCAAGCCCCCTATAAACCTTTTACCCCCAAGCCGCCCGCATACTCCTTTTTTTCCCACAGACCCGCCCCGGATACTCTTTTTTTCCCCCAAGCTGCCCCGTATACTCCCCCCCACCCACAGAGCCCCCTGAATTTTTCTGCTAAAACCCAAAGCAAAGCCGCCTGCATACTCCTACCCCAAAAGCCGCCTGCATACTCTGCTACCCCCAGGCCCCTTTTTTTTACTTGTACCCACAGCCCGCCTCTTTAAAAAAGCTACGCACAGAGCCGTCTGTTTTTCCTGCTACCCGAGAGCCGCCTGTAGAAACTCCTACCCCCCTGAGCCCCCCCTGTATAAAAATGCAACCCAAAAAAGCCCCTGTACACTCTTTTACCCAAAAAACCCACTGTAAAAAAACCTATTCCCACGAGCCGCCGATTTTTTTTCCCCCCTACCCCCCCAAACCCCCCCCGTAAAAAACTTCTACCCACAGAGCCGCCCATAAACCGCCCACCCACAGGGGCCCCCCCTGCTACTTCCCGCAAACCCCCCGACCCCCCGTAACTCTGCAACCCACAGACTGCCTGATACTCTGAAAAACCCCCCAAAAACCGCCTGAAAAACTCGCTACCGACAGAGCCCCCGAAAAATCCCCGCTACCCACCCCCGGGCCCCCTGCATACTCTGCTTTTCCAAACCCCAAAAACTTCTTTATACTCTGCTACCCCCAGAAACCCCCCTGTATAATCTCCTTTTTCCCCAGAGCCTTCTGTATACCTGCTAAAACCCCCCGAGCCGCCCCCATTCCCCCGCTCCCACGAAAAAAACCCGTATAAATTTGCCCAACCCCCCGAGCCGCCCCCAAAACTTTGCCCAAAACCCTTTAAAAACCCCCCGCATTCTTCTACCCACAGAGCCGCCTGTTTACTCTGCTAAAAACCCAGAGCCGCCTGAATACTCTGGGTACCACGAAACCGCCCCATACTTGCTACCCACAGAGCCGCCTGTTTCACTTTGCACCCATTTGACCCGAAACCCCCCAAATCTGCTACCCACCAGAAAAAGCCTGTAAAATCTGCTAAAAACCCCCCGAGCCCCAGAATTTTTTTTGCTACCGAAAAGGGCCCCTGCATACTCCGCTACCCACAACCGACGCATACTCTGGGTTAAAACCCCAGAGTCCCCTTTTTTTAAAAATGCACCCCCGACCCCCCCTGTAAAATCTCCTACCCCCCAGAGCCTTCTGTTTTAAATCTGCAAAACCTTAAAAAAGCCGCCTTATTCCCTCTGCTACCCCCCCGAGCACCTGAAAACCCCGCTATCCCCAAGCTGCCTGTATACTCTGCAATTTTTTTGACCCGCCCCCCAAAAAACCCGCTAAAACCACAGACCCGCCTGGATACTCTGCTACCCCCAGAACCGCCTGTAAATTTTAAAAACCAAAACCCCCCCGTTTGCCGAATAAAAATGAACCACAGCCCGCCTGAAAAACCTCTGTACCCACAGAGCCCCCCTGTTAAAAATGCTACTCCAGAGCCCCCTGGGGGAAATCTGCACCCACAAAACCGCCCGTTACTCTGCTACCCACCCCCGGGGCCCCCCGTTTTAAAAAATCAACCCACAGAGCCGCCTGCATACTCTGCTACCCCAGAGCCGTCTGGGTATTTGCTACCCACAGAGCCCCTTTATGCTCTGCTACCCACAGAGCCGCCTCTATGCTTGCTACCCCCCGAGCCCCCTTTTTTTACCTCCCGCAACCCAAAAAGCCGCCTGGTTTTTCTTTTGGGTGCCCAACAGACCGGCCCTGGGGGACTCTGCTAAAAAACAACAGAAACCCCCCTGGCATACTCCGCTAACCCACAGAGCCCCCCCTGCATCTCTGCTACCCATTAGGGAAAAAGCCCTTTTAAAAACCCCCCCACCCCAAAGAAACCGGCCCCAAACCCTTTCCCTTTTCCAAAGAAAACCGCCAGTTTTAAATCCCCAAAAAACCCCCAAGCCTTTTTTTTGGGGGTTTTTACTCTTTGAAAATACCCAAAAAAGACCCGCCTGTTATTTCTTCCCGTTCACCCACAATTCCCCCCCTGTATAACCCCCTGCTTCCCCCAAAAACTGCCTGTATTCTCGCTACCCACAAAGCCCCCCCTGAAAACTCTGTACCCAAAAAGGCCCGCCTTTCAAAACTTTTGCAAAACCCCCAAGCCCCCCGTATACCCCATGCTACCCCCCAGAGGGCCCCCTGCATACTCTGTTTCCCCCCCAGAGCCCCCCTGTTAAAAAATTTTTCTACCCCGAGAGCCCTTGGTTAAAAAAACCCCCTAACCCCCAAAAACCCCCTGTTTTCTTTCAAAACCCCCCGAAACCCTGTTCAAATTTTGGTTTTTCCCCCAAGCCCCCCCGTTACTCTGATACCCCCAGAGCCCCCCCAGATTCTCTGCTACCCCCAGGGGGCCCCCTGTAAAACGTACCCACAGAGCCGCCTGGATACTCTGAAACCCCCCCGACCCGCCGGGGGAAAATCTGCTTTCCCCCAGAGCGCCTGTAATTTTTTTTTTCAAAAACCCCCCGAGCCGGGCCCAATACCGTCCCCCATGTCTTCTTTATACTCGCTACCCACAGAAAACCCGCCTTTTATAAAACCCTACCCACAGAGCCTTTTTTTATTCCTGCTACCCACAAAGCAGCCTGTTTTAAACCCCCTTTTTTTTTCCACAGAGCCACCCGTTTTACTTTCTACCCCACAGAGCCCCTTTTTTTATGCTTTTTAAACCCCCCGGGGGCCCCTGTTTAAATCCCGTACCCACAGACCCGCCCGTAAAACTCTGCTACCCCCCAGGAAAAACCCCCCGTAAAAAACTCCTACCCCCCGCGTTGCCTGAATTTTAAAAATGCTAATCACAGAGGGGCCCCCGGTTTTAAAAAATGTACCCACCCCAAAAAAGCCTGTTATAGTTTTGTAAAACCCCAGAGCAGCTTGAAAAGTTGCTTTCCCACTTGCCGCCTGGTATATCTGCCCCAACCCCCACAAACCCGCCAGTTTTAAAAAAAAACTTTAAACCCCCCCGAGCCCCCCTGTAAAAACCCCGCTACCACGAGCCAAACCCCCCAAAAATTTCCCCCTAAAAACCCCAGAAACCTTCTGCTACTCTGTACCCACAGACCTGCCTGTAAAAACTCTTTCAAAAACCCCCCCAAAGCGCCTGTTTTACTCCCCTACCCACAAACCCCTGTTTACTCTGTTTTCCCCCAAACCCCCCTGCATCTCTGCTACCCCAAAACGCCCCCCTGCATAAATAGCTAAAAAACCCCAAGCCGGCGTATACCCTGCTACCCACAAAAAAACCCGCCGTTAAACTCCCTTAACCCCCCCAGAGTGCCTGGAAATTTAAAAATGCAAATCCAAAAGGGAAACCCCCTGTTTACTCTGGGGGCTAAACCCCGAAAAAGTTGGGGTTTGTCTGCTACCCCTGACCCCCCCCTGTTAGTCTGCTATCCACAGAGCCGGGGCCCTTTTTTTTTGTCCCCCACAAACCCCCCGTAAAAAATTTGCTTCCACAAAAACCCCCGGGGGAAAAAGACTACCTTTTTAAAAACCCCCGCATTTTTGTACCAAAAGGGCCCCCTGCCCCACTCTTCTACCCACGAGCCGCCTCTATGCTCTGCACCCAAAAAAGCTGCCTCTTGCTCAGCAACCCCCCCAAAAAGGGCCCCCCCGGGGGACTGTGTACCCCCAGAGCCGCCTCTATCTCGATAACCCCCAAGCCGCCAGTAAAATTCCTACCCAGAGGGGCCGCGTATTTTTCCCGCTACCCAAAAAAACCCCTTTATACTCTGGGGTTCCCAAAAAGACCCGCCGTTAATTTCCCCTTTCTACCCACAGAGTGCCTGTAAATCTGCCCCCCCCACAGAGCCGCCTGTATACTCTGCTACCCACAGAGCCGCCCGGGATTTCTCGTACCCCCCCCAAAAAAGCCCGGGGTTTTTTTTTGCAACCCCCCCGAGCCGCCTGACCCCTCTACCCACCCAGCCCGCCCCCTTTTTTTTTTGCTACCCAGAGAGCCGCCTGGTATAAACTCCACCCACAGGCCGCCTGTATACTCCTTTCTACCCCCCCAAAAAAGCCCCCCCTACCGGCTCCCCCAGAGCCGCCCTGTTTTTACTCCTTTCTAACCCCCCAGAGCCGCCTGGAAAAATTTTTTACCCACAGGCCGTCTTAAACTCTGTACCCAAAAGGCCGCCCCGTATACCTGCAACCCCCCGAGCCGCCTGCACAAATTCTACCCACAGGGCCCCCCTGTAAAATCGATACCCCCAGAGCCCCAGTATACTTTTGCTACCCAAAAAACCCAACCCGTAAAAAACTGCCAAACCCCACAAAAAAAGCCGCCTGTAAAAATCTGCTACCCACAGAGCCGCCCCTTTTCATACTTGTAACCCCCAACCCGCCCGAAAACTCGGCTACCCACAAAAGCCCTTTTGTATAAAACCCCTCCACCACAGACCCGCCTTTTGGGAAAAAATCCCCCTAAACCCCCAGGTCGCCTGTTTTACTCTGCTACCCAAGTTCCCTTTTTTATACTCCCGCTACCATAAAGAGCCGCCCTTTTTCTTGCAAACCCACAGAGGGGGACTGTATACTCTGTTAACCAAACAGAAACCCCCTGTATACTCTTTTACCCACAGAGGGCCCTTCCCGTAAAGCTTTTTGGGTACCCCCTTTTGGGCCCCCCCTGTATTAAATCTGCTACCCCCAGACCCCCCGTATACTCTGCTACCCCAAACCGCCTGTATAAAAAATCCTTTCCCCCAGAGTCGCCTGAACACACCCGCTAATCACCCGAGCCGCTGTTTACTTTGCAAACCCCCAAGGGCCCCCTGTATAGTCCTGCTACCCCCCCCAAAAGCAGCTTTTATAGTTCCTTTTTCCCCCCAGAGGGCCCCCTTTGTTAACTCTGCTACCCACAAAAAAAGCCTGTAAAATCTGCTAAACCCCCAAAAAAGCAAGGGCCCGTAAAATCTGCTCCCCCACAGGGGCCCCCAGTATAATCTCCTTCCCACCAAAACCTTCCCGAAAACTCTGCTAACCCCCAGACCCCCCCTTAAAACTCTGTCCAACCCCCAAAAACCGCCTGATACCTGCTACCCCAGTGCTGCCCGTAAACTCTTTCAACCCACAGGGGCCCCCTGTATTTCTCTTTCTTTTCCCCAGAGCCGCCCGCCCTAAATCTGCTTACCCCCAAACCCCTGCATACTTGGGTACCCACAGAGCCTGCTGTATACTTGCTAACCCCCCCGAACCGCCCCCGTATAAACT
Organism: Allobates femoralis; assembly: GCA_033576535.1. NCBI lineage: Eukaryota > Metazoa > Chordata > Amphibia > Anura > Aromobatidae > Allobates > Allobates femoralis. The sequence goes on along the minus strand of JARQOC010000007.1, from coordinate 13,904,131 downwards.
CCTACCCAAAAGAGTCCCCTTAAAAACTCTGCTTTTTCACAGACCCCCCTGTATACTCTGCTACCCAAAAAAGGCCGAAATGTATTTGTCTGTTTCCCACAGAGCCCCCCTGTATTGGGCTGCTATCCCCAAAAGCCGCCTGTATACTCCCGCTCCCCACAAACCCCCCTTTTAAATCTGCTACCCACAGAGCCCCCCCGTTTTTAAATCGCTACCTACAAAAGCCGCCTGCAACTCTGCCCAAACCCCCAGAGCCGCCCGCCCAAAACCTGCTTTCCCCCCAGAGCCGCCTTCCCCATGCCTTGCTTAAACCCCCAAAAGCTGCCTCTATTCTCTTTCTACCCACAGAAACCGGCCCCGTATACTGTCTACCCCCAGGGCCGCCCCTATTTCTTTTTGCTACCCACAGAACCCCCATTTTAATCTCCCCCACCCACAGAGGCCTTTTGTATCTCTGCTACCCCCAGAAAAAAACCCCCGTATTTCTTTTGTAAACCCCCGGCAACCCCCCTGTAAACAAAAATACCCACAGACTTTCCTTATACCTGCTACCCACAGGCCCCTTATACCTGCCTTTCCCCCAGAGCCTCCTGGGAAAACTCTGTTAACCCCCCCAGAGCTGCCTTTTATACTCTTTCTACCCACAGAGCCGCCTGCAAACTCTGCTACCCCCCAGAGCCGCCCTGTATACTCTGGGTACCCCGAGAAAACCCCCGTATAAACTCCAACCCCCAAAAGGCCCCCTGAAAACTTGCTACCCCCAAGCCGCCCCGGCCTTTAAACCCGCTTTCCCAAAAAAGGGCCGCCAGTATAAATCTTAAAACCCCCAAAAGCCGCCTGCATAAAACCCGTACCCACAGACCCTGTTTTACCTTTTGCTACCCACAGAGCCCCCCGGATAAATCTGCAAACCCACAGGGCCGCCCGCCACACTCGGGGTTTTCCTTCCAACAGGGCCCACCCCCGTAAAAATTGATCCCACAGAGCCGCCAGTATACTCTGCTAACCCCCCAGACCCACCTGTAAATTTTGCTACCCACAGAGCCGCCTGTAAACCCCTGCCCAACCCCCCGAGCCCCCCCTGCAACTCTGCTTTAAAAAAAAGCCCCCCCCCTGTATTAACCCCTGTTTTCCAAATAGACCTTTTTAAAACCGCTTCCCACAACCCCCCCCTGTTTTTAATCTCCTCCCACCAAAAAAAAGGGGCGGCCCGTAAACTCTGTTACCCCCCCAAAATTTTTTTTACTCGCTTCCCCCAGGGCCCGGGCCCGTTTAAATCCCCCTACCCCAAAAAAGAGCCTTCTGTATACTCGGTACCCCAAAGAGCCCCCTGTAATTTTCGGGTACCCACAGAAACACCCCCTATATCTCTTCTATCCCAGAAACCGCCCGTATACTTGTTTAAAACCTTCCCAAAAGGTTCTGTAAAAAATCTGCTACCCCTTAACCCCGGGTTCTTTCTTTTCAAACCCCCACAGACCCCCCCCGTAAAACTCTGTACCCCCAGAACCGCCGTAAAAAATCCCACCCACGAGTGCCGAAAAACCCCTGCTACCCACAGACCGCCTGTTACTTTTTCTACCCCCCGAGCCCCCTGCATACTACTGTACCCCCAGAGCCGCCTGGTATACTTTTGCAAAAAAAGGAAGACCCCCCCTTGTATTTAAATTAAACCCCCCACCCCCAGGGCCCCCCCGCCCCCCCCCCTTATCCCCCCGCCCTTTTCCCAACCCCCCGAGCCGCCTGTATAAACCGCTACCCCCAAAGAGCCCCCCGTATAAATCCCCCAAAAACCCCAGAGCCGCCTGTTACTTGTTTCCCCCAAAAAACCCCAAGTTGTTTTAAACTCCTACCCAAAAAAGAAAAATTTCGCATGAAAACTCCCCCAACTAAAGGGGGCCGGGCCCGAAAACCCCGGCTACCAACAAAAGCCGCCTGTAAACCCGCTTTCCCACCGAGGCCTTTAGTCTGCTTACCCAAAAAAAGAAAAACCTTGAAAATTTTTTCTTTCCCAATCGCCCTGGGAAAAAGTTGCTTTCCCCACAAACCCGGGCCGTTAATACTCTGCCCCACCCACAAACCCGCCTGTAAATTGCTTAACCCCCTTTAAAAAAGGGCCCGTAAACCCCTTTCTTAAAAACCCACAGAGGCCTTTTCATACTCTTTTAACCCCCCTAAAAGGGCCCATTGACATTCTCTCCCACCCCAAAAGAGCCCGCCCTATGCTCCGTAACCCACAGACCAAAACCCCCAAAACTTCTGCTACCCACCAAAAAATGGCCCCCCTATTTCTCTGTAACCCAAAAGAAGCCGCCTGTAAACTTTTTGGCTACCCACAGAGCCGGGCCCCTTTTTCCCCTTTTGCTACCCACAGAGGCCGCCAGTACCAAAAAAAATTTCCCACCCACCCGAGTTCTGTATACCCCTGGTAAACCCCAAAACAAGCCCCGTATACTCTGCTTTCCCCAAAGAACCCGCCGTAAGCTCTGGCCCACACACAAAAGCTGCCTGTATACTCTGCTAAAAACCCCAGAGCCGCCTGTAAAAACTTGCTACCCACAGAGCCCCCGGGGATACCGGGTACCCCCAAAAGCCGCCTGTATACCCCCGTACCCCCAGAGCCGCCTGCATACTCGCTACCCCAAACCCCCCCCCCCAAAACCCCTTTAATTTTCCCCCAAACCCCGGGGAGCCGCCTGTTAAATCTCCTAAACCACCCGAGCCGCCTGGGATACTCCCGCTACCCACAAGCCCCCTGTTAAAACTTCCCCTACCCACCCGAACCGCCTGGAAAAATTTGTTTCCCACAGAAACCGCCTGTTTCTCTGCCTACCCCACAGAAACCCCCTCCTTTAAAAACTTTCCACCCCAGAGCCGCCTTTTAAACTCTTTCTTCCCCACCAGAGCGCCCGCCCCGCATACTCTGCTAACCCCCTGCCCGCCCGTAAAACTTGCTACCCACCCGAGTGCCCGTTTTACTTGGGGTACCCACCAAAGGCCTGCATAAAATTAAAACCCACAGAGCCGCTTGCAAAACTCTCCCAAACCCCCAAAAGCCGCCTGCAAAACTCAGCTACCCACAGAGTTTCTTTATACCCTGCTTTTCCCACAGAGGCCTGTTTTAATTCCTACCCCCAGAGCCTTCTGTATTTCTCTGGTACCTTTCAAGCCGCCTGTATTCTCTGCTACCAAAAGAGCTGCCCCTTTTACCATGTATTCCCCAAGGGCCAAAACCCATACTCTGCAAACCCCCAGACCCCCCGTATGCTCTGCTACCCCCTTTGACCCGCCTGTATACTTGCTAACCCCCAAAACCCGGGATGTTTAAATCTGCCCACAAAACCCGGCCGCCAAATGTAAAACTCCTACCCACAGAGGGCCCTTTTGGAAAACCTGCTACCCCCCCAGACCCACCTGTAATTTTTCTTTCCCACAAAACCCGCCTATTTTTACTCTGCAATCCACAGTCTGCCTGTATACTTTCAACCCCGAGAGGCCCCTTATAAAAATCCTTTTTCCCCAAAAGCCCCCTGATAACTGCTAACCCCCAGAGCCGCCTGTAAAACTCCGTAAACCCCCAGGCCGCCTGTAAACTCTGATTTCCCACCGAGCCCTCCTTTTTTCTCTGCTACCCCCCAACCCGCCTTAAAAACCCGCCACCCCCAAGCCGCCGTTAAAAAAACCTACCCACAGAGCCGCCTTGCATTTTCTTTTGCTACCCAAAAGACCGCCTTAAAACTCTGCTACCCCCGAGCTGCCCGATATTGTTAAAACCCCCGAGCCGCCTGAAACTCTTCTACCAACGAGCCCCTTTTTATACTCGCCAACCCACGGAAACCGCCTGCAACTCACTACCCACAAAAGTCTTCTTTTTACTCTGCTACCCACAGAAAAGGCCCGTTTTAATCTCCCTACCCACAGAGGGTTCTTTTTTACCTGCTAACCTACAGGGCCGCCTTATTTCTGCTACCAAAAAGAGCCCCCCTTTTAACCTGCTATCCACAAAAACCCACCTGTTTTAAATCCCGCTACCCACAGAGCCTCTGTTTTGCTTGCTACCCATAGACCCGCCCCGGGATTTTCTGCCAACCCCCAAAAAACCCCCCTGTATACCGCTACCCACAACCCCCGTTTTAATTCCTACCCCAACAGAGCCTTTTGGATACTCTTCTACCCCCAAAACCCCCCCTGTAAAACTCTGCTACCCACAACCCGCCTGTATACTTTTGCAAACCACAGTGCTGGGCCCTTTTACTTGTACCCACAGAGCCACCTGTATACTCAGTACCCACAAAGCCCCTGCATACCCCTTTCTACCCACGAGGGCCCCCTGTATACTCTGCTTCCCCCAACCCCCTGCAAAACTCTGTACCCAAAAGAGCCCCCTGTATACCCCTGCAAACCCAGGAGCCCCCTTTAAAAATCCCACCCAAAGCCGGGGTGTTTACTCTGCAAACCCCCCAGGAGGGGGGCCGTATAATCGGGTTTTCCCACAGAGCCCCCTGTATAACCCCAACCCCCCAGAAAGGGGACCCCCTTTTTTTTGCTTTCCCACAGACCCGTCTTTTATCTCTGCTACCTACAAGCCCTTATACTCTGCTACCCACAAGCCGCCCGCAAAACTCTCTACCCCCAAAAGCCCCCTGAATTTTCTCTGCAAAACCCCCAGGGGCCCCCCTGAAAAAATCTCCAAACCCACGAGCCTTCTTTATACTCGCAAAACCCACAAGCCACCTGTATTCCCCTTTTCTACCCCAGTGCTTTCCTTATAAATTTCTATCCACAAGCCATCTTATACTCTGCTACCCACAAGGGCCTTTTTGTATGCTTTTGCTACCCCTAACCCGCCTGTATCCCCTTTCTACCCCAGAAACCCCCGGGATAAAAACCGGGTTTCCCACAAACCGCCAGTATAAAACTCCTACCCACAAGCCCCCTGTTTTACTCTGCAACCCCCAAAACCCGCCTGTATAATCTTTTACCCACAGAGCCGCCCCGTTTTAAATTGCCCAACCCCCAAACCGCCGTATAAACTTCCTACCCACGATTTCGCCCCCAAACTCTGCTTCCACCAGAGCCCCGGCCCGTATACTTTTGCTACCCAAAAAGCCGCCCGTTTTAGTCTGCTAGGGGGGAACCCGGAAAGGAGCAGCGGGGCGGATGGGGCCGGGGGGGCAAGAAAGGGGGGGCAGGGTGGATCAAAATGGGGCAGGGTTTGGGTCGAGCGGGGGAGGATGGATCGAGCGGGGCAGGATGGGGCCGGATTAGCAGGATGGAGCCGAAGGGGCAGGGTTGAGCAGGATGGAGCCGGAGGGGCAGGATGGACCAAGGAGCAGGATGGAGCAAAGCGGGGGGAGGATGGAGCCCAAACGGGGCAGAATGGAGCAAGCGGGGGGAAAAGGAAAGGAGCCAGGGGGCAAGAACAGCGGGGGGCAGGATGGAGGGGAGAGGGGGAGGATGGAGTGAGGGGGGGCAGGATGTAGTGGCGGGGCAGGATAGAGCGAGTGGGGCAGGATGGAGCAGCAGGGCAGGGTGGGGGGGGGCGGGGCAGGATGGTGGGGGGGCGGGGCAGGATGGAGACGGGGGGGCAGGATGGAGACGGAGGGGCAGGGTGGAGATTGGGGGGGCAAAGGGTGAAGGTAGTGGCGCACGATGAAGCGAGCGAGGCAGGAAAGGAGGGAAAGGGGGGGCAGGATGGAGAAAAGCGGGGGGAAGGGTGGAGACGGGGGGCAGGATGGTGGGGGGGGGGGTGCAAGGAGCCGGGGGGGAAAAGGATGGAGCGAGCGGGGGAGGATTTAAGGGCCAAGGGGGGCAAGAACAGCGGGGGCCCCGGATGGATCGAATGGGGGGAAGATGGATCGAGCCGGGCAGGATGGATTGAGCGGGGCAGGAAAGGGGCCGGAGGAAACAGGATGGAGCCCCCCGGGGCAGGACTGAGGGAGGGGGAGCCCTAGGAGCAGGATGGAGCCAAAGGAGCAGGATGGAGCAAGCGGGGGAACAGGGGTGGAGCCGGGGGGCAAGAACAGCGGGGGGGAGGATGGAGCGAGCAGGGCAGGATGTAGTGAGCGGGGCAGGATGGAGCGAGCGGGGCAGGGTGGTGGGGGGCGGAGCAGGATGGTGGGGGGGGGCGGGGCAGGATAGAGCCGGAGGGGCAGGATGGAGACGGAGGGGCAGGATGGAGACGGAGGGGCAGATGAAGGTGAGTGGCGCACGATGGAGCGAGCGAGGCGGGGCAGGATGGAGATGGCGGGGCAGGATGGTGGCGGGGGAGTGGATGGAGCTGGCGGGGCAAGATGGTGGTGGAGGGGCAGGATGGTGGTGGGGGTGCGGGATGGAGCCAGCAGGGCAGGATGGTGGCGGGGGGGGCAGGATGGATACGGGGGGCAGGATGGAGGCGCTCCTCCTGACCCCCTCCGCTCCCCGCGGCCCCCGTCCCTCTGGCCCTCCACTCCCCGCGGCCCCCCTCCCTCTGACCCTGCACCCTACCCCCTCCCCGCTTCTTCATGGTGATAATAAAAAAAAACCCTCAGTGAGGATACTTACCCTCCGTCGGCTCGCTCCACCTGTCTTGAAGCTCCCAGGACAGGACCTGTCGTTGCCTGGGAAACCGATCAGCTGGGGTCAGTGGGCAAAGCAGGGGTCAGTGGGCAGAGTGGGGGATCAGTGGGCAGAGCAGGGGTTAGTGGGCATAGTCATTGGGCAGAGCAGGGGTCAGTGGGCATAATCAGTAGGCAGAGCAGGGTCAGTAGGCAGGAGTGGGGGGCAGTGGGCAGAGCTGGGGTCAGTGGGCATGGTCAGTAACCAGAGGGGGGGTTAGTGTCAGTGGGCAGAGCGGGGGTTCAGTGGGCAGAGTGGAGGGTCAATGGGAAGAGCAGGGTCAGTGAGCAGGATTGGGGGGTCAGTGGGCAGAGCAGGGTCAGAGCGGGAGTCAGTGGGCAGAGCAGGGGTTAGTGGGCAGAGTGATTGGGCAGAGCAGGTGTTAGTGGGCACAGTCAGTAGGTACAGCAGGGGTTAGTGGAAAAAATCAGTGGGCAGAGCAGGGGTGAGTGGGCAGAGCAGGGGTGAGCGGGCACAGTCAGTGGGCAGAGCAGGGGTCAGCGAGCAGAGCGGGGGTGACTGGGCAGAGCAGGGTTTAGTGGGCATAGCAGGGGTTATTGAGCTCAGTCAGTGGGCAGAGCAGGGGCCAGTGGGCAGAGCAGGGGTTAGTGGGCAGAGCGGCGGTCAGTGGGCACAGTCGGTGGGCAGAAAAGGGTCAGTGGGTAGAGCATGGGTTAGTGGGCATGGTCAGTTGGCAGAGCAGGGGTCAGTGGGCATGGTGAAAGGGCAGAGCAGGGGGTCAGTGAACAGAGGGTGGTCAGTGGGTAGAGCAGGGTCAGTGGGCAAAGCAGGGGTCAGTGGGTAGAGCGGGGGTCAGTGTGCAGAGCGGGATTAAATGAGCAGAGCAGGGTCAGTAGGCAGTGTGAGGGTTCAGTGGGCAGAGCATGGTGAGTGAGCAGTGTGAGGGGTCAGTGGGCAGAGCATGTTCAGTGGGCAGTGTGAGGGGTCAGTGGGCAGAGCATGGTCAGTGGGCAGTGTGAGGGGTCAGTGGGCAGTGTGAGGGGTCAGTGGGCAGTGTGAGGGGTCAGTGGGCATAGTGGGTGTCAGTGGGCAGAGTGGGGATCAGTGGGCAGAGTGGGGGTCAGTGGGTAGAGTGGGGGTCAGTGGGAAGAGTGGGGGTCAGTGGGCAGAGAGGGGCAGTGGGTATAGCAGGGTCAGTGGGCAGAGCATGGTAAGTGGGCAGAGGAGGGTGAGTGGGCAGTGTGAGGGGTCAGTGGGCAGAGCAGGGTCAGTGCATTGCGATCAGCTGGGGGTCAGTGGGCAAAGCGGGGGTCAGTGGGCAGAGTGGGGGATGAGTGGGCAGAGCAGGGGTTAGTGGGCACAGTCAGTGTGCACTGCGATCAGTTGGGGGTCAGTAGGCAGAGCAGAGTCAGTGGGCAGAGCTGGGGTCAGTAGGCAGAGCAGGGGTCAGTGGGAAGAGCAGGGTCAGTGGGCAGAACGGGAGTCAGTGGGCAGAACGGGGGTCAGTGGGCAGAGTGGGGGGGTCAATGGGCAGAGCAGGGTCAGTGAGCAGGAGTGGGGGGTCAGTGGGCAGAGCAGGGTCAGTGGGCAGAGCGGGGTTAGTGGGCACAGTGATTGGGCAGAGCAGGGGTCAGTGGGCACAGTGAGTATGCAGAGCAGGGTTAGTGGGAAAAATCAGTGGGCAGAGCAGGATCAGTGGGCACAGTCAGTGAGTAGAGCAGGGGTCAGCGGGCAGAGCAGGGGTCACTGGGCAGAGCAGGGTTCAGTGGGAATAGCAGGGGTTAGTGGGCACAGTCAGTGGGCAGAGCAGGGGTCATTGGGCAGAGCAGGGTCAGTGGGCATAGCAGGGGTTAGTAGGCACAGTCAGTGGGCGCAGCAGGGGTAAGTGGGCAGAGCAGGGGTTAGTGGGCAGAGCGGCGGTCAGTGGGCACAGTGAGTGGGCAGAGAAGTGTCAGTGGGTAGAGCATGGGTCAGTGGGCACAGTCAGTTGGCAGAGCAGGGGTCAGTGGGCATGGTCAAAGGGCAGAGTGGGGGGTTAGTAAACAGAGGGTGGTCAGTGGGCAGAGCAGGGGTCAGTGGGCATAGCAGGGGTCAGTGGGCAGAGCAGGGTCAGAGGGCAGTGTGAGGGGTCAGTGGGCAGAGCATGGTGAGTGGGCAGTGTGAGGGGTGAGTGAGCAGAGCATGGTCAGTGGGCAGAGCAGGGTCAGTGGGCAGTGTGAGGGGTGAGTGGGCAGTGTGAGGGGTCAGTGGGCAGAGCAGGGTGAGTGGGCCGAGTGGGGGTCAGTGGGTAGAGTGGGGGTCAGTGGCCAGAGTGAGGGTCAGTGGGCAGAGTGGGGGTTAGTGGACAGAGAGGGGGTCAGTGGGCAGAGCAGGATCAGTGAGCAGAGCAGGGTCAGTGGGCAGAGCAGGGTCAGTGGGCAGAGCAGGGTCAGTGGGCAGTGTGAAGGGTCAGTGGGTAGAGCAGGGGTCAGTGGGCACAGTGGGGGTCAGTGGGCAGAGCGGGGGTCAGTGGGCAGAGCGGGGGTCAGTGGGCAGTGTGAAGGGTCAGTGGGTAGAGCAGGGGTCAGTGGGCACAGTGGGGGTCAGTGGGCAGAGGGGGGTCAGTGGGCAGAGCAGGGTCAGTGGGCAGAGTGGGGGTCAGTGGGCAGAGCGGGGGTCAGTGGGCAGAGCGGGGGTCAGTGGCAGAGAGGGGGTCAGTGGGCAGAGTGGGGGTCAGTGGGCAGAGCAGGGTCAGTTGGCAGAGCATGGTCAGTGGGCAGTGTGAGGGGTCAGTGGGCAGAGCAGGGTCAGTGGGCAGTGTGAAAGGTGAGTGGGCAGAGCAGGGTCAGTGGGCCGTGTGAGGGGTCAGTGGGCAGAGCAGGGTCAGTGGGCAGTGTGAGTGGTCAGTGGGCAGAGCAGGGTCAGTGGGCAGAGCAGGGTCAGTAGGCCGAGCAGGGTCAGTGGGCAGAGCATGGTCAGTGGGCAGAGAGGGGGTCAGTGGGCAGAGTGGGGTCAGTGGGCAGAGTGGGGGTGAGTGGGCAGAGCAGGGTCAGGGGGCAGAGCAGGGTCAATGGGCAGAGCAGGATCAGTGGGCAGTGTGAGGGGTGAGTGGGCAGAGCAGGGTCAGTGGGCCGTGTGAGGGGTCAGTGGGCAGAGCAGGGTCAGTGGGCAGTGTGAAGGGTAAGTGGGCAGAGCAGGGTCAGTGGGCAGTGTGAGTGGTCAGTGGACAGAGCAGGGTCAATGGGCAAAGCAGGCTCAGTGGGCAGAGCAGGGTCAGTGGGTAGAGAGGGGGTCAATGGGCAGAGAGGGGGTCAGTGGGCAGAGTGGGGGTCAGTGGGCAGAGAGTGGGGGTCAGTGGGCAGACCAGGGTCAGTGGGCAGAGTGGGGTTAGTGGGCAGAGCAGGGTCAGTGGGCAGGGTCAGGGGGCAGCATGGGGGGGTAAGTGGGCAGAGCAGGATCAGTGGGCAGAATGGGGTCAGGGGGCAGAGTGGGGGTCAGTGGGCAGAGTGGGGGTGAGTGGGCAGAGTGGGGGTGAGTGGGCAGAGTGGGGGTCAGTGGGCAGAGTGGGGGTCAGTGGGCAGAGTGGGGGTCAGTGGGCAGAGTGGGGGCAGTGGGCAGAGCGGGGGGTGAGGGGGCAGAGCGTGGGTCAGTGGGCAGCGCGGGGGGATCAGTAGGCAGAGGAGGTTATATCGGGACAGGACCTTTGATGATGTCACGGTCATGTGATCTGTGACTCCACCCATCATCGTGACGTCATCAGAGGTCCTGAAGCACCAGGAAAAGTGCAGCAGCGGCCAGCTTGAGGGAGCTTTGGTAAGAGGCGGGGAGGGGAAAGACCGGACAGTGGAGGGGGCTGTGTTGACAGGCGGGGGGTGAGCGGACAGTGGAGGGGGACCAGACAGTGGAGGGGGGCTATGGTGAGAAGCAGGGGGGGCGATCGGACAGTGGAGGGGGGCTATGGTGAGAGGCAGGGGGGTGATCGGGCAGCAAGGGTGGGGGGACTGTGGTGCCTGTCATTCCATGTGTAGGCATTAGCCGGTTATCTCCTGAAGTGATGTGTGACCGCTTGGGGGTCTGGTGTCGGGATGGCGGCTCGCGGTGGGCGCTAAAGCGCCACCGCTCGCCACCATCTTAGATCACCCTGAGCAGGTGTAGTGCCCAAGCCACTTCCGTCATGTGACGTCATTTTTTTCCTTTGAAGACGGAAGTGACTTCGGCTTTTAAATATATTATATATATATATATATATATATATATATATATATATATATAGCGGCGCTATAGTATATGGTGGTACATTACATTACATGTATAGCAGCGCTATGGAATATGGCGGTACATTACAGTACATGTATAGCAGCACTATAGTATATGGCGGTACATTACAGCACATGTATAGCAGCACTATAGTATGTGGCAGTAAATGTATAGCAGCACTATAGTATATGGCGGTACATTACAGTACATGTATAGCAGCGCTATAGTATATGGCGGTACATTACAGTACATGTATAGCAGCAATATGGTATATGGCGGTACATTACAGCACATGTATAGCAGCACTATAGTATATGGCGGTACATTACAGTACATGTATAGCAGCACTATAGTATATGGCGGTACATTACAGTACATGTATAGCAGCACTATGGTATATGGTGGTACATTATAGCACATGTATAGCAGCACTATAGTATATGGCGGTACATTACAGTACATGTATAGCAGCGCTATGGAATATAGCGGTACATTACAGTACATGTATAGCAGCACTATAGTATATGGCGGTACATTACAGCACATGTATAGCAGCACTATAGTATGTGGCAGTAAATGTATAGCAGCACTATAGTATATGGTGGTACATTACAGCACATGTATAGCAGCACTATAGTATGTGGCAGTAAATGTATAGCAGCACTATAGTATATGGCCGTACATTACAGTACATGTATGGCAGCGCTATGGTACATGGCGGTACATTATAGTACATGTATAGCAGCACTATGGTATATGGCGATACTCCGCTCCCCACGGCCCCTCGCTCCTCCTGGCCCCCGGTCCTCCTCGGTAAAAGTAAAAAAATCTTCAGTGAGGATACTCACCTGTCCGCCGGCTCGCTCCACCTCTGTCTTCTAGGTCCTACAGGCCTTTAGGACCTGTCATTGCCTGAGAAATCGATCAGCTGAGGGTGGGTGGGGGGTCAGGATTGTGTCGGGGGGGCAGGATGGAGCGAGCGAGGCAGGATGGAGCGGGGGGCAGGATGGAGCCAGGGGGGGACATGATGGAGCCGGGGGGGGCAGGATGGAGCGAGCAGTGCAGGATGGAGGCGGGGGGCAGGATGGAGGCAGGGGAGCAAGAACAGCGGGGCAGGATGGAGCGAGCGGGGCAGGGTGGAGCCGGAGGGGCAGGATTGTGGTGAGTGGGGCAGGATGGTGGCGGGAGGCAGGATGGAGCGAGCAGGGCAGGATGGTGGCGAGCGGGGCAGGATGGAGCGAGCAAGGCAGGATGGAGCTAGCAGGGCAGGATGGAGCCGGAGGAGCAGGATGGAGGCGGGGGAGCAGGATGGTGGCGGGTGGGGGGGGCAGGATGGTAGTGAGCGGGGCAGGATGGAGCGAGCTGGGCAGAATGGTGGCGGGGGGGCAGGATGGTGGCAGGGGGGCAGGATGGAGCGAGCGGGGCAGGATGGAGCGAGCAGGGCAGGATGGAGCTGGAGGAGCAGGATGGAGCTGGAGGAGCAGGATAGAGCCGGGGGAGCAGGATAGAGCCGGGGGAGCAGGATGGTGGCTGGGGGGGTAGGATGGTGGCGAGTGGGACAGGATGGAGCGAGTGGGGCAGGATGGTGGTGGCGAGGAAGGATGGAGGCGGGGGGCAGGATGGAGCCGGGGGAGCAGGATGGTGGCGGGTGGGGGGGGGCAGGATGGTAGTGAGCGGGACAGGATGGAGCGAGCTGGGCAGGATGGAGTCGGAGGAGCAGGATGAAGCCGGAAGAGCAGGATGGTGGCGGGGGCAGGATGGAGCAAGCGGGGCAGTATGAAGCGGGCGGGGCAGTATGGAGCTGGCGGGGCAGGATGGTGGCAGGGGCGGCCCAGGATGGTGGTGGGGGGGCAGTATGGAGCCAGCGGGGCAGGATGTATACAGGGGGGCAGGATGGAGGCGCTGCTCCTACCCCTCATCCGATCCCCGCGGCCCCCCCTCCCTCTGCCCCCTCCACTCCTCCTGCCCCCTCCACTCCTCCTACCCCTCACTCCCTCTTCTCCCCCCGCTCCTCCACGGTGATGATAAAAATAAAAAAAAACCTCAGTGAGGATACTTACCTGTCCCCCGGCTCGCTCCACCTCTGTCTTGTAGCTCCCAGGACAGGACCTGCCGTTGCCTGGGAAACCAATCAGCTGATCGGTTTACCAGGCAACGACAGGTCCTCAAGCCCTGTAGAAGCTAGAAGACTGAGCGAGTCGGTGGACGGGTAAGTATCCTCACTGAGGTTTTTTTTAATTTTATTATCACCGTGGAGGAGCGGGGGAGGGCCGCGGGGAGCGAGGGGGGCAGGAGAAGTCTAGGGGGGGCAGGAGGAGCGGAGGGGGGCAGGGAGAGCGGAAGGCGCAGCGAGCGCGGGCAGGAGGAACGGGGGGCTGTGAGGAGAGATCGTGCAACCCGGCATCAGCGGCGCTAACGCGCCGCTGTAGCCGGGCTGCAATTTGGCGCGAAATTCAAACTTTTAATTCTCGCGCCTATTTGCATAGTCTGCGCTTATCTGCCTCTGGCGGGCACCAATGAGCAGCCTCTGCCTGGCGCGCGATTTCTGTGACCGACAGACGCCTTAAACAATTATGTAGTACAGTCATGGCCAAAAGTTTTGAGAATGATGCAATTATTAATTTTTACAAAGTCTACTGCTTCAGTTTTTCTAATGGCAATTTGCATATACTCCAGAATGTCATAAAGAGTGATCAGCTTAACAGCAATTACTTGCAAAGTCAATATTTGCCTAGAAAATGAACTTTAACCCCCAAAACACATTTCAACATCATTGCAGTCCTGCCTTAAAAGGAGCAGCTAACATTGTTTAAGTGATTGTTCCATTAACACAGGTGTGGGTGTTGATGAGGACAGGGCTGACGATCAATCAGTCATGATTAAGTAAGAATGACACCAATGGACACTTTAAAAGGAGGCTGGTGCTTGGTATCATTGTTTCTCTTCCGTTAACCATGTTTATCTCTAAAGAAACACATGCAGCCATCATTACACTGCACAAAAATGGCCTAACAGGGAAGAGTATCGCAGCTACAAAGATTGCACCTCAGTGAACAATCTATCGCATCATCAAGAACTTCAAGGAGAGAGCTTCCATTGTTGTCAAAAAGGCTCTAGGGCGCCCAAGAAAGACCAGCAAGCGCCAGGACCGTATCTTAAAACTGTTTCAGCTGCGGGATCGGACTACCAGCAGTGCCGAGCTTGCTCAGGAATGGCAGCAGGCTGGTGTGAGTGCTTCTGCACGCACTGTGAGGCGGAGACTCTTTGAGCAAGGCCTGGTTTCAAGGAGGGCAGCAAAGAAGCCACTTCTCTCCAGAAAAAACATCAGGGACCGACTGATATTCTGCAAAAGGTACAGGGAGTGGACTGCTGAGGACTGGGGTAAAGTCATTTTCTCTGATGAATCCCCTTTTCGATTGTTTGGGACATCTGGAAAACAGCTTATTCGGAGAAGAAGAGGTAAGCGCTACCACCAGTCTTGTCTCATGCCAACTGTAAAGCATCCTGAAACCATTCATGTGTGGGGTTGCTTCTCAGCCAAGGGAATCGGCTCACTCACAGTCTTGCCTAAAAACACAGCCATGAATAAAGAATGGTACCAGAATGTCCTCCAAGAGCAACTTCTCCCAACCATCCAAAAGCAGTTTGGCGCCCAAGAATGCCTTTTCCAGCATGATGGAGCACCTTGCCATAAAGCAAAGGTGATAGCTAAATGGCTCAGGGAACAAAACATGGAGATTTTGGGTCCATGGCCTGGAAACGCCCCAGATCTTAATAAGATTGAGAACTTGTGGTCAATCATCAAGAGACGGGTGGACAAACAAAAAAACAACAAATTCTGGCAAAATGCAAGCATTGATTATGCAAGAATGGACTGCTATCAGTCAGGATTTGGTCCAGAAGTTGATTGAGAGCATGCCAGGGTGAATTGCAGAGGTCTTGAAGAAGAAGGGTCTGCAAATATTGACTTGCTGCATTAACTCATTCTAACTGTCAATATAACCTTTTGGTACTCATAATATGATTGCAATTTATTTCTGTATGTGATATAAACATCAGACAAACACAAATAAAAACCAGAGGGCAGCAGATCATGTGAAAATATAATTTTGGTGTCATTCTCAAAACTTTTGGCCATGACTGTAGATGTAATGAAAGCCATCTCCCCAATGCCTTTACCGGACATGCAGCCCAATATCATCAATGACTGTGGAAATTTGCATCTTCTCTTCAGGCAGTCCTCTTTATAAATCTCATTGGAATAACACCAAACAAAAGTTCCATCATCATCACCTTGCCAAATGCAGATTCGCGATTCATCACTGAATATGACTTTCATCCAGTCATCCACAATTGCTTTTCCTTAGCCCATTGTAACCTAGTTTTTTTCTGTTTAGGTGTTAATGATTGCTTTTGTTTAGCTTTTCTGTATGTAAATCCCATTTCCTTAAGGCAGTTTCTTACAGTTCGGTCACAGACATTGACTCCAGTTTCCTACCATTCGTTCCTCATTTGTTTAGTTGTGCATTTCCTGTTTTGGAAACATATAGCTCTAAGTTTCCGGTCTTGACGCTTTGATGTCTTCCTTGGTCTACCAGTATGTTTCCCTTTAACAACCTTTCAATGCAGTTTGTATTTGGACCAGATTTCAGACACAGCTGACTGTGAACAACCAACATCTTTTGCAAGATTGTGTGTTGATTTACCCTTTTTTAAGAGTTTGATAATCCTCCTTTGTTTCAATTGACATCTCATGTGTTGGAGCCATAATTCATATCAGTCCACTTGGTGCAACAGCTCTCCAAGGTGTGATCACTCCTTTTTAGATGCAGACTAAAGGCCGGGTTACACATAACGATGTGCCAGCGACCCGACCAACAATCGGGATCGCTGGCACATCGCTATGTGATCGCTGGTGAGATGCCAGACAGACAGATCTCCCCAGGGACTAGAGACCCGTGTAATAACCTCGACATTGTGGAAAAGAGTATAAACTATTCTTTTACACGGTGTCGAGGTCCTGCTACTGTATTCAGCGGGAGAACACTGGTAACAAGGGTACACATTGGGTTAATAAGCACAGCACGCTGTGCTTAGTAACTCGATGTCTAACCTGGATACAAGTGTGCTGTGCTTAGAAACCTGATATGTACCCTAGTTACCAGGGAATACATCAGGTTAGAAAGGCGTCACACACGCCGATGTCTGCTGCCCAGCGGCAGACCAACAACCAAAAAATGGTCCTGGCCATTCCGCAGCAATCTGCGATCAGCAAGCTGATCGCTGGTCGCTGTGGCATGTCATACGCAGCGACGTCGCTGCAAGGTCGCTGCAACGTCACAAAACCTGTGACATTGCAGCAATATCGCTGCGTGTAATGGGGCCTTAACAAGCAGATCTTATTTGATGCAGGTGTTGGTTTTGGGAATGAAAATTTACAGGGTGATTCCATATTTTTTTCCTCAGAATTGAGTGATTCCATAATTTTCCCCCTGCTTGGTCTACAAAAGTAACGGTTACTGGCTAGCACATTTTTTGTTATCAAGATTTCTTTTAGTGTTTCTTCAAGGTAGAGAGTTGCCAATTGAAATGACTTTAGTTTTGTGTCTGTGATCTGCTTTTTTTCTACAAAATTAAACAACTGAATGGACATCCTCCGAGCCAGGTGATTCCATCATTTTTGCCAGGGGTTGTATGCACTATTGAAACATATAAAGTTTACACTATGCTTTTCAGTATTGTTGTTAAATTACACAAAGGTAATATGACATACATACAATACTGCTCCACAGCTTAACATTTATCCACATCATTCTCAAAAAGCTTGACGATTGCATGCTGAATTTCAGACGTGGCTTGCAAAAGGTTACATCTCATTTACTATGCTTTTCCAGTGGCTTTTGAAGAGGATTATTTCTGCCCGCCAATAGGCCCTAAAAAGCCATACAGCTGTATGGGGCCCGAAGAAAAGTGGAGGGGGCGTGGCCATATACAAACAGCAGGGGGGCCCGGGCGCGCTGGCTCTGGGCGAGGCCATTTGGAGCAATGAGGCCCGCCCCATTTGGCCAGCAGCAGCAGTGGTGGCAGTGTGGCACAGTCACTGTCTAGAGACTACAGTAGTTCATACGCCGCGCTGCCTGCGCAGCTGACCTGAGTCTCGTCGAGTCGTCGTGACTCGTTATCATCACACCACCCAGGGGCGGGGCCGTCCTTCACACACACTCACACACAGGCTGGGGCTGGCTGGGCAGGCCAGCAAGACAGGGAACCGCCCAGCCGCCGCCCAGCCACTATTATCCTGTGGGGGCCCGGCCCGCCCACACCATGCCTTAAAGCACAGAGGGCCCGCCCAGCCTCTATTAGCCTGTGGGGGCCCGGGATCTCCCCCATTGTTCTCCACCTGCAGAGCAGCACGCTACATAGCTGCTCTGTTCTTACAGGACCTGTGATGATGTCACTTGGAGGGGAGGAGTCAGGGGTCACATGATCAGCTCCTCAGTTGTCATGGTGCTGGATGAGGTAAAGTGTATCTGTGGTCAGGATGGATTTACAGTGTGGATGTAGCAGAGCCGAATGTATACGAGGTGTACGGAGCTGAGTCGCGTGCGTACGAGGTGTACGGAGCTGAGCCGCGTGCGTACGAGGTGTACGGAGCTGAGTTGCATGCGTACGAGGTGTACGGAGCTGAGTTGCATGTGTACAATGTGTACGGAGCTGAGCCGCGTGCGTACGAGGTGTACGGAGCTGAGCCGCGTGCGTACGAGGTGTACGGAGCTGAGCCGCGTGCGTATGAGGTGTACGGAGCTGAGCTGCATGCGTACAAGGTGTACGGAGTGGAGCCACGTGCGTACGAGGTGTGTGTACCAGTGGTAACCCCCAGCGGATGCCGCTCCCACTCTTATAGTCTCGGCATAGTGCCGGTAGCATTTTTCTCCAGAGTCTCTGATAATAATAAGTAATCGAGATCCGCTGCCATTTTCTGGAAGCTTGTGACCCCTGGCTCCAGAGCTCACCTCACCCCCTCAATGGGTGGGGGCCCGGGGAGAGACCATACATCTCTGTGGCTCCTGCAGAGCTCAGCTCACCCCCAGTCTGTGTCCCCTAGCCCTCTGCAGTGCTGTATATACTCTTTGTCCTGTATATTGTATATATAACAATTTCCTATGTGATGTACTTGATTTACAAAACTTATTGTCACAGAGTCGACTGCGCTCCAGACCAACACAAAGCTGGAAGATCAGATATCACCGAACATCGCAGGACACAGAGAAGCAGCTGCAGCCATCAAATTAGGTGAGGTAATTAATTTAATGTAGCCGGTAATTTTCATGGTGATGTGCGGCCCCTAAATGACAGTAGTAATTTCCAAATGTCCCTCCAGCAGCAAAAAGGTTCCCCACCCCTGTAGAAGGTGATGAATAACAGCACCAGTATTATTCGGCCTCATGTGGCATTTATTGTTCACATCCCTCCACAGCTCTGATAAAGAACAATGTATAGAAAGAGATTAATGAGTGATTGGCGAGGACGTGGTGCAGAAAGGGAGTTTTTCCAATAGTGGGTGGTGAAATTATGGAAGGTTTGATGGGTGGAGGCGGAGCGTGGGTGGAGGCGGAACCTGGATGGAGGTGGAGCTTGGTGGAGGCGGCGTTGGGGTGGAGTCTCAGGGGGGCCCCAAAATTTTGCTAGTAAGGGGCCCCAAAATTTCTAGTGGCAGCCCTGTAGGAGCACTCCAAAGAGGTGATGTGCAAGAAGAAATGGATGCCCTTGGCTCCATCTTTTTAGAGACCACTGATTTCACAGACTTCAGCATCCTGTTTCTGCAGAACACATGAAGGCTAACCATGTTAGGCTGACAGTGGAATATCAGAAACTTTGTTAAAGGGAACCTGTCAGCTAGTTTATGCCCCTCCAGCTATCAATGCAACTTCATAATACTATTCTAATCATCCCTGTCTGAGCTCATAGTGTAATGTGAAAGGTGAATAAAAAGCATTTATACATTTACATTTCCTTATGTAATGAAGCAGTCAGTCCCCAGCTTGGAGGACGGGGACTGTTTGGCAGGTTAATAGTTAACATTTCAACCTTGTGCTAGAACATGTTGGGAGACCTGATGTGATGTCACAACCATGTGACTACAGTAGGCAGAGCTAAGTTCTCATAGAACATAATACGTTTGCTGGCTTAGCTCCGCCCATTATGGTCACATGATCATTACATCACACAGGTCCTTTAGCTATCCAAGTTACAAGTGAGTTAACTATTATCCTGCCAGACAGTCCCCCTCCTCCAAGGTGGGGACTGAAATGTCAGTGTGTAAATGCTTTTCTTTCACCTTTCACATTACACTCTGAGCTCAGACAGGGATGATTAGAATAGTATTATAAAGCTGCAGCTACAGACAGTGATAGCTGGAGGGGCATAAACCATCTGACAGGTTCCCTTTAAGCTAAGGGAATGTGCTTCTAGTATGGAAGTTCTAAACACCTGATCTGCTCCCGTCCCATGAAGTCAAGATATTCCTAAGCCTATTGTCTGTTAGAGAGGCTACCCTAGGCAAGATTGACTCCTCTTTGCTACTGACTCTGCTAGTGTCCATTTCCTGAGGTAACATCCAGTTCATGGAGACTACCTATCTTGATTCGGGATCTGCTGGAAATGTCATGCAACAGGCCATAGTAAAGCAATACCAGATTCCTGTACAGAGTCCCCTAAAGGTACCTTTACACACGGCAACTTTTCTAGGAATTTCACTGGCAACTTACTGGTTGCAGTGAAATCATGGACACATTTTTCTATCTTGTTGCTGTGTACAAATTGAACAATGTCTCCATGATTTCACTGCAACCAGTAAGTTGCCAGTGAAATTCCTAGAAAAGTTGCCGTGTGTAAAGGTACCCTAATGGTACCTATACACGCCGCTACCGAGAGGTATAAACCGGCCGGTGTCGGAGACAATTGTACCTTGTACCTTCAAAACACCGCGAAGTGGCGGTGTGTAATTCAGGTTGTTGCCACCTGTTTCTTTGGATACCTGTTTTTCAGCCATGCTGAAAAACAAGCAGGTAGAAACCCTATGGTAGCGGTGTGTAATCGGGGCACAGGTACGGTATTTGAGTTACCTGGGGCGTGCTTGAGTGTCATGTATAGCACGCCCCATCAGCTATCATTGGTGGGGACTACTGTGTACCCATTGGCTGTCCGTGCACAGGGCGGCATATTTAACGATCTGACCAGTCACACTACACATTTGCAATAGTGTCATGTATTAGGCAGCCTCCCTGCGCTGGCTGGCCAATCATGATGTTATTGCATTGTCCAATCACCGTACGAGCGCCGCGTAATACACAACTCTGTCACGCCTATGTAGTTACGTCGCACAAGATATACGCCCAGATTCCCTTGTGGTAGCGGCGTGTAAATCAGGGAAGGTGCTCCACAGAAGGTAACCTGCGGCACCCGTCGGTACTTCCAGGGACCAAAAATACCTTCTGTGGAGCACCTTGTAGCGGCGTGTAATTGCGGTATCAGGTACCGTTAGGAACCGTTGAAAACGCACACATGCACGTGCGGTGCCTGTTGCTACCTTCGGTAGCGACGTGTAAAGGTACCATAATGGTGTTGTTTGTTAATTGGAGATCCCTATCAGAGCCCGCTCATTTTGTTACTGAGCAGGATGTGCTTCAGGCAGGAATATTGCATTCTGATGAAAATTGCCTTCTATGTGCTACTAGACCAGTGTCAGGGTTCCAGCTCTTCCAGATTACCTTTTGTGTCCTCTAGCCCTTGTCCAAGATGACATCTGCTACCTCAGGGCCGGACTGGGACCAAAAAGTAGCCCTGGAAAACAAATCCCACCAGCCCAAATACTATATCACCTATCAGCCCCAATCAGTGAATTTTGCTTTTATTTTTTTGTGGCCTCATCACTTTCTTAAAGGAGTTATCTAAAGAGCCACATGTGAATGGTGCAGCAGAGGGAATAATCAACCACAGCTCCATTTACCTGTTACTCTTCACAGGTACATTCCTCAGGATTGTTGGGTCCCAGCTGTCAGATCCACAGTGAAGGTAAAGTCATAATCTATACAGAAGAGAAGTGATGACTTCCATATTGAGGATAATCAATTTAAACAACATTTAAATGCTGAAAATCCAATACTAACTCTCAGTAAACAGGTCAGGAGAAGTGGTACTGTGCAGTGTATTTATGCAGAATAATACAGATACTGAGGATTACACTCAGTATACAGGACAGGAGAGGTGGTACTGTACAGTGTATATATACAGAATAATGCTGATACTGAGGATAACACCCAGTATAGAGGACAGGAGAAGTGGTGCTGTGCAGTGTATATATACAGAATAATACAGACACGGAGGATTATACCCAGTATACAAAACAGGAGAAGAGGTACTGTGCAGTGAATATAGTGAATAAAAGAGGTACTGAGGATTACACCCAGTATACAGGACAGGAGAAGTGATACTGTGCAGTGTATATAGTGAATAATACACATGCTGAAGATTACACCCAGTATACAGGACATGAGAAGTGGTACTGTGCAGTGTATATATACAGAATAATACAGATACTGAGGATTACATCCAGTATACAGGACAGGAGAAGTGGTACTATGCAGTGTATATATATACAGAATAATACAAATACTGAGGATTACACCCACTATACTGGACAGGAGAAGAGGTACTGTGCAGTGTATATAGTGAATAATACACATACTGAAGATTACACCCAGTATACAGGACAGGAGAAGTGGTACTGTTCAGAGTGTATATATACAGCATAATATAGATACTGAGGATTACACCCAGTATACAGGACAGGAGAAGAGGTGCTGTGCAGTGTATATAGTGAATAATACAGATACTGAGGATTACACCCACTATACTGGACAGGACAAGTGGTACTATGCAGTGTACACACACACACATCCATTTGTACACACACATACATTATATATATACACACATCCATATGTACACACACACATTATATGTACACACATCCATATGTACACACACATCCATATGTACCCAAATAGATTATATATACACACACATCCATATGTACACACATGCATTATATATATATACACACACACATCCATATGTACACACATACATTATATACACACACATCCATATGTACACACATACATTATGCATACATTATATATACACACACTAAACACATCTGTATGTACACATGGTATATATACACACAATATGTTTATATATGCACACACATCCATTTGAACACACACATGTTATTACGTTATATATATATATACACCTCCATATGTACACAAACATATAGTATACACAGTATACACACACATATCCATATGTACACAAACAAATAGTATATACACACACACATATCCATACAGTTGTGGCCAAAAGTATTGACACCCCTGTAATTCTGTCAGATAATACTCAGTTTCTTCCTGAAAATGACTGCAATCACAAATTCTTTGGTATTATTATCTTCATTTAATTTGTCTTCAATGAAAAAACACAAAAATAATTAGCCTAAAGCCAAATTGTATCTAATTCCACACCAAACATAAAAAAGGGGGTGGACAAAAGTATTGAAACTGTTAGAAAAATCATGTGATGCTTCTCTCATTTGTGTAATTAACAGCACCTGTAACTTACTTGTGGCACCTAACAGGTGTTGGCAATAACTAAATCACATTTGCAGCCAGTTGACATGGATTAAAGTTGACTCAACCTCTGTCCTGTGTCCTTGTGTGAACCACATTGAGCATGGAGAATAGAAAGAAGACCAAAGAACTGTCTGAGGACTTGAGAAACCAAATTGTGAGGAAGCATGGGCAATCTCAAGGCTACAAGTCCATCTCCAAAGACCTGAACGTTCCTGTGTCTACCATGCGCAGTGTCATCAAGAAGATTAAAGCCCATGGCACTGTGGCTAACCTCCCTAGATGTGGACAGAAAAGAAAAATTGACAAGAGATTTCAACGCAAGATTGTGCCGATGGTGGATAAAGAACCTCGACTAACATCCAAACAAGTTCAAGCTGCCCTGCAGTCCGAGGGTACAACAGTGTCAACCCGTACTATCCGTCGGCGTCTGAATGAAAAGGGACTGTATGGTAGGATACCCAGGAAGACCCCACTTCTTACCTCGAGACATAAAAAAGCCAGGCTGGAGTTTGCCAAAACTTACCTGAGAAAGCCTACAACGTTTTGGAAGAATGTTCTCTAATCAGATGAGACAAAAGTAGAGCTTTTTGGGCAAAGGCATCAACATAGAGTTTACAGGAGAAAAAAAGAGGCATTCAAAGAACAGAACACAGTCCCTACTGTCAAACATGGCGGAGGTTCCCTGATATTTTGGTGTTGCTTTGCTGCCTCTGGCACTGGACTTCTTGACCATGTGCATGGCATTATGAAGTCTGAAGACTACCAACAAATTTTGCAGCATAATGTAGGGCCCAGTGTGAGAAAGCGGGGTCTCCCTCAGAGGTCATGGGTCTTCCAGCAGGACAATGACCCAAAACACACTTCAAAAAGCACTAGAAAATGGTTTGAGAGAAAGCACTGGAGACTTCTAAGGTGGCCAGCAATGAGTCCAGACCTGAATCCCATAGAACACCTGTGGAGAGATCTAAAAATGGCAGTTTGGAGAAAGCACCCTTCAAATATCAGGGACCTGGAGCAGTTTGCCAAAGAAGAATGGTCTAAAATTCCAGCAGAGCATTGTAAGAAACTCATTGATGGTTACCAGAAGTGGTTGATCGCAGTTATTTTGGCTAAAGGTTGTGTAACCTTGGTTACCTTGACGTTCGGTAGAGCAGCTTCGTATACATTTTTTGCAAAAAACGTATCAACTAAATACCCTGTTTTTTATCACTTTTTAATGTAGCACTTGCTTTTTACTGTTTTTATCTTTTTTAACAGAGTATTTTTGCACGTTTTTCTGATTGTTTTTTGTGATTCAGTCTTTTGGTGGTGTGAACAGTGTCCTACAGATCTGTTCACTGTGTGCATGGCTCATTAGTGTCTTTCAAGTATTAGGCTGAGGGTTCCAATACTTTTGACTTGCACATTTTTGGAGTTTTGTGTGAAATGATCAATGTTTTGCTTTTTGCTTCATTCTCTTTTGTGTTTTTTCATTGAAGACAATGTAATTGAAGATAATAATACCAAAGAATTTGTGATTGCAATAATTTTCAGGAAGAAACTGAGTATTATGTGACAGAATTGCAGGGGTGTCAATACTTTTGGCCACAACTGTATGTACACAGAGTGTGTGTGTGTGTGTGTACAAATGGATGTGTACATATGGATGTGTATAAAATATAATGTATGTGTGTGTACAAATGGATGTGTGTGCATATATATATACACACATCCATATGTGCAGAAACATAGTATATATACACACAAACACACATCCGTATGTACACACACAGTGTGTGTATATATATATATACACTCTGTGTACATATGGATGTGTGTGTGTGTGTATATATATATATATATATATATATACATATATGTTTGTGTACATATGGATGTGTGTATATATAATGCATATATGTCCACACACATCCATATGTGCACAAACATATAGTATATATACACACAGTATGTATACACATTTATAGTACATACATAACTATACATAGAGAAGGAGGGAGACACATGGTGTTATCAGTGCTGTTCTGCTGCCCAGGTCACAGTTATCTATCCAGTACAGGACTCTGTGGTCTGTCACTCAGTCTGTGGGATTGATGGGATTTATGGCAGCTGCTTGAGATTCCACAGATCGGGGATCTCGCAGTGAAAGTTAAAGCAGTTGCCATAAATCCTCTTGCCTCAGAAGGAGACCGCAGCCACAAGACAGAATCCTGACATCTCACTGTGTATAAACCTCTGGCCCCGGAGCCTAATATCTCCTCTTACCGCCCATGATGAAGGAACCCACGCAGGAGATGAAGCCGGACTTGAAGGAGAGGCACGGGAAAGAGCCCTGCACCAGCCGACAGTGTAGGAAATGCACGGCCCTGGGCCCCTGCTCAGCAGGATGTACAGCAGGGTCAGGAAGGCATCCTGCAGCTGGAGCTGCTGAGGAGTGGAGGAGCTGCCATACTCCTCCTCCAAGAAGCGTCAGTAGAAACAAAGCCGGAAGGAAGCTCCCCGCTGGAAACACCTCTCCGTCTGCGGCTACTGTGCAGCTCCCTGGCTGTCCCCGGCCGGCGGCCGCAGAAAGACTTAAAGGGGCCGCAGGCGACCTCTTAAAGACAAAGAGCGACCGCAACGGCCCAATCTCCCTTCGGGCCACCGGGCAAACTCCCGATATGCCCTACGGCCAGTCCGGGCATGTGCTACCTCGTGCTGTCCATGTGTTCCTGTTTTCCTGCTGATAAAAGTTCTAGTCTGTCTCCAAGGTTTCTTGAGTATTTTTCTTCTGCTCTGGCTCCTCTGTGCATCACTTGAGTTTGTTCCATCTCCAGTTATTCCAGGTTGATTCTTCCTTTTGCTCTGCAAGGCTGGCAAGGGCTGGCTGGCAAATTTTAGTCTGGGGGCAAGCACACAGCAGAGGCCCATGAGTAGCGGCCCATCCTTAAAGGATAAGCTATAGGACTACAGTCACTATATTTGACTACATACTTGTGAATCCTCACATAGTGTGCACTGTATGCTGTGAGGATTCTCTGGTGCCAGCGCTCGGAAGAGGCAATCTTGTAACTGCAAATGTGATCTTTATATTCCCAGCCACATTTTGACTAGACTATTTCTGGCCTTGCTCAATACAGTTGCATTAAGTGATGCCGCGCAAGTCTAGTCGTCATGTGACCACATGTATGCACATTAGAGTGACTGGATCTCATATAGGGGGGAAAAAATGTCGGAATTTTGTCCGTCTGGGCCCCACAAAATGATTTCCCTTTCCAGATATTGAGATAGCCAAAATTTGAGCTCGATCAAACGACGTTAACCTGTGCCGCTCGTCACTCAAAGTTTGAAAAAATCCAAATTTTTGGCATAAAAGCTGACATATGGAGCCATAACTCCAGAACGGTAAATAATAAAAACACGCTTAATATCTCAAAAGAAAACTAATGTTGTTCTTCAAAATTTATATTTATACATGATTGTTATTTTAAGTCATACTGAGTTACAACAGCTTTTATGTGACCTGGTACCACTAGGAGCATACTTTGTATATTTTGTTATTAAGTGATAAATTTTGGGGTTTTTTTGTATATTTTTGAGTTTAAAGTAGAAATATAATAAAAAAACAAGTAATACTGATAAGTCAAATGACATTTTTTATTTTAAAATATAAAAATGAGGTATATAATACATACAAAACAGACACAGAAAAGATACAGACGTAGTACCTACATGAGTTGATAATTTTACATAGTTATCTAATCTATTCTAGAGCTTTTGTTAAAGTAGTTTTTGAAACATCAGAATATAATGCTCGGCATTTGCTTACAACTTGCAGGGCATATTGCTTTTGTTCTTCATCTTTTGTCAGAAGGTCGTTAAAGTCGGTTATTAATTTAACACCACGCTCAGCCATATCATTAACTACTTTCTAACTACGGTCAAAGAATGTAAGCGTTTCTTTGGTAAGGAAATTTACATTCTTTGACCGATTTAATATAAAAACAGATTTCCTAAGACAAAATCCAAACACTTGGCCTCAAAATAATGACTTTCAAGAAGGATTGAAAATTGTCAAAACATTAAAAGTAGTTAATGATATGGCTGAGCGTGGTGTTAAATTAATAACCGACTTTAACGACCTTCTGACAAAAGATGAAGAACAAAAGCAATATGTCCTGCAAGTTGTAAGCAAATGCCGAGCATTATATATTCTGACGTTTCAAAAACTACTTTAACAAAAGCTCTAGAATAGATTAGATAACTGTAACATTATCAACTCATGTAGGTACTACGTCTGTATCTGTTCTGTGTCTGTTTTGTATGTATTATATACCTCATTTTTATATTTTAAAATAAAAAATGTCATTTGACTTATCAGTATTACTTGTTTTTTTATTATATTTCTACTTTAAACTCAAAAATATACCAAAAAAAAACAAAATTTATCTCTTAATAACAAAATATACGAAGTATGCTCCTAGTGGTACCAGGTCACGTTCTTGGGGCTAAAAGCTGTTGTAACTCAGTTTGACTTAAAATAACAATTATGTATAAAATATAAATTTTGAAGAACAACATTAGCTTTCTTTTGAGATATTAAGCGTGTTTTTATTATTTACCGTTCTGGAGTTATGGCTCCATATGTCAGCTTTTTGGCCAAAAATTTGGATTTTTTCAAACTTTGAGCGACGAGCGGCACGGGTTAACGTCGTTTGATCGAGCTTAAATTTTGTCTCTCTCAATATCTGGAAAGGGGAATCGTTTTGTGGGGTCCAGACGGACAACATTCCGACATCGATTTTTTGTGGTCACCCTAATGCACATCGCATACTTGCAGTCACATGCCCACTGAATCATCACAGCACTTTGAGCAATGTGAGGATTCACAAGTGTGCAGTCACATAGAATGACAAAGAATGAATGCAGACTTGTGATTTAAAACTGGACAATCCCTTTAACATGTTTACCTTCAGTTGCTTCATAGGCTATATTCACAAGGCTATTGCCTTTTGAGTGCTGACTGTGGAAAAAAACTGACAGCACTTAGATCAGCACAGATGAGTTTCTATTGGTCAGACAAATCACATATTATGTTCATGTATTACTATTTTTAAACTGAATATATGCATTGTTAGATAGGTAGAAAAGTAAAGTAAGCTATGTTTTTGCTATCGCCATGACAGCACCCACCGAGAAAGGGGATCCGCCCACAAGGACAGGAAACCTACAGATAAAAGGGGGCGGTCCCCCTCGACTCCTCAGTTGGTGTCCTGTCCTTCTGGGAGGAACCTACAGATGAAGTCTTTACCTGGGGCCTGAGACTGCCATGGAGGGCTGGTGGAGGTCCGTGGTATCCGGGTCCTGGAGGTAGCGTCGGGGGAGCCCTGGTACTGCAGTCTCCCTCGTCGCCTGGTTCTGTCTGCACAACCCAGTGTCCGGGAGGTGTCGCTCTGGGTCGTGCGGGGTGCTGCCTGGGGCTGTCCCCGGTGCTTGTCTCACGACGCAGGGTGGGTGGAGCGAGGCGATTTGCTGCCCTGTGGTGCCGCCGGCCGGCTTCCGGGGTTCCCGGTGCGCATGTGTGGTGCCCCTGCTTTCAGGAGGCCACAAAGGGAACTGCAACCAGGCAGGTAGGACGACAGTTGAACACCAACACCCTCACTGCCCACACAACCCACGTACAGTAGAGGGAAGCACCCAACCCGGAGCCTAGGAACTCTATGCAGGCAAGGGGTGGTGGGTTTAGAGGAGTGGGTTGGGCACACATGAAGTCAGGTGACTGATAGTAGAAATAGTGAAGGGGGAGGAGGAAGGAGTCAGTAGGCCCAGGGTGCCGAGCAGCAAAGACACAGACCAGCAGCAGGCTGAGGAGCATGGCACAGGCCGAGAGACAGCAGTAGGCTGAGTTAAGCTGAGAAGGAAAGAAGGAATCACATGTCCTGGAAGAGTGAGGTGTAGGAGTGCAGAATCTGTACCGAGCCAGTGCGAGCCGGAGGAGAGAGAAAGCCCGTCCGAAGCCAGATCCCCAGGAATGTGAGAGGACAGAGAGGGACGGTGATACCCGGGCCCTAGAACTACAGCCAAGACAGACTGCAGGCGGAGTAGCCCTCCTATGAAACTGGAAGACACAGTAGAGAGAGCCTGGTAGAGCCTCACACGGGAGGACTGCTGGAGACTGGGCTGAGTAGAGTGTCGGCTCTAGAGTGGACCGTAGTTTCACCCGGCATCCCCAAACAACCGACGGGGAACCACAGCTACACGCTAGGGCCCCTACCCATAAGGACAGGCAGCTCAATGACAACCAGGAGGACCCACAGGGGCCCGAGTCACCGCCATACTGTCCGGAAACGCACACCAAGCGAACACAGACGCAGAGAGTTAGCAGCCTGGAAAGGACACAGAGACAGAGTGAGGGGTCACAGAGAGAGAGACCTGGCTGCAAAAAGTAAAGGGAACCCGGAGGGGAGAGTGTGCCCGTGTACTGAGACTTGAACTGTAAGAACTGTGTTGAACTGTAACTTTGACTTGAGAAGTAAAGCACGGTGAACCCTGAATCCAACTCTCTTGTATGCCTTTGTAAGAACCCTAATCCTTCCATACAGATTTGCAGCATTCTCCCACCTGCAGAGCCACAGCTTGC
Organism: Allobates femoralis; assembly: GCA_033576535.1. Classification (NCBI taxonomy): domain Eukaryota; kingdom Metazoa; phylum Chordata; class Amphibia; order Anura; family Aromobatidae; genus Allobates; species Allobates femoralis. The sequence continues at coordinate 13,875,022 of JARQOC010000007.1, read as the reverse complement.
CAGCTCCAGCACCAAGGAAGGATTTCTGCAGCATCTGGCTAGTAAGTGAATTGCACTCAGCACCAAGCCTGCACACCACACAATAAACTTTAACCATCACTGCCCTGGGGAACACAGTTCTGCCCACGGGAACTATACCATCTCCGCTGCCACTACTGGCCGCACACAGTGGGTGACGTCACGACTGACAATCCCCTGTAAATATCCCCTTTTATTTGCCAGCCCGGGACACGGTCCGGACCAGGACCACCTGTGACTTCCCCAGTAGCAGACCCGGTCCGGTACCGAGTACCCTTGTTCCAGTGGGCTTGACACATGCCCGCCGGCCGGCGGATGCACCCCTTGAACCGGAAGTACAAGTCACTTTCGGCAGTACGGAGGAGGGCGCATCTAATGGCGGGGAGCAATGCTGTTTCAAAAGGCGGTATCTGGGGCCTCATGGCTGTGGCCATCATGTCTTCCCCCAGGGATGCGGAGGGACACCCGGAGGGGGTCTGCCAGCCTGTGACTAGGAGTAACAGCGGCGGCAAGCAGGCTTCCAAGTCCAGTGCCTGTAAGGAACGCTCCGCTGAAAGCTCTAAAGGCTCCAAGCCCAAGGCTGGGTCTCCACCTCCTGAACCGGTACCAGTGTGGGCATTAAGGGTGAATTATGCTGGTTCATCCACTCTGCTAATTGCCATTCCTCTCTGTCTCCTTCTCTTTCCTTTTGTTTCTTCTTCTAGCCTAAGAAATGCTCTGACAAACGGAAACATACATTTTGTGCCTTGTGTGAACAGCCCCTGTCAGATGACTATGACAAGCGGTTATGCCGCTCCTGTATTACTCAGACACTTGACGAAGAGGCCCCTATTTGGACGGCAGACCTTAAGACCTTTATACGGGAGGAGATTCGGACCTCCCTTTCCCAGATTCAGCAACCCTGTGTGCCTGCTTCTCTCAGCCAGTCTCCCTATCAGTCAGAGGTTGATTCCCAGGAGGAGGGTCTGGTTCATTCATCCCATTCAGGCTCCTCGTCTGAAGATGAAGGGGGGTTCTTGTTTTGCTATGCAAGACATGGATAATCTAGTTAAATTGGTCCGTGCCACCATGGGGATTGTCGATGCTAAGGAATCGAGGTCTGCTCGGGACGTTATGTTCGCTGGGTTGTTTCAGAAGAAGAAATGTGTTTTTTCGGTCATTGCGGCCATTAAATCCATAGTCAGATCCGAATGGGAGAAACAAGACTCTAGGGGTTTTTACTTTCCTCTTCCAAAAGAAAATACCCCTTTGATGATCCGGAGTTGCTGATCTGGTCTAAGGTTCCCAAAGTGGATGCGGCAGTGGCTTCCTCTTCCAAACGGAATGTGTTGCCTTTGGAGGATGGTGGATTGTTGAGGGATCCCTCTGATAGGAAAGCTGATACCCTGTTGAAAAAATCCTGGGAGACGGGTATTGGGGCGCTTAAGCCGGCCATTGCTTCTACTTGTGTAGCCCATTCCAGTTGGCATGGTTGGATCAGTTGGAACAACAGATTCGATCCAGGGTGCCCAGAGACAGATTGTTGCCTGCCCTTCCTCAGATCCGGAGTGGCTCCACGTATCTGGCAAATGCATCTGCAGATTCTCTCCGCCTGGCAGCTAGATCGCCTTGGATCTCTAATGCCGTCCGCAGGTCTTTGTGGCTTAAGGAGTGGAAGGGGGACGCCCACGCGAAAACTAAGTTATGTGTGATCCCGTGTGGGGGTGAGTACCTCTTTGGCTCCGTGCTTGACGGTATTCTCTCTAAGGCGGGAGAGGTGAAGAAGGGGCTCCCTAACCCTTCTGTCCCTAACTACAGGAGAGCCTTCCGGAAACGCCAGTTTACCAGGCAACAGTCCACTCCCAAGTGGGAACCAGCACGGAAGAGACAGAGAGGTGCTTATTTCGGTGGTTCCTTATCCTCCAAGCCCCCGCCCAAGCGTAACTAATTCTGACCCACCTGTCGGTGGACGATTGGCTCATTTTTTCCATCAATGGTCCCAAATTTCAAATAGCCAATGAATCCTGGATCCTCGGCCTTATTTCTTCTGGCCTTAAACTTTTTTCAAACTATCCTTTCTAGTCCTTGTCAGCAGCAAGCACTGGAATTGGAGGTCAAGGACTTATTGCATAAACATGTGTTGGTGCCGATTCCGGCGGACCAGGAGGGAAGAGGTTTTTATTCCCCTTTGTTTCTGGTTTCTAAACCAGACGGTTCCTTTCGGACTATTTATTAATCTTGTAATTAAACTCCTTCCTCCAGGCTTATCTGCCAAAGGTCATTAATCTGCCATCGCCTTCTATTCCCTAGGTGTTTTATGGCTGTGCTCGACTTAAAAGACGCTTATTATCATCTGCCTACTTATTATCATCTGCCTATTCATCCGGCACACCAGAAGTTCCTCTGCGTAGCGGTGGTCTTGGAGGGTCAGGTTCGCCATCTGCAGTTTGCCGCCATGCCGTTCGGTCTTTCCAGTGCTCCTCAGGTTTTTACCAAGGTGATGGAGGAGGTTATGGCATATGTGAGGCAACAAGATGTTCTCATTGTCCCGTATTTGGATGATTTTTTTGGTGGTTGGGGACTCTGTGGGGCAGTGTACTTCCCGTCTGATTCGTGTCATGTCCTCCCTACAGGCCTTGGGATGGCTCATCAATGTCCCTAAGTCACGGCTCCGTCCGGTTCAGGTCCAGATTTTTTTGGGGCTCCTGTTGGACTCTCTTGCCCAGAAATGTTGTTTGCCGGCGACCAAAGTCTCTGCAGTGAGGAGCAAGGTGGCGGAGGCCATGTCCAAGCCATCAATGTCCCTGCGTCGGGCCATGTTTCTTATGGGGACTCTGTCGTCCTGCATTCCAGTTGTACCGTAGGCACAGTTCCACTCTCGATGTCTCCAGCAGGATGTGATCAAGGCTGGGGACTCTCTGCAGGGTCATTTAGAGGCTCGTCTCCATCTGTCCCGGGCAACCATTGCCTCTCTGTCCTGGTGGATGGATCCTCGTCACCTGACTCTGGGGGTGCCCTGGGTCATTACTCCGGACTATGTGGTGACAACCGATGCCAGTCCGTCAGGGTGGGGGGCTCATTTGGGTCCTCACCTGGCCCAGGGTCGGTGGTCTCTAGAGGAAGTGTTGGGATCTTCCAATTTGCGGGAGTTGCGGGCAGTCCTTTATGCGCTCCTCCAGTTTTTACCCCACCTATGCGACTCCCATGTCAGGGTTCAGTCGGACAACACCACCGTAGTGGCTTACCTGAATCACTAGGGTGGGACCTGGTCACCTTCCTTACTGGCTACCGCAACCTCGATTTTTCAGCTAGCAGAGGTCCATTTTCTCTCCCTGCCGGGCCCTACATATCCGGGGGGTCAACAATGTCAGAGCCAACTTTCTCAGCCGCCACTCTCTCAGACAGAGGGAGTGGGTTCTGAACAGGGCGGCCTTCAGAGGGATTGTGCGTCTCTGGGGCATGCCCGTAATCGATCTGTTTGCAACCAGGGGGAACAGGCAGGTTTGCGCTTTGCTTACCTGTATCCCTCGGACCTTCCAGAGGTGGTGGATGCTCTGCGGGTGCCTTGGGATTTTCCTCTAGCATATGCTTTTCCTCCGTTCTGTCTGCTTCTTCTGGTTCTACGCAAAATCAGGGAGAAGGGTGCGAGGGTCATCTTGATAGCCCCCTTTTGGCCCAGGAGACCTTGGTTTTTCTGGCTGAGGACGATGTCGGTGTCCGACCCTTGGGTTCTCCCGGCGGATCGGAGGCTGCTCTCTCAGGGTCCGTTTTTTCACCCACAAGCAGGGGGCCTTCATCTGACGGCCTAGAATTTGAGCGGCAGCTTCTGAAACAGTGGGGGTTCTCCGATACTTTGGTTGCTACCCTCCTCAGCAGTAGAAAGGCGGTTACCACTAATCTTTATTGTAGGGTCTGGCGTACGTTTTTGGACTTTTACTCTGGGGGTGTCACTGACCGTGCTCTGATTCGTGCTACTTTGGAATTTTTGCAGCAGGGGCGGGACTTGGGCCTGGCAGTTCGTACACTTTGGGTTCAGGTTTCTGCTCTGGGGCCCTTTTTAGTCAGAATATCGTGGGTGACCGGTGGATTTCCCATTTTTTTTAGGATTGTGACCGTGCTGCACATCCCTCGGCTGGCTCCCTGGGATTTGAATTTGGTTTTGGACGCCTTGACAGGACCTCCCTTTGAACCTTTAACCTCGGCCTCCCTTAAGTACTTGAGCTTGAAGACGGCCTTACTGGTAGCCTTGATGTCGGCTAGACGGGTGGGTGACCTGCATGCCTTGTCCATTGACCCCCATTCCTGTTAGTTTGCCCTGATAGGTTAGTTCTTAAGACGGATCCCTCGTATCTCCCTAAAGTCTCCTCGAAGTTCCATAGAAGCCAAGAAATCATTCTGCCCTCCTTCTGTGACAATCCCACTAGCCCTGAGGAGTTGACCTTTCAGACCTTAGATGCTAGGAGGACTGTGCTTAAGGCGGAGTCCATGACTGCACCTACTCACTTCTAACCCTTTCTTTTCCTGTTTTGACATGATAGTCTGTTGTTGTTCTTCTTAGTATTGCTTTCGTGTGTTGTCACTTGAAACTGGTGGCCACTTATTGCCTGGGGTTTTGTGTGCCCCTCTTTTCATGTCTTGCGGTGCTGGTCTTCTCGTATTGTGATTCATTGTGTTTATGTATTTATTCGGTTATGTCGGCTCCTCCAATTTCTCTGTAACCAAACTGAGGAGGCAAGGGGGACCGCCCCTTTTTATCTGCAGGTTTCCTGTCCTTGTGGGCGGATCCCCTCTCTCGGTGGGTGCTGTCATGGACTCCACAAAATACGACTACCGGTAAGTAATCTCAGATTTTCTACACTTTTACACTCTTAAAAAACATATTCCCAGAATAAAGGTGGTCACACATATACATACTGTATATACAGTGCCTTGTGAAAGTATTTGGCCCTCTTGAACTTTTCAACCTTTTGCCACATTTCAGGCTTCAAACATAAAGATATAAATTCAGATTTTTTTGTGAAAAATAAACAAGTGGGACATAATTGTGAAGTGGAACAAAATTTATTGGATATTTTAAACTTTTTTAACAAATAAAGACTGAAAAGTGGGGCGTGCAAGATTAATCAGCCCCCTTGAGTTAATACTTTGTAGCGCCACCTTTTGCTGCGATTACAGCTGCAAGTCACTTGGGGTATGTCTCTATTAGTTTAGCACATCGAGAGACTGAAATTCTTGCCCATTCTTCCTTGCAAAACAGCTCGAGCTCAGTGAGGTTGGATGGAGAGCGTTTGTGAACGGCAGTTTTCGGCTCTTTCCACAGGTGCTCAAATGGATTCAGGTCTGGACTTTGACTTGGCCATTCTAACACCTGGATACGTTTATTTTTAAACCATTCCATTGTAGATTTTGCTTTATGTTTGGGATCATTGTCTTGTTAGAAGATAAATCTCCATCCCACTCTCAGGTGTTTTGCAGACTCCAACAGGTTTTCTTCCAGAATGGTCCTGTATTTGGCTCCGTCCATCTTCCCATCAATTTTAACCATCTTCCCTGTCCCTGCTGCAGAAAAGCAGGCCCAAACCATGATGCTGACACCACCATGTTTGACAGTGGGGATGGTGTTTTGAGGGTGATGAGCTGTGTTGCTTTTACGCCAAACATATCATTTTGCATTGTGGCCAAAAAGTTCGATTTTGGTTTAATCTGACCAGAGCACCTTATTCCCACATGTTTGGTGTGTCTCCCAGGTGGCTTGTGACAAACTTCAAACGAGACTTTTTATGGATATCCTTGAGAGATGGATTTCTTCTTGCCACTCTTCCATAAAGGCCAGATTTGTGCAGTGTAAGACTGATTGTTGTTTAATGGACAGATTCTCCCACCTCAGCTGTAGATCTCTGCAGTTCATCCAGAGTGATCATGGGCCTTTTGGCTGCATCTCTGATCAGTCTTCTCCTTGTTCGAGATGAAAGTTTAGAGGGAGGGCCAGGTCTTGGTAGATTTGCAGTGGTCTTATACTCCTTCCATTTGAATATGATCACTTGCACAGTGCTCCTTGAGATGTGTAAAACTTGGGAAATCTTTTTGTATCCAAATCCGGCTTTAAACTTCACCACAACCGTATCTCGGACCTGCCTGGTGTGTTCCTTGGTCTTCATGATGCTCTCTGCACTTGAAACAGAACCCTGAGACTATCACAGAGCAGGTCCATTTATACGGAGACTTGATTACACACAGGTGGATTTATCATTACCAGTCATTTAGGACAACATTGGATCATTCAGAGATCCTCACTGAACTTCTGGAGTGAGTTTGCTGCACTGAAAGTAAAGGGGCCGATTAATATTGCACATCCCACTTTTCAGTTTTTTATTTGTTAAAAAAGTTTAAAATATCCAATAAATTTAGTTTATGTTTGAAACCTGAAATGTGGCAAAAGGTTGAAAAGATCAAGGGGGCCAAATACTTTCACAATGCACTGTATACACATATACATACACCCTGTGACTACCAGTGGTGGATTATAATGAGGGCAATCTGGCCTGCTCTGGGTGGGCCCACCGCCAGATTGCCCTCATTATAATGGTGAGTGTGTAACACATACCCACTTCGCTCCCGTTCCACCGGCTGAAATCTCCGAGCAGCAGGCACAGACTGGGACTGTGCAGGAATGCTAGGTTGTGAATCGGCCTCATCACAGTCAGGAGATTCTGCAGGCTGCATCTCCTAACTGTGATGTCATACAGTGTACCCTGCACTGCTGATTCCTGCCAGGCAGGATCTTCTCTGGAGCATGTGGGCCGGCTGGAGAGGAGACAGGCTGGAGGGAGGTAAAAAAAAAAGACCCCACTCCTAATATGTGTGTATATGTCTATCATATATTCAATTTTAAGCACGTATATATGCTTGTGTGTATGCATGTCTATGCATATGTGCATGTTTGAACATGTGTGTATGCATGTACTTGTTTGTGTTCTTGTGCGTGCATGTACGTAAGTGTGCCTGTCTGTGTTCTTGTGCACGCGTATGACTGTCTGCCTTCTTGTGCGCACGTGTGCCTGTCTGTATTCATGTGCATACATGCGCTTGTCTGCATTCTTGTGCATATGTGTGCCTGTGTTCTTGTGCATGCGTATGCCTGTCTGTATTCCTGTGCATGCATTTGCTTGTTAGTGTTCTTGTGTGTGCGTGTGCATCTCTGTGTTGTTGTGTGCATTTGCTTGTCTAGATTCTTGTGCGTGCATGTGCATGTGCCCATGTTCTTGTGCATGCATGTGCTTGCCTGCGTTCTTGTGCCTGTGTGTGTGTCCTGTGTGTATTTTTGTGTGTGTGTGGTCTCCTGCTGTATACACGGGACTGTGTGTGGTCTCCTGCTGTATACAGGGGACTGTGTATGGTTTCCTGTTGTATACAGGGGACTGTGTATGGTCTCCCGCAGTATAGATGGGACTGTGTATGGCCTCCTGCTGTATACAGGGGACTGTGTATGGTCTCCTGCTGTATACAGGAGACTGTGTGTGGTCTCCTGCTGTATACAGGGGCGGTATGTGGGCTCCTGCTGTATATAGGGGGCTGTATATGGGCTCCTGCTGTGTACAGGGGACTGTGTGTGGGTTTCTGCTGTATACAGGGGGCTGTCTGTGGTCTCCTGCTGTATACAGGGGGCTGTGTGTGGGTTCCTGCTGTATACAGGGCACTATGTGTGGGATCCTGCTGTATACAGGGGTCTGTGTGTGGTCTCCTGCTGTATACAGGGGTCTGTGTGTGGTCTCCTGCTGTATACCAGAGACTGTGTGTGGGCTCCTGCTGTATACAGGTGACTGTGTGTGGAGCCCACTGGGACAGGGTACTCTGTACCGGAGCAGGTTGCTGCTGGGGATGTCACGGAGGTCCTTGTCCGAACCGTGTCCCGGATTCTCACAAGTAAAAGGGGATATATACAAAGGATACAGTTTGTCGTGACGCCACCCACGGTTTGTGGCCAATGATGGGACCACCACTGCAGCGCTACTCTGCCAGGAGGATGGATGGTCTGCAGCTAGATGGATGAGCCCGCCGCGGGTCGGGCTGCTCCTGACAGGAATGAAAGGTATGAAAACAGTTCTTTATCCCTGGAATCAAACACGGACACACAGGCAGGGTTCACCAGGTTTACTTGTCAGTTCTCTTCAAGCAGTTTTCAGCAGTTCTTAGTAGAGTTCACTTCTTAACACAAGTTGCAGTCACTTTACTCCGATTTTCACTAAATCCACTGCAGCCAGGTTGTCACTCTGAGACCCCTCACTCCTTATAGGTCCTTTCCAGGCTGTGGTTTCTCTCTCTTTGTGTGTCTCCAGACAGTATAGCGGCAGCCCGGACCCCTGTCGGTCCTCGTGGTTGCTACTGTGCTTCCTATCCTTGGTGTGGGAACTCCAACTTAGAATTGGAGCTCCCCGTCGGTGAATCTGGGGATACCGGGTGAATCTTCGGTCCCCGTCAGAGCCGATACTTTGCTGTGTGCCTAGCTTGCAATAGCCCTCTCCCGCAAGGCACTACCAGGCTCCTTCCAGTGTGACTCCAGCTTCAATAGGGAAGACTACTCCGTCTGTAGTTGGTCGATGATACTGTGTTCGTCGGACCTAGTACTGCTGGTCCGTCTCTTTCCTCACACTCCCCTGGGATGCTAGCTATGGACGAGCTTTCTCTCCATGGTTTCTCTGACGCTGCATCTGCATCTCCATCCACCCAATCCCTCCAGGATGTATGTTTCTGTCTTTGCTTCTCAGCCTACTCTGGCCTACTGTGTCTTTTCAGCTTGGCACCCTCGGCCTACTACTCCTTCCTCCTCCTCTTCCTCTATTTGTACCCTCTGTCACCTGACCTACATGCGTTCCCACCCACTGTCCTCTAAACCCACCACCCCTTGCCCACCTAGAGTTCCGGGCTCCGGGTTGGGTGCTGCCTCCTAGTAGTGTGTGGGATGCCTGTGAGGGTGTTTAGTGTATAAACTGTCTTTCTTTTTGCCTGGTTGCAGTTCCCTATATGGCCACCCTGGTTGCAGGGGCGCCACATGTGTGTGGGCTCCTGCTGTATACAGGCGACTGTGTGTGGGCTCCTGCTGTATACAGGGGACAGTGTGTGGGCTCCTGCTGTATACAGGGGACCGTGTGTGGGCTCCTGCTGTATACAGGCGACTGTGTGTGGGCTCCTGCTGTATACAGGGGACTGTGTGTGGGCTCCTTCTGCATACAGAAGCCTATTTGTGGGCTTCTTCTGTATACAGGGGACTGTGTGTGGGCTCCTGCTGCATACAGGAGGCTATTTGTGATCCATGAAGCTTGGGACACTGCAGCATAGATAGCTGCACTGTATTACAATGATCAAGCATTGCAATGGAGTGCAGCTGAGATTAGAGCTGTGAAAGAAATGTCCCTAAGGCTGGGTTCACAGTTGCAGACCCCTCCGCAGTGTTCTGCAGAGGGGATCCGCAAGCTGATGCCTGCGCACAAATCACACACTCTCGTCCGTAGCATACGCCTGCGTACAAATCAGACAGGCAAATGAATGGGAGCGCACGGCCATGCGCAGTCAAGCGCAGCAGCGTGCGCTCACATTATAACCATAGGGGCTTGCGGAGGCTGCACTCAGCTTGCGGATCCCCCTCTGCAGAATGCTGCGGAGGGGTCTGCAAGTGTGAACCCAGCCTAATAGAGACCAAGTAAAAAAAAACATTTAAAACAAAGATCAGAAATTAAAGAGCAAAAAAAAATTCCTGTAAACAGTAATATTTATGTAAAAAAATACACATTTGGTATTGCTGCGTCCGTAACAACCTGCTCAAAAAATTGTCACACTAGTTAACTCCTGTAGAGAATACTGTAAAAAAAAAGTAGCAAAAACTATGTATCTTCATCATACAGTTGATGAAAAAGTGGAATAAAATGCAATCAAAAAGTCATATAGAAATAAAAATGGTACTGCTGAAAACATCTAGTTCCACAATAAAAAAAGCCACTATACAGCACAATCAGCAAAAAAAAATGAAATAGGCCCGACGCTATTGCATTGGGAGTGCGGTGAAATGAACAGGTGCCATAGAAATAGCCGCTGAATAGTACAGTCCTCTCTCCTGAAAGTACACTGTTGTTGCGGGATTTATATGGTATATATGGTGGCTCACTGGTTAGCACTGTATACGGTGGCTCAGTGGTTAGCACTCTATGGTGGCTCAGTGGTTAGCACAGTATACGGTGGCTCAGTGGTTAGCACTGCAGCCTTTGCAGCACTGGAATCCTGAGGTCCTGGGTTCAATTCCCACCAAGGACACTAAGGACAACATCTGCAAGGAGTTTGTATGTTCTCCCCGTGTTTGCGTGGGTTTCCTCCGGGCACTCCGGTTTCCTCCCACATTGTAAAGACATACTGATAGGATGTTTAGATTGTGAGCTCCAAGAGAGACAGCATTACTCATGTATGTAAAGTGCTATGGAATTAATAGCGCTATATAAATGAATAAATATTATATTATATATTATACAGTGGCTCAGTGGTTAGCACTGTATACAGTGGCTCAGTGGTTAGCACAGTATAAGGTGGCTGAGTGGTTAGCACTGTATATGGTGGGTCAGTGGTTAGCACTGTATATGGTGGGCCAGTGGTTAGCACTGTATATGGTGGCTGAGTGGTTAGCACTGTATATGGTGGCTTAGTGGTTTTCAGTGTATATGTTGGCTCAGTGGTTAGCACAGTATAAGGTGGCTGAGTGGTTAGCACTGTATATGGTGGGTCAGTGGTTAGCACTGTATATGGTGGGCCAGTGGTTAGCACTGTATATGGTGGCTGAGTGGTTAGCACTGTATATGGTGGCTCAGTGGTTTTCAGTGTATATGTTGGCTCAGTGGTTAGCACTGTATATGGTGGCTTAGTGTTTAGCACTGTATGGTGGTTTAGTGGTTAATACTGTATATGGTGGCTCAATGGTTAGCACAGTATATGGTTCCTCAGTGGTTAGCACAGTATACAGTGGCTCAGTGGTTAGCACTGTATACGGTGGCTCAGTTGTTAGCACTGTATACGGTGGCTCAGTTGTTAGCACTGTATATGGTGGCTCAGTGGTTAGCACTGTATACGGTGGCTCAGTGGTTAGCACTGTATACGATGGCTCAGTGGTTAGCACTGTATATGGTGGCTCAGTGGTTAGCACTGTATACGGTGGCTCAGTGGTTAGCACTGCATATGGTGGCTCAGTGGTTAGCACAGCATATTGTGGCTCAGTACTGTATGATGGCTCAGTGGCTAGCACTGTCTGGTGGCTCAGTGGTTAGCACAGTATATGGTGGCTCACTGGTTAGCACTGTATGGTGGCTCAGTGGTTAGCACTGTATGGTGGCTCAGTGGTTAGCACTGTATGGTGGCTCAGTGGTTAGCACAGTATATGGTGGCCCAGTGGTTAGCACTGTAAACTGTGGCTCAGTGGTTAACACTGTATGGTGGCTCAGTGGTTAGCAATGTATATGGTGGCTCAGTGGTTAGTACTGTATATGGTGGCTCGGTGGTTAGCACTGTATGGTGGCTCAGTGGTTAGCACTGTATGGTGGCTCAGTGGTTAGCATTGTATACGGAGGCTCAGTGGTTAGCACAGTATATGGTTCCTCAGTGGTTAGCACAGTATACAGTGGCTCAGTGGTTAGCACTGTATACGGTGGCTCAGTGGTCAGCAGAGTATATGGTGGCTCAGTACTGTATGGTGGCTCAGTGGTTAGCACTGTGTGGTGGCTCAGTGGTTAGCACAGTATATTGTGGCTCAGTGGTTAGCACTGTATACTGTGGCTGAGTGGTTAGCACAGTATATGGTTGCTCAGTGGTTAGCATAAAATATGGTGGCTTAGTGGTTAGCACTGTATAATGTGGCTCAGTGATTAGCACTGTATACGGTGGCTCAGTGGTTAGCACAGTATATGGTGGCTCAGTAGCTAGCACTGTATGGTGGTGGGGGATTTGAATTCCACGCCGCTCATTGGCCGCTGGCTGAGCCACTGAGCGGCGCAAGATTCAAATCCCCGGCAAAGCTTTGCTTATCAGTCGCCATTGGCCGCGGTGACCAATGAGCGAAGCGGGATTTAAATAAGGCGCCAACAGCGCTGATTGGTCGCCGTCCACAACCACTTATTAAAGGGGCCATCCACAACCACTTCTTAAAGGGGCCGTCCACATGCACTTCTTAAAGGGGACGTCCACAACCACTTTTTAAAAGGAATGTACACAACCACAACCACTTCTTTAAGAAGTGGACAGCCCCTTTAAGAAGTGGTTGTGGATAGCCCCTTTAAGAAGTGGTTGTGGACGGCCCCTTTAATATGTGGTTGGGGAGGGTCCCTTTAAGACATGGTTGGGGACGGCCCCTTTAAGATGTGGTTGGGGACCATCCCTTTAAGAAGTGGTTGTGGATAGCCCCTTTAAGAAGTGGTTGGGGACCACCCCTTTAAGAAGTGGTTGGGGACCACCCCTTTAAGAAGTGGTTGGGGTCTGCCCCTTTAAGACGTGGTTGGGGATGGCCCCTTTAAGATGTGGTTGGGGACTGCCAATTTAAGATGTGGTTGGGGACCGACCGCCCCTTTAAGATGTGGTTTGGGACTGCCCCTTTAAGAAGTGGCTGGGGACAGCCCCTTTAAGATGTGGATGGGGACCACCCCTTTAAGAAGTGGTTGGGTATGGCCCCTTTGCTTATTGGTCGCCGCTGGCTTTGGCAACCAATCAGCGGAGCAGGATTTAAATCATGTGCCAACAGCGCTGATTGGTTGCCGCGATAGGCGGCGACCAATCAGCGCTGTCTGCGCATGATTTAAATCCCGCTTTGCTGATTGGTTGCCACGGTCAACCAATCAGCGAAGGATCGCGCCGCTTGGCAGGTGATTTGAATTCCGGCCACCATATTGGAATACCCATAACTTGGGTGTTCCAATATGGCGGTCGGGGTGGCGGCCGTGCTGGCGCAGCTCATCTACCGGCTGCAATGCCGCTGACCTCCGTGTAAAGACAAAAGGAGAGAAAGGGGGCGCAATGGTACAATATCGCCTTAGTCTCTGTTAACTTATGGTTCTATGTCTACTAACCTCCTAGTGTTGTGCGGTCCATGCACAACACTGGTGTAAGTGTGAGCGATTATGGGGGTCTCCCCCTTAAGCCAGGCTGTCTGCAAGTTGATGTAAGAAAGAGGTTTCACGCCGTGCGGCCTCCGGGCCGGTCGGCCACAGGTGTCCTCACTTCCTCAGTGTATTACACAGGCTCCGCCTCCTCACGTCCCATGTGACCGGGCGCGCAGCCGTCAGACAGGTCCTATGTCTCCAGTGTTAAGCCGTAGCCACGGCGATACAGGTCCTTGCGGCTAAGAACGAGCAGCTCCTGCCGTGCCCTCAGGGAGAGAGAAATAACAGTGGAACAAATAGCACGATCTCCTGCTGGGCGCTCAGAACAGGGCAAGGATTCCTGATCAGGTGATAAGTCCTTTATTAAGAAAAACCTCCGTCACCACGACATGTTTCGACGGTGTAGTGCCGTCTTTCTCAAGTGGAATCAAGTGCTGACCTCCGTGTAGCAGGAGATGAGCTGCGGCTACCCTCGGTAGATCAGCGGCTAGCGGTGGGGTCTCTGTCACTTTCACTTCTGTCACTTGATGCCGCAGTGCATTGTGGGATAGGTACATAAGCTCCGGAAATGTGTGACACATATTATTCGTGATTATGTATTTAGATAGTATTTATGGTGTAAAGTGGAAAAACACAAAAAAAAACTAAATGTTGCATCATTGTAATCACACTGACACGGAAAATAAAGCTGTCATCACTTTTACAAAATGGTGAACGGCATTAAAAAAAAAAAAAAAAAAGAAAAAAACATTTCCTGAATTGTTGTTTCTTCTGGATTCTGCCTCACAAACGAAGGAATAGAAAGAGAAAATATATTATTTGAAAAAATATTATGTCGCCCAAAATGGTACCAATGAAATCTCCAAAAACAAGCCCTCACAAAACTCCTTCCGCAGAAAAACACAAAAATAAAAAACTATAACCTTCAACATTCAGTAATGCAAAAAAACCATTATTTTTGCACAAAAACATTTTTAGTGTGGAGGCACACTGGCGTGAGACTCGCGCGAGTGCAATGCGTGAGAAAAACGCATTGCACTCGGACCAGTGTTGCCCTATCAGGCAGGGTACACTGGTGCGAGTCCCACGCACCTAACTCGCATTGCGAGTCAGAAGCGAGTGCAGTCGTAGCATGCTGCGACTGCACGCGATTCTGACGCGCGTGAGCGCAATGCAAGTGTATGGGGGCGAGAAAATCTCGCCCCCATACAGCACACGGTGGCGAGTTTGTAGCACCATGCTACAATAGCTAAATCATGTTTAATAAGCTCCCGCTGTTACTTCCGGGGCCGCCTATTAAGCCCATTACATATTCACTGCACTGTCAAACTAACAGCCAATCACAGGAGCTCCCACTCTGTGGGAGCCTCTGTGATTGGCTGTTGTTATCAGACTGGATTTTCTCAATCTGGACAGTGATTCTGCTTGGTTGCCATACACATTAGTGTATGGCAACCAACCTGGCGTTGTAGGGTGTAAAATAAATAATTATTTTAAAAATAAACGCTTGGGGATTCGCAGCATTTTTAAGTCTAGCCCGATGAAAGCAGGCAAACTGCGAGCTGCCACCCTCAGCTGCTTAATTTCCCCTTGGCTGCAGTATGAGCGGCGCATAAACCAGCCGCTGTCACAGCACAGTTAACTTTCTGCTTACCGGCGCTGCAGTGATCGGTAAGCAGGGAGTTAAATCCAGCAGTTTATGAATGAGTTGAGGTTCTGTGCTGTCGGCACTGCTTAAGTGTTGCTATAGTAACCGATAGTTTGGTTACTATAGCAACGGGTTGGCGGTGACGTCACCGCTTAAGCTCACAGCCTCACTGACTCATCACACAGCAGGGGAGCGCATTTCCGCCCCCTGTGGTGTGATGTAGCAGAGCTGAATGAGTTCAACAAGAAGAAGGAAGACAGAAGAGAGAAGAAAGAAGAGAGAAGACCTGGATCTTTGGAGGGATATGTGGTGGTAATGCAGATGGAGTCCCTAATGGAGTCTGTCTCTTTATTTTTAATAAAGAATTTTTCTCTGTGTGGTGTTTTTTTTAACCCTTTATTGGAGATTCTTAATGGCTGGGTCACACTTGGCCTGACATTAAGAATCTCGGCTTAATACCAGCTTGTATAACAAAGCTGGTATTAACCCCTTTATTACCCGGCGTGCCACCGCCACCAGGGCCGCTGGGCGAGCCCGGTAAGGCGCCCGGAAATGGCGCTTATTATTAATGCGCCATTTTCAGGGGCGGCTGCGGGCTGCTATTCTTTAGCGTGGGGGGGCCCTATAACAATGGGCCCTCACCCCGCTGAGAATACCAGCCCTCAGCTGCCTAGTTTTACCTTGGCTGGCATGGAAAATAGGGCGGAGCCCACGCATTTTTTTTGCCAGCCAAGGGGAAATTAAGCAGCTGAGGGTGGCAGCTCGCAGTTTGCCTGCTTTCATCGGGCTAGACTTAAAAATGCTGCGAAGCCCCCCGCGTTTTTTTTTTAAATAATTATTTATTTTACACCCTACAATGCCAGGTTGGTTGTCATACACTAATGTGTATGGCAACCAAGCAGAATCACTGTCCAGATTGAGAAAATCCAGTCTGATAACAACAGCCAATCACAGAGGCTCCCACAGAGTGGGAGCTCCTGTGATTGGCTGTTAGCTTGACAGTGCAGTGAATATGTAATGAGCTTAATAGGCGGCCCCGGAAGTAACAGCGGGAGCCTATTAAGCATGATTTAGCTATTGTAGCAGATACAGCCTGAGAAAGACCATGTTAAAAACGCATTGCACACTGACCACACTCACACCACAGTCACAGCACATTCATCACTCTGGCACCATACTTGCAGCACACTCGGACCACACTCGCACCACACTCGCAACACACTTGCACAGCACTCGCATCACTGTCATGCATCAGAAACGTTCTGTTTTTGATGCATGACAGTGTGCCTCCACCCTTAGCTTAATAGTAGCCAAACCTAAAAAATGCAACAGTATAAATCTGTTATCGCTGTGATCGTACCGACCTGACGCATAAAGCAGCCTAATCGCTTTCACCTTAAGGTGAACAGAGTAAAAATAGTAATAGAGTCAACTCTTCAACTGCTGCTCATTAGTTTTGCCTCCCAAAGATTGCAGCCAGAATCTGCTTACATTTATCCTGCGCTCTACACTGAGTACTCACATCAACGATTACGTGTAAAACTCTGGAAAACATTACTCAGACAAAATTCCCAATGGAAATTTCACTTTAATCAGGCAGAATGAGTTACTTTGAATTCCCAGCTGACCTATGATCACATGGTGTCCATCTTTTAAAATGTATTTTTAGGCATGCACAAAACTGCGGTCAACCACACTTTTGTACACCTTTAGGGTGCATGCACACGATCAGTGTACGCAGCGTTTTGCGCTGCGTCCAAAACGCTGCGTAGTACAGTAAAAGCATAGTGCATGGATTTAAAAAAATCCCATCCACACTATGCGTAACCCGCCCGCAGCGTCTTTGGAGCTATGGTGCGGGTTGCCGGGAGTCCGCTCCTCCGCAGCATGTTCATTTCATGCTGTGGAGTCGGAAGCGGCTCCCATCGGGTGACTGCAGGGAGAAGTCGCCCTGCGGCGGGCACACGGTGAGTACAGGGCGGCTGCGGTCTCCCTGCGGCCACCTGCGGCTTCACTGCGGCATCCAACACGCAGCTCCTCCGGACCGTGTGCACACATCACTTCCTGTGATGCCCGGCAAAGTCAATGAGTTTTTAGAAATGCTGTTCAGACACTGCGTGTTTAACTGGTCTGTTATTGGGGCAGAAAATCCATCCAGAAAAAGAATGAGCATGTCAACTAGTGATCCGTTTTTTCCACCATTTTCTCCATTGACTCCATTGTAATGAAAAAAAAAGCATCACAAATGCTATAAGTTTTGGTTCCGTTTTTTTTCCAAAAATAGATTCAGTTTTGCTGCTAAAAATTCTACAAAAATACATCACAAAAAAAACAGATCATGTGCACATGGCCTATAGGTGCGTTCAGAAGCTGCGTGTTTGCTGCATATTTTTACGTGAGTGCTGTTGCAGTTTTTGTAGCCAAAACCAGGAGTGGAACAATCAGAGGAAAAGTCTAAGGCTGGCTTCACACCACGACAAAATCAGGTCCGGGGTTGTCCGATGTGAAAAGGACAGCCCCGAACCCGATTTTAAAAACAGAACCGAATGGCAAATATGCCCTCCGGTTCGGTTTGCAGCCAGATTCAGCCGAGCACAGTGGCAGCTGCTAAAATTTCAAGATCGCGGCTAGCGAGGAGCTAGCCGTGGTCCTGAAATCTCTGCAGGGGACAGCTCGGGGTGCTGAAGTTTAGCAGCACGTTAGGGGGCTGCGGATCGCCCGGGATCCAGGGGGATCCGATTTGTGATACTCCCGGACAGATGGAAACCAGATGGCAAATAGCTGCCATCCTGCTCCATCCGGCCCCATAGGGCTGCATTATGTCAAAATCGGGTTCAGGGCTGTCCGGTTCACACTGGACAGCCCCGGACCTGCTCTTGCCGTGATGTCAAACCGGCCTAATAGAAACAAGTGCTCCACTTCTGTATTTAATCACCCACTCCTGGTTTTAATCAGCCACTCCTGGCTTTGGCTACAAAAACTGCAAGAGCACTCGCGTAAAAATACGCAGCAAATACGCAGCGTGTGAACGCACCCTAACTCTGCTGTCTCATTAGTAAATAGATCCATATAGGGTTTCACCTGAATCACTTATTTCATAGATGTAGCTGGAAACCCAAATGCAAGTACTCAGCATAGAGCAGAAGGGATAAATGTGAACTGATCAAAAATTTTATTATTCTGCCACCGATATATGTGGGTGAGATGTGTCTGAGGGATGTGATCACGATCTCTATATAAACAATGGCGGATAGCGTTACTCACTAGTCGGTGCTCCTAGGTCTTATCAGCTATGTGGATGTCCGGAAGGATGATTCAGTGATAAGTCAACAGTCTATATTTACAATACTTCGAAGAGATGACATGCCAGGGAAGATGAAAGGATGAAGATGAGGTAGGAGTTAGCACTGTAGATTAGAGTAGGGATGGGCGAATCCTAAATTACTCGGAATCGCTAGACTCTAACAAGTCTGAGTCTGGGACTCGCTACTCGTTGCGAGTCTAGCAAGTCCAATGTAAATGAATGGGGAAGCGAGTAATTGCGAGTAATTTCTCTGCTGCTGAACCCTATAAGGTCTGTCAGCAGAGGAAAAACCTGCAATTTCCCATTTCATTGTTTAAAAGCCAGCAGTAAAAAGCCGCTGGCTTTTAAACAATGATGACAGCTTGCAGAGGCTGTCACTATTGTTTGGGAGGGGCAGGGGGGAGGGGTAGTGCCGGTGTTCACTCACCGTCCTCCTTCTTAACTGTGTCTTTGCAACTGCAGCCGCATAGCACGGCTGCAGCCGCAAAGCACAGCCGCTGTCACTGAAAACAAGATTCTCCCGGATTGTACTGGTCAGGGTGCAATCCGGCGCCCCATAACATAGGGCTCTATGGTCCCTGATTGCAACTGGACCGGGTGCAATCCAGTTTTAATCAGGTTTTCTATTTTTGACCTTCCCGTCTGGATTTTCAAATGAACAGCTGACTCAGGTCAGCTGTTTATTTAAAGTAGCATTGCTGGCAGGGTTCATGTGAGTTCATGCTTGCCTGCATGAACTCACATGAACTTTCCCAGGGGGCAGAGCTCTGCTACATCTCTGGTGGAGGTTCTCTACCAGAGATGTAGCAGAGCTAAAGAAGAACCCTGAATTGGACTACGGTGGATGGAAGAGGATTGATTTTTTTAAATAAAGTTGGAGTCCCTAAGTGTCTTTTTGTTTTTTTTCAAATAAAAATATTTTTTCTGTGTTGTGTTTTTTTTTTTAATTCACTAGAAATTAATGGCGGTAATGTCTACTATTGGCATGACTGCCATGAATTTTGGGCTTGGGGCCAGCTGATAATACAAAGCTGGCCCTAACCCCTTTATTACCCAGTGAGCCACCTCACCAGGGTCCTGGAAGAGTTGGGTTCAGCGCCAGAAAATGGCGCTTCAATGATTGCGCCATTTTCTGGGGTGGCTGCGGGCTTCCATTCGCAGCGGGGGGTGCCCAGAAGGCTTGGGCCTCCCTACGCTGCGGATTCCAGCCCCCAGCTGCCTACCTGGACCTGGCTGGACATAGAAATTGCGCGGAGCCTCACACATTTTTTTTTTTAATTATTTCATGAAATTCATGAAATAATAAAAAATAAGGGCTTCACGATATTTCTGTGTCCAGGCAGGTCCAAATAGTCAGCTGGGGGTTGGGGGCAGTCCGTTGCTGCCTGCTGTATCCAACTGGCATACAAAAATACGGCGAAGCCCACGTCAACATTTTTTTGAAAAATCCATTAAACAATCCTCTACAAAGGGACTGCATCTTTATTAACCCATCGACCATGGTCGAGGGGTTAATAAAGATGCATTCCCTTGCATTCTTATTGTTTTTTTGCATTTTTCAGAAAAAAAAATTGACGTGAGCTTCGCCGTATTTTTTGTATCCAGCCCGATACAGCAGGCAGCGACGGGCTGCCAACAACCCCCAGGTGCCTATCTGTACCTGGCCGGACACAACAATATAGGGGAACCCCTATTTTTTTTATTATTTCATGAATTTCATAAAATAAAAAAATGTGGGGGGTTTCGCGCTATTTCTATGTCCAGCCAGGTACAGCTAGGCAGCTGGGGGCTTGAATCCGCAGCGCAGGGAGGCCCAAGCCTTCTGGGCACCCCCCGCTGCGAATGGCAGCCCGCAGCCACCCAGGAAAATGGCGCGTTCATTGAAGCGCCATTTTCTGGCGCTGAACCCAACTCTTCCAGGGCCCTGGTGCAGTGGCTCACTGGGCAATAAAGGGGCTAGGGCCAGCTTTGTATTATCAGCTGGCCCCAAGCCCGAAATTCATGGCGGTCACACCAATAGTAGACATTACCGCCATGAATTTCTTGTGAATTTTTAAAAAAAAACACGACACAGAAAAAATATTTTTATTTGAAAAAAAACAAAAGACACTTAGGGACTCCAACTTTATTTTAAAAAATCCTCTTCCGTCCACCGTAGTCCAATCCAGGTTTCTTTTTTAGCTCTGCTACATCTCTGGAAGAGAACCTCCATCAGAGATGTAGCAGAGCTGTGCACCCTGGGAAAGTTCATGTGAGTTCATGCAGGCAAGCATGAACTCACATGAACCCAGCCAGCACTGCTACGTCAAATGAACAGCTGACCTGAGTCGCCTTCCAGGCGGGAAGGTCAAAAATAGAAAACCTGATTAAAACCGGATTGCACCCGGTCCAGTTGCAATCAGGGACCATAGAGCCCCATGTTATGGGGCGCCGGATTGCACCCTGACCAGTACAATCCGGGAGAATCCGGTTTTCAATGACAGCGGCTGTGCTTTGCGGCTGCAGCTGTCCTATGCGGCTGCAGTAGCAAAGACACAGGGAAGAAGGAGGACGGTGAGTAAACACCGGCGCTACCCCCCTCCCCCCTCCCAAACAATAGTGACAGCCTCTGCAAGCTGTCAGCATTGTTTAAAAGCCAGCGGCTTTTTACCGCTGGCTTTTAAACAATGAAATAGGAAATTGCAGGTTTTTCCTCTGCTGCCAGACCTTGCAGGGTCCAGCAGCCGAGGAATTACATTTCCCATAATTAACATCGGACTCGTTACTGTGCGAGTAATCGCTTGGAAACTCGCAGAGTACCGAGTCCTGCGAGTCCCCTACTACTCGCCGAGTAACGAGTCCTAGCGAGTAGATTCGCCCATCCCTAGATTAGAGCTGTTATAGATGCACCATATTACAGGTAACAAGAGAATCCTTCCTCCAGTCCTGAAGCATGAGGTTCCAAAAATGGCGGTGAAAGACAAATCAGGAAGAAAGGGATCCCCAAGGAGGAGTTACAGACAGAAAAGAATTATGGATGGTTCCTGTGGCAATCATTTAAAGAGAGCCCGAGTTTCATGACCTGGCTATCACAGCCCCCTGACCCCCCCGGCCCTATAGTCTGGATCTCTCCCTTCCACAGCCCCTCTTTCCTCCCCCTCTTTCCTAGTTCTGTTTCCTTCTCTGTTCCAAGGTACCCTCCTTCCTTTCCCTCCCCATCCATTTCTTCCTTTTCTCCTACCCTTTTCTTTGTTCCCCCGGCCTGTTTTGTTTGGGGTCCTAGTGCTATAGATCACCTCAAAGCCGAGGGACCTCGCCTTCTAAGTGGTTAAATACCTATTTCTTGCCTGCGGCGGATTGCTGGAGGGCCGCACCATGCAGAGGGCATTGTGGGATCCCTGATTTACAGCAATAATCATAGTACTTGTTTCCCCTGGACTTGATGATGGTGAAATTTTCGCCTGTTATGTGTTTTCTGTATTTTATACTGTGAAAATTAATAAAAAGATTTATTGCAAAAAAGAAAAGAATTATGGGAAAGTACCGTAATAAGATAAAATTACAATGTAATGCAACAATGACCAGTAGATGGCAGCAAAGGATAGCAGATGAAATAGACGATACAATTAAAGCATAACATTACAAATGTCCATGAATGGCTGAAAGTCAATAGATAAACGGCGCAGCACAATTATGTACTCAAATTGCCACCAATAGCATTCAACTCAACTTACAAAAAAACAAGTCCCCACTAAGGTCAGTCATCTCCTAATGGAAATATAAGGGTCTTCCATGCTACTGGTAGCACAAAGGCTCTGGAAAATCGCTATGGTCCCTCGCATCTCACATCTCATAAAGAAAACCAGCAAAACCTGCCCTCCCAAATCCAAATGTACCCCTTCCTTCTGAGCCCCACAATGTCTACACCACAGTTAACGTCCTCATGTTTGGCATTGTTGTGGTAAGGAAGCCTGCTTAATTCAGGCTGCCTTCACACTTGCAGATGGATCTGCAGCGTTTTGCAGATGCATCTGCAAGTGTGAGCATGCTGACCGCGGCCCCTATGTTTATAATAGGGCGCACGCGGTGTGAAAGCTCTCATTCACTCCTATATGTGTACTGTCAGCAGGCGTATGCCTGCTGACAGATCACACACTCCCGCCCGCAGCATGGACGCTACATCTCGCGTCCACAGTGCGGACGGGAGTGTGTGATCTGTCAGCAGGCATACGCCTGCTGACAGTACACATATAGGAGTGAATGAGAGCTTTCACACCGCGTGCGCCCTATTATAAACATAGGGGCCGCGGTCAGCATGCTCACACTTGCAGATGCATCTGCAAAACGCTGCAGATCCATCTGCAAGTGTGAAGCCAGCCTTACGGGGTGTATGTCTACAGAAGCACAAGCTGGGCACAGTATACGACCTCTACAATGGGCACTAAAATGACTTACGGTATTTGCAATTTTTCATAATGCAACTTTCACTGCATTTGACTCCATGGGTGTTTCCATAGATAAACTCCCAGAGGGGTGTAATTTCCCAAACATGGTCACTTGAAGGGGTTTCTGCTGTTCTGGCACTTAGAAGCTATGCAAATGGAGTCCGCAAACTATTGTAGGAAAATCTGTGCTCCAAAAATCACATGGCGCTTTTTTCCTCATAATCCCTGCCGTGCGCTCAAGCAGTGTTTTTTCACAACCAATGGGTAGTAGCATATTCAGGAAGAATTGATCAACAAATTTTTGGGTACAATTTCTCCTACTATCCTTGTGAAAATGAAAATACTAAAAATGTAATATTTTTTTAATTTCCACATTTCTATGTTGTAATATTCTGTGAAGCGCCTGTGTGTTCAATGAGCTAACGACACATATAGATGAATTACTTGTGAGGGTTTAGTTTCTAGAATGGGGTCACTTATGAGGCATTCTATTGTTTAGAAAGAAATAATGACCCTGATGTTGAGATAGCAGGTAGAGTTGTCAGGAGGAGAAATGAGCAGTGCAAGGGTAAGTGACTTGGTACCAATTGTGATACCCCCTAAAACTGAAATGTTGGTCTGGTGTAGAGCCGCAATAGGCCTTAGAGGGCGAGACTACCAAGCCCTAATAGAACCCGCGTACTCAGACAGTAGACCCACTGTCCTGTTAGCCAGGAGTAGTTGAGGTGCGCAGGGGAACGCCTTCTAAATGGTGGAGAAGTTACTTTGTCAATGTATGCTACCATTTCTAAACTATACATTGTCGATAACAACTCCATCAAGACAATAGAACCCTTGAACCTGTCTGAACAGGCAGAGGGCAATGACTCAGAGGGAAAGCTGTGGACGGCCCTTTTAAGAAGTGGTTGTGGATGGCCCCTTTAAGAAGTGGTTGTGGACGGCCCCTTTAAGATGTGGTTGGGGATGGCCCCTTTAAGATGTGGTGGGGACCGCCCCTTTAAAATGTGATTGGGGACCGCCCCTTTAAGATGTAGTTGGGGACCGCCCCTATAAGAAGTGGTTGGGGACCGCCCCTTTAACCCCTTCCCAACACATGTCTCACCGTTTGAGACATGAAATCCAGTGCGTTCCCGACACATGTCTCAGGGGGAGAGACTTCTGGGGAACGCACTCCTGCAGCTCAAGTGAGGGTCTCACTGACCTGTCACTTGAGCTGCAGGTACATGGGGACTTGTGCTACACCCCGGGGGGGGTCACTTTGCCCCCCCGATGCTACAGCCTCAGTGATTGGCGGTTTAAAATTGAAACCGCCAATTACCGGGAATGTAGCATTATGCTGCCTCCCTGTGCTCCCCGCCTCTTCCACTGTCCTCTGCAGCTTACCTGCCCCTAGATTATCCCTTCCAGCCCTCCGCTGCCTCTCCCCTGCCCCCTGCCCAGTGGTACCGGCGGCGATCACCTGGGATCGTCGGTGCTGCCGCCTCTGCTCTTACAGCCGCCTCTCCAGCCCCCGCTGCCCCGGCTCCAGCCCCTCCAGCCTCCGCTAACTCTCCCCTGCCCAGCGGTAATGGTGGCGGCGATCACAGGAGATAGTCGGTGCCGCCACCACCTCTCTAGCCGCTCCATACTCACCAGCCTCCGCCGCCGCTCCATCCTACGCTGCTCCAGCCGCCGCCACTCACTTCCGCTCTGGCGGTTCCCGGACTCCCCGCCATCGACCTGATATCTTGTCAGATAGGGACACTGCAGCAGTGAAGGGATCTGACTGACCTGGTGCAGGGATCCATTATGTGATCACTGTGCCTGGGCTGTAAGATCCCTTCACCACAGCTGTGAAGGGATCTGACAGTCCTGGTGCAGGGATCTGTTGTGTGATCCCTGTGCCAAAGCTGTGAGATCCCTTTGCTGCAGCAGTGAAGGGATCCGACAGTCCTGGCGCAGGGATCCTTTGTGTAATTCCTGTGCCAGGACTGTGAGATTGCTTTCTGCAGCTCGATCCCCCTGCATGGGGATCAAGCTGCAGAAAGCAATCTGACAGCACGGGCACAGTGATCCACATAGTGGAACACTACACCCGGGCTGCCAGATCGCTGCTCTGCAGTCCGATCCTCCTGCATGGGGATCAAGCTGCAGAAAGCGATCTCGCAGCCCCAGCGCTGCAACCGGACTGCCAGATCGCTGCTCTGCTGTCCGATCCGCCTGCATGCGGATCAAGCTGCAGAAAGCGATCTCGCAGCCCCGACGCTGCACCCGGACTGCCAGATCGCTGCTCTGCAGTCCAATCCACCTGCATGAGGATCGAACTGCAGAAAGTGATCTCGCAGCCCTGGCGCTGCACCCGGGCTGCCAGATCGCTGCTCTGCAGTCCGATCCGCCTGCATGGGGATCGAACTGCAGAAAGTGATCTCGCAGCTCCGGCGCTGCACCCGGGCTGCCAGATCGCTGCTCTGCAGTCCAAGCCGCCTACATGGGGATCGAGCTGCAGAAAGCAATCTCGCAACCCCGGTGCTTCACCCGGGATGCCATATCGCTGCTCTGCAGTCCGATTTGTCTGCACGCAGATCGAGCTGCAGAAAGCGATCTCACAGCCCCGGTGTGTATCACTGCACCCGGGCTGTCAGATCGCTACTTTGCAGTCCGATCCGCCTGCATGGCGATCGTGCGTCGTGGGACCTTCGTTGTGGACTACCTCGGAGGCGATTGAGCATCGTGGGACCTTCGTTGTGGACAACATCGGATCATTTTATAATAAAGATGGAGACAGAATTTTGTGTGCATTTTTTTTTTCAAATAAAAAGATTTTTCTGTGTGGGATTTTTTGACTATCATTGGCCTGACATTATGAATCTCGGGCTTAGTGCCAGCTGCCAATAAATAAGCTGGCATTAACCCCTTTATTACCCAGTTTGCCACCGGCACCAGGGCAACTGGAAGAGCCTGGGTACAGCGCCATAAAATGGCGCTTCAATGAATGGGCCATTTTCTGGGGCAGCTGCGGGCTGCAATTCGCAGCATGGGGGGCCCAGAACACTTAGGCCTTTCCATGCTGAGGATTCTAGCCCCCAGCTGCCTAGTTGTACCTGGCTGGGCCAAGAATATGGCAGAGCCCCACGTCATTTTTTTTCTAGAATTAGTTCTAGAAATAAAAAAAAAAAAAAGGGATTTGCTATATTTTTTGTTGCAGCCAGGTACAATGAGGCAGCTGGGGGTTGCTGGCAGTCTGTAGCTGCCAAGTTGTACCTGGCTGGACCAAAAATATGGCGGAGCCCCATGTCATTTTTTTTTCTAGAATTAGTTCTAGAAATAATAAAAAAGAAAGGCCTTCGCTGTAATTTTGGTAGCCACCCAGGTACAACTTGGCAGCTGGCGGACTGGAATCCTCAGCGTGGAGAGACCCAAATGTTGTGGGCCCCCCACGCTGCAAATTGCAACCCACAGCCACCCAAGAAAATAGCGCATTCATTAGAGGCGTCATTTTCTGGTGCTGTACCCCAACTCTTCCAGTTGCCCTCGTGCTGGTGGCACATGGGTTCTCCATATGCGACATGGTGTCCGCTAAAAATTTCAATGAAAAATTAGCTCCAATTGTTAGCGGAAACTATGTCGAGTATGGAGAGCCCCTCCCTATGTGCCTGAACATTGGAGCTCCCCACAACTGACCCCATTTTGGAAACTAGACCCCCCCAAGGAACTTATCTAGATACATAGTGAGCACTTTGAACACACATGTGCTTCACAAATTAGTCCGTAAAAGGGAAAAAGAAGATTTTTTTGTGAAAAAAAAGTAATTTTTAATTTTTATGGATCAATTTGTGAAGCTCCTAGGGTCTAAGTGCTCACTATGCATCTAGATAAGTTCCCTGGGGGGGTTTGTTTCCAAAATGGGGTCACTTGTAGGGGAGCTCCAATGTTTAGGCACACAGGAGCTCTTTATATGCGACATGGTGTCCACTAATAATTCCAATTGTTAGCGGACACCATGTTGCGTATGGAGAGCCCCTGTGTGCCTAAACATTGGAGATCCCCCAAAAGTGACCCCATTTTGGAAACAAGACCTCCCAGAGAACGTATCTAGATGCATAGTGAGCACTTTGAGCCCCCAGGTGCTTCACAAATTGATCCGTAATAAGGAATAAGTACTTTTTTTTTTTCACAAAAAGTTTCTTTTTTCATTTTTACGGATCAATTTGTGAAGCACCTGGGGCTTCAAAGTGCTCACTATGCATCTAGATGAGTTCTCTGGGGGTCTAGTTTCCAAAATGGGGTCACTTGTGGGGGAGCTCCAATGTTTAGGTACACAGGGGCTCTCTAAACGCAACATGGTGTCCACTAACCATTTAAATGGAAAATTAGCACAAATAGTTAGCGAACACCATGTTGCGTTTGGAGAGCCCCTGTGTGCCTAAACATTGGAGCTCCCCAACAAGTGACCCCATTTTGGAAACTAGAGCCCCCAGGGAACTTATCTAGATGGGTAGTGAGCATTTTGAACCCCCAGGTGCTTCACAAATTCGTCCGTAAAAATGAAAAAGTACTTTTTTTATTCACAAAAAGTTTCTTTTAGCCTAAATTTTTTTCATTTTCACATGGGGAACAGGATAAAACGGATCCTAAACATTGTTGGGCAATTTCTCCTGAGTACAACCGATACCTTATATGTGGTTATAAGCTATTGTTTGGGCGCACAGCAGGGCTCAGAAGGGAAGGAGCGCCATTTGACTTTTTGAATGGAAATTACCTCCAAAAGTCAAATTGCGCTCCTTCCCTTCTGAGCCCTGCTGTGCACCCAAACAGTGGTTTATGACCACATATGAGGTATCGGTGTACTCAGGAGAAATTGCCCAATATATTGTAGAATCCATTTTATCCTGTTGCCCATGTGAAAATGAAAGAATTGAGGCTAAAAGAACATTTTTGTTGGAAAAATTAAAATGTCCATATTTTTTTTTTACTTTGCTTTAGTTCCTGTGAAGCACCTGAAGGGTTAATGATCTTCTTGAATGTAGTTTTGAGTAGCTTGAGGGGTGCAGTTTTTGGAATGGTGTCACTTTGGGGTGTTTTCTGTCATGCACACCCCTCAAAGGGACTTCAAATGTGATGTGGTCACTAAAAAAATGGTTTTGTAAATTTTGCTGGAAAGATAAAAAATTGCTGATGAAATTTGAACCCTTATAACGTCCTAACAAAAAAAAAAATTTCCACCAAAATTGTGCTGATGTAAAGTATACATGTGGGAAATGTTATTTATTAACTAATTTGTGTCACATAACTCTCTGGTTTAGCAGAATAAAAATTCATAATTTGAAAATTCCAAAATTTTCAAACTTTTTGCCAAATTTTTTAATTTTTTCACAAATAGTAGCAAAAATTATCGACCTAAATTTAATACTAACATGAAGCCCAATATGTCACGAAAAAACAATCTCAGAATTGCTAGGATCCGTTGAAGCGTTCCAGAGTTATAACCTCATAAAGGGACACTGGTCAGAATTGACAAAAATGCCAAGGTCTTTAGGGTCAAAATACAGGAAAAAAATAGGTTGTTTTTTTTTATCGGCTTGTGGAGCGCTAAATGAATCACAGGCAGAGCATCAACTAAAATCAGACCTTTATTGGCCCCTTGTGCTGCCACAACATGTTTCAACAGTACTCTACAGGTACCACCTGAGGAAGACAGTAGAGTACTGTTGAAACATGTTGTGGCAGCACAAGGGGCCAATAAAGGTCTGATTTTAGTTGATGCTCTGCTTGTGATTCATTTAGCGCTCCACAAGCCAATGAAAAAAAAAAAAACCCTATTTTTTTCCTGTATGCTACCACTCCCTCTGGGAGTTCGGCAGGAGCTGCTCTAGTGGATCACAGCACCTAATAAGCTGAAGGACCTCTGGACATCACGCTGAGGAACCGCAGGACCGGCATAGGAGGACGCCGCCACCCGGGCACCACGACCAGAGTCATAAATTCCATAGGAGACTTTATCCGGGGTTGTGCGGGGGCGCACAACCCCCCAAGGTGAGCGGCCTAACAGCCCCCCTTAATTCTTATTCCTGGAAGGTCCTTTCACAGGGAGCGCTCTCTTTTCTCTTTTCTGTTTAGGGTCAAAATAGGCTCGGTCATGAAGGGGTAAAGAAGTGGTTGGGGACCGCCCCTTTATGAAGTGGTTGGGGTCCACCCCTTTAAGAAGTGGTTGGAGACTGCCCCCTTTAAGAAGTGGTTGGGGTCAGCCCCTTTAAGAAGTGGTTGGAGACTGCCCCTTTAAGAAGTGGTTGGGGACCACCCCTTTAAGAACTGATTGGGGATGGCCCCTTTAAGATGTAGTTGGGGACCGCCCATATAAGACGTGGTTGGGGACTGCCCCTTTAAGACGTGGTTGGGGACTGCCCCTTTAAGAAGTGGTTGGGGACTGCCCCTATAAGACGTGATTGGGGACCGCCCCATTAAGATGTACTTGGGGACCGACCCTATAAGACGTGGTTGGGGACTGCCCCTTTAAGAAGTGGTTGGGGACCACCCCTTTAAGAACTGATTGGGGATGGCCCCTTTAAGATGTGTTTGGGGACCGCCCCTATAAGACGTGATTGGGAACCACCCCTTTAAGAAGTGGTGGGGGACAGCCCCTTTAAGAAGTGGTTGCGGACCACCCCCTTAAGAGTGGTTGGGGTCTGCCTCTTTAAGACATGGTTGGGAACACCCCCTTTAAGACGTGGTTGGGGATGGCCCCTTTAAGACGTGGTTCGGGACCGCCCCTTTAAGAAGTGGTTGGGGACTGCCCCTTTAAGAAGTGGTTGTGGACGACCCCTGTAAGATGTGGTTGGGGACGGCCCCTTTAAGATGTGGTTGGGGACGGCCCCTTTAAGATGTGGTTGGGGACGGTCCCTTTAAGATGTGGTTGGGGACCACCCCTTTAAGACATGGTTGGGGACTGCCCCTTTAAGATGTAGTTGGAGACCGCCCTTTAAAAAGTGGTTGGGGACCCCCCTTTAAGAAGTGGTTGGGGTACGCCCCTTTAAGAAGTGGTTGGAGACTGCCTCTTTAAGAAGTGGTTGGGGACCGCCCCTTTAAGAACTGATTGGGGATGGCCCCTTTAAGATGTAGTTGGGGACCGCCCCTATAAGACGTGGTTGGGGACCACCCCTTTAAGAAGTGGTTGGGGACTGCCCCTTTAAGAACTGATTGGGGATGGCCCCTTTAAGATGTGGTTGGGGACCACCCCTATAAGACGTTGTTGGGGACCGCGCCCTTTAAGAAGTGGTTGAGGACCGCCCCTTTAAGTGACCTGGTACCAATTGTGATACCCCCCAAAACTGAAATATTGGTCTGGTGTAGGGCCGCAATAGGCCTTATGGCCGCTTTACATGTCCCGATATCGTTGTCCAACTTCAATAAAAAGTCACGTGGTTCGTGCGTTGGCGCCGATATCGTTCGTGCGTTGTGTGGTGTAAATGTGCAATTCGATGCAAGAACGATGCCAAAACGATATCGTGGAAGAATTGTGCAGGCTCTCCAACTGCCCGATATTGGATGGACGATCTGGCAGGATCGTTCTGTGTGACAGCCCAACACCGACTTGTAGAGCAACTTCCCCTATTCTCTCCCATGTTAAATGGTCGTTCCCTGGTTCGCGCGTACAAGTGGGCATAGACATCGCAGTGGTGTTGCCTGCCGATATCTCCCGGTGTGACATCTGCTATGCGATCTTGGATTTCAGCCAAAAAAGTGCGTGCTCCCGTGCCGCTGTATACAATATCGAAATGATGTTGGGACGTGTAAAGCGGCCTTTAGGGGGCGAGACTACCAAGCTCTAATAGAACCCATGTACTCAGACAGTAGGCCCTCTGTCCTGATAGCCATGAATAGTTGAGGTGCCCAGGGGGAGGGTACCGATACGCCTTCTAAATTGTGAAGAAGTTTCTTTGCCAAAGTATGCTGCCATTGCTAAACTATACACTGTCGATAATGTCGGGCCCACTGGGACGGGGTACTAGGTACCGGACCGGGTTTGCTGCTGGAGGATGTCACGGAGGTCCTGGTCCGGACCGTGTCCCGGGCCCTGGCAATAATAAGGGGAATATTTACAGGGGATATAATTTGTTGTGACGCCACCCACGGCTTGTGGTCAATAGTGGGACCACCGCTGCTGCAGAACCTCCGGAGATGATGTTATAGCAGCTAATGATGGAATAGTTTTCCGCGGGTAGAATTGGGTTCCCCGGGGCAGTGATGTTAAAGTCTATGGTGTAGTGTGCAGGCTTGTGATGGGTGCAATGCACTTACTGTCCTGATGCTGCAGAATTCTTCCTTCAGGATTCAGAGCCGACAGGCGGTGGCTTTTCAGGTTGTAATCCTCTGCAGCCCTGTTGGAGGGAATCATGTGCAGGCAGAATCATGCTACGGAGTCAGAGGCAGGGTTCAGCGTGTTTACTTCTCAGCTTTCTCAGTTACAGTTCAGTCACAGTTTACAGTACAAGTCTCTACACGAGCACAACTCTCCCCTCTGGATTCCTTTACTCCCTGCAGCCAGGTTGTTCCTTTCTGTGACCCCTCACTCTTTCTCTGTCCTTTCCAGGCTTTAACTCTCTCTTTTCTCACTTGGTGTGCGTCTCCAGACAGTATGGCGGTGGCTCGGACCCCTGTGGGCCCTCCTGGTTGCCACTGAGCTGCCTGTCCTTTGGGGTGGGAACCGTAACGTATAGCTGGGGTTCCCCGTCGGTTAATCTGGGGATACCGGGTAGATCATTGGTCCCCTTCAGAGCCGACACTCTGCCACTAGCCTAGCCTCCAATAGTCCTCCTGGGTGAGGCTCTATCAGGCTCCCTTCTACTGTGTACTTTGGGTTCAATAGGAGGGCTACTCCGACTGCAGTCTGCCGTCTCAGCCGTGTTTCTAGGACCCAATGCTACTGGTCCTCTCGTCCCTCACACTCCTGGGGTGCTGGGTTCGGATGGGCTTTCTCTCTGTGGCTTGCACTGGCTCTCCAGATTCTGCGCTCCTTCTACCACACTCTTCCAGGACGTGTGCTTCTTGTCTTTGCATCTCAGCCTACACCGGCCTACTGCTGTCTTTCAGCCTGTGTTGTGCTTCTCAGCCTGCTGCTGGTCTGTGTCTTGGCTGCTCGGCACCCTGGGCCTACTGACTCCTTCCTCCTCCCCCTTCTCTATATCTACCTTCTGTCACCTGACCTGCTTGCTAGCCCACCCACTGTCTCTAAACCCACCACCCCTTGCCCGCCTAGAGTTCCCGGTCTCCAGGTTGGGTGCTGCTCTCTAGTGGTTGTGTGGGCTGTCTGTGAGGGTGTTGTGGTGCAACTGTCTTTCCTCCTACCTGGCTGCAGTTCCCTTTGTGGCCTCCTGGTCGCAGGGGCGCCACAATAACAACTCCATCAAGACAATAGATCCGTTGAACCCGTCTGAACAGGCAGAGGGCAATGGCTCAGAGGGAAAGCTGGAGGATTGGTGCCAGAAATTACATGTAGGTACCGATTCTACACCATCCCATCAAAAGCATGGAGTATACCGGGTAGTGAAAGAATACGAACAAGTCTTCGGTAAACACCCTTTAGACTTTGGGCAGATAAAAGGGGTAGAACACCACGTACCCACAGGTGACCACCCACCCATCAAAGAAAAATATAGTACCGCCCGCTCATTACCAATGTGCTAAAGAGATGTTGAAGAAAATGAAGGAAGCAGGGGTGATAAAAGACAGTTGTAGCCCCTGGTCAGCTCTTCTAAAATTAGTTAAGAAAAAGGATGGTACAATGAGAATGTGCGTAGACTACAGGCAGATGAACCACATTACACACAAGGATGCATACCCATTACCTAGAATTGAGGAATCATTAGCTGCATTAAAATCTGCTAACTACTTTTCCACCTTAGATCTTACTAGTGGGTATTCGCAAGTTCCTGTGGCAGAGGCTGACTGTGAGAAGACAGCGTTTACCATGCCGATGGGCCTCTGCGAGTTCAACTGTATGCCGTTCGGACTCTGCAACGCACCAGGAGCATTCCAGAGGCTGATGGAATGCTGCCTAGGACAAAAAAACTTCAAACCCGTCTTATTGTACCTGGATGACGTCATGGTATACTCAAAGACGTATGAAGAACACTTGGAGCACTTGGCAGAAGTGTTTGAAGCCTTGTCCAGCTATGGCATGAAGGTGAAGCCATTCAAGTGTCACCTGCTGAAACCAAGGGTACAGTACCTCGGTCATGTAGTAAGTGTGGCACCCCTATGGTTCAGTTGCCACAGGAACACCTGGTGCAGGGAGGGAATTCCACATCAGGTATACTTACACATGCAACACCTTTCACCCCAGACCTGAAGGGGGACCTCTTCTTGCCGACTTCAGGCAAGGTCCCCTATAAATTCAGGCCCGGGGGAGGAGTTAGGCAGTGCAATTCCAGGGAGGACGGTGAAGACATCCTGGTGAACGGAGCCGCGCTAGGCCTGTGCCAGTGAGGAAACCTAGCCAGTGTAAGGGACCCATCACCTCTACTACCACCCCTATCCTGCAACTCATAGACTATTACTATCACTGTCCCGGGGAACCAAGCTCTACCCGCAGAGAGCCGTTACATCACCAGCTGCTAAACATCATCCCCGAAGGTTCTGCAGCAGCGGTGGTCACCCTGACCACAACCCGTGGGTGGCATCACAACAATCTCCCCTTTAAATATCCCCTCATTACTTGTGGGCTCGGGACACGGTCCAGACCAAGGACTGCTGTGACATCACCAGCATATTCCCCGGTCCGGTACCGAGTACCCTGTCCCAGTGGGCTCCACAACTTGGCGTCACAAACAGGATCTACCATGCCCGGTAAAACGGGCATTGTGTTCCGTGATATGTGTGAAGAGCGGTTTTCAAACTGCACCACAAGGACTGTAATTTTGAAATTCCGCCACTACAGAGCGCGCGATGCGCGGGAAGAAAAGGGGGTGTGTTATTGTGGGCGGCACTGGCAAAGCGCTCTGACATCATCCGGAGGGGAAGAGAATCCTTGGTGTACTGCGGAACCTTTGTTAGACATCCGGACGGAAGCGGAAGACAGGAGGGTCAACCTTAACTAAGGGGGCACAGGGTGTCTCACTAAGGAGAACCAGCGGCGCCGAGCAGTGGCGGAGCATCCAGAGAAGTTCCAGCACCGGATAACAAAAGAGCACCTGGCGGTGCTGCGGTGCAAGGAGCAGCACCCATTTTGCCGTTCCTGATGCCGTATACTCCGGGAGCAATGTGGCTGCCCCAATACTCTGGTGAGCCCAGCACCCTTAATGACTTTATTACTAAGATAAAAGCATACTATGTGATGTACCCCCTAACTGAAGCTCAGCGTGTTGGAATGATTATTAGACAATTAACTGGCAATGCACGGCGGGAAATAGCGCCCTGACTGGACACAGACTAAGACACTGTAGAGCATCTTGTAGCTGGATTGAAAGCAGCATTTGAGTCCAGTGCTGACACCCAGGCTAAAATGAGGTTCTTTGGTTGTCAGCAAAACCCTAAGGAGAGCGCAAGAGACTATGCCTTAAACTTGCATGAAGCGCTCAAAGCACTTAAACTAGCAGAACCTGCCCCTGGAGTTGACAAAATGCTAATTGATCAATTCATAGAAGGCCTCCTATCCCATTCTCACAGAGGACAGTTGAGTATGATGATTATTCAGAATCCTGAAATGACATTTGCTGAGTTAAAAGATAGAGCCATCCGTCTTCAGCAGATAGATGGGGCCTTGGGATCTGAACTTCACCCAAGGCCCCACAGCAGCACCCCAGCAGCCAGGAGTATCAGCGACATCTGCCATGTCAGAGACTGCTGCTGAACACAGAGAGCCTATGTCTAATGAGGCCCTCAACCAAAAGCTAGATGCCTTGACAGACACTGTTATTTCCATGGCTAAAGTCATCAAGGAGCTGCGAAGATCCAAGCCTGCACACAAGATCGAGCTGGCGACCAGCAAGGAGGATGTCCCGTGGATAAGGCCCAGGAGGTATCAAGCGATGAGAGGAAGACCCAGTGACCGCTATCAGCCGGATGGGCAGCCCATTTGCCGCCGTTGCAAGGAGCCAAGCCACTTTGCCCGGGAATGTGCTTTAAACGACGATTCCCTGGGCAGGCGGGTCGCTTCTCAGGAGCAAACTCTCAAGGTCCTTCAGCCTGGTATGACAGATTTGTGGGAGGACGTCTGGTCATCCCTATCATGTTGGATGGCATTCCCTTTAGTGCCTTGTTGGATACCGGGTCCCAGATAACATCAATTCCACATGTTCTATACAAAAGATACTGGGCTGATTCAGACATTAATAGTGGTCCAACTGACATTGTAGTGAACTTATGGGCTAGAAATGGTGAACTAATACCACAAGTTGGTTTCAGAGAGATGACCATTTAGATTGGGAAGGTAGAATTGCAGAACCAGGGTATTATAATTGTAGATGTTGACCGGCGAGAACGTGAACCAGTAATGTTACTAGGAATGAATGTAATTGAAAAGTGTTTTTCCAAGGTAATTACTGTCTTACAGCAGATCGCCGAGACTGCCAGAACCGGACAACAGAGGCTTCTGCATAGGGAAATAAAAGCCCTGATGATGAAACAACAGGTAGACATATCCGGAGGTGAAATCGGCAGTGTACGAGTAAGTGATCCGATACCAATTGTGATACCTCCCAAAACTTAAATGTTGTTCTGGTGTAGAGCCGCAATAGGCATTAAAGGGCGAGACTGTCAAGCCCTGGTAGAACCCATGTACTCAGATAGTAGGCCCACTATACTAACAGCCAGAGGGGTAGTTGAAGTACACCGGGGAAGAGTGCCATTACGCCTTCTGAATTGCGGGGAAGATGAGGTCACATTACTAAAGTATGCTACCATGGCTAAATTGATCATGGTTGATAACAATGCCATCACAGCCGTCAAGCCCTTGAACCCGTCAAGTCAGGCAGATTACAATGGCTCAAGGGAAAAGCTGGAGTATTGGTGTCAAAAGCTTTACGTGGGTACCAGTTCTACACCTCCCCATCAAAAGTATACCGGGTAGTAAAAGAATATGAGCAGATATTCAGCAAACACCCGTTAGACTTCGGGCAAATTAAAAAGGTAGAGCACACTATACCCACAGGTAACCATCAACCTATAAAAGAGAGGTATAGACCGTTACCACCTGCTCACTACCAAACCACCAAAGACATGCTCAAAGAAATTAAAACTGCAGGGGTAATAAGAGACAGTTGTAGTCCCTGGGCAGCACCTTTAGTGTTGGTTAGAAAGAAGGATGGGACCATGAGAATGTGCGTAGATTACCGGCAGATCAACCACATCACACATAAGGACGCATACCCGTTTGAGGAGTCATTAGCTGCATTAAAATATGCTAATTACTTTTCTACCCTTGATCTAACTAGTGGGTACTGGCAAGTTCCTGTAGCAGAGGCTGACAAGGAGAAGACAGCGTTTACTACGCCGATGGGCCTCTGTGAGTTCAATTGTATGCCGTTTGGACTCTGCGACACACCCGGTACCTTCCAACGCCTGATGGAGAGCTGCCTAGGCCATAAGAACTTTGAAACTGTCCTCCTGTACCTAGATGACGTCATAGTCTACTCCAAGATGTATGAGCAACATCTACAAGACCTGGCAGAAGTGTTTGAGGCCTTATCCGGATACGGCATGAAAATCAAGCCATCCAAGTGCCACCTTCTCAAGCCTAAGGTACAGTACCTGGGACACGTCGTGAGTTCAGAGGGAGCAGCACCGCATCCTGTTAAAGTCACCGTGATAAGGGATTGGCCAAGACCTACTAATGTGAAAGAAGTGACGCAATTCCTGGGCCTGGTAAACTATTACCGAAGATTTATCAGAGGGTTCACGAAGTTAGCAGCTCCCCTACAAGACATCCTGGTAGGACAGTCAAAAAGGTCTTCAACCCGTAATCCCCCTTTCCAGTGGAGTGAAGAGAGGGAAGACTCCTTCAACAAGCTGAAGTGTGCGCTGACAGGAGAAGAGATCCTGGCATATCCAGATTGCCATCAACCCTTCATTCTGTACATGGATGACAGCAATGTGGGACTGGGAGCAGTACTGTCACAGAAGCAAGGAGGCAAAGAGAGAGTTATTGCCTTTGCAAGCAGGGAACTCCGGCCTATGGAAAGAAACCCTGAGAATTACAGTTCCTTGAAGTTACAACTACTGGCAGTAGTTTGGGCTGTAATCGAGCGTTTCAAGCACTACCTGGCAGCTGCAGAATTTACCATCTACACTGATAACAACCAAATGACCCACCTAGACTCAGCAAAATTAGGTGCGTTGGAGCAGCGATGGATAGCCCGGCTGTCTAACTACAATTTTGTCATCAAATATAGGGCAGGCCGCAAGAACGGGAGCGCAGATGCCTTATCCTGGATGCCACACCTGAAAGACGTGGAAGAGGAACCGGAGGAGTTGGAAGAGATTGAACTACTGGCCTTTCATCGTTCTAAGGTAAAAAAGTATCAACCCAGCATCTACCAAAGACAACAGGAGGCAAATCTCAACCCGTTAGCACACCATGGATGGGCTGACACCCAAGATAGTGACCCAGCTGTGAAGCTAGTGAAAGAACTGCTTACACAACAAGGTGCCTACCCTAACCAGAACGCCCCAGCTGAGACCCAATACCTGTGGAAGGAGAGAGGCAAGTTGTTCCTATACCAAGGGAAGCTCTGCAGAAGGCACACCAACCCTAAAACACATGAACTAGTCCAGCAGATAATCGTACCCAAGAGAGACGTCAAAATGGTCTTAGAAGCCTACCACGACAGTGCAGGTCATTTGGATGGATGAAGTTGGAAGTGCTCTTAAGAGAGAGATTCCACTGGATTGACATGAGGAAGTCAATTGAAGATTGGTGTAGAAAATGTGGCCCGTGCAACCTCAGAAGAAAAAATCAACAGAGAGCCCCACTCCAGTCCATAGTAACCAAGCAACCACTTGAGTTAGTTGCGTTAGACCATGTCAAGTTGTCACCAAGCTGGTCAGGCTATGCCTATGCCTTAACCATCGTGGACCATTACTCCTGCTTCTTATTGGTGGTACCCGTCAAGAACCTGACAGCGAAGACGGCTGCAAAAGCATTTCAGACACATTTCTGTAGACCTCATGGTTACCCGGAACCAGGGGTGGATTAAGGGTAGCCAGGGCCCGGGGCTGTTCAGACTCTGTGGCCCCCCCGAGTAATGTGGCGGGAGTCATGTGATGGGGGTCATTTGACAGGGTCACGGGGGTCATGTGACTGGGTCGCAGGGGTCATGTCACAGGGTCACGGGGGTCGTGTGATGGGGGTCATGTGACGGGGGTCATCATATACCTGAAATAGATTATTCCAGAAAAATAGTTGCTGAGTGAAACTCTATCCTGTCAAACATCCATTGATCTAGTCAATTTACCCTTCAGTTAGGAAGAATAAAAAAAACACTTTAAGCCATAGTATTGAACAGTCCATTAGAAGGAGGCTATTATGCCCTGACTGCCCCTGTACTCAGAATAAATAACTTATAACAATCTCGACTGTGTGCACCCTGTATGATAATCACCTGTTACCAGCCTGATGGACTTGCTTGCAGATCGGTCCGTTCCTCCTCCTCGCGGTCCGACAGCGTCTTCTTCTGAATGATGTAGATAACGCCTCCTGTCACCTGCGTTATCCACGTGGCCACGTCCAATTTTTCCATTGCCTATGCTACGCCCATACCTCTCCGGCTTGTACAGGTGCAATGTGCTCCATCATGGGGTTATCCTACAAGTTTAAACTCTCAGTGATGTCACCATACATGGCAACACAAAGCCTATAACATAACTATAAATAAAATAACTTAGACAACTGACACAAATTAATGTTGGATAAAATTGGCCGTGTGGCTTTATTAAGGTAAATATCTTTATTAATTCATCAAATAAATAATGAAAAACCACAGGTTAAAATTAACCATTCACGAATATTCAAACTTTACTATCAATGCATATTTACCAAATAAATAACCGAAATCAGCCCAAGACAATGGGCGATTTTACCCCTCTAACAAAGCCACTCGACAGAGGAAAGAGAAAGAAAGAGCAACTGGTCTTTTCCAAAAACAAAGGTTTTTGTTTTGTTTTTTTGTTTTTTTTTATATAGAAAAACCATTAAAAAGAAACAAATTATCCAAATAAGAAAAGGAAAAATTGCATATCAGATACATTAATAACAGGGAGGGCGGGAGGGCCTTTGATTTCCTGTCACGGTCTGAGAGACCTGACAGAAAACTCTCCCTTAAATACTGGCTCAATCTTGCCGCCTAAATATCACAGCCAATCACAGGCTGTCACCACACATCACCTGGCAGTTGTCAGGGTCACCCCAGCAACTGCCAGTGTAACTCAGACCTAATAGGTCAATAAATATAAATACCTCATTGGTCACTCACCTGACCAATAACCAAATACACTAACAAGGCCTGTGTAGCCATGTTGTCCCCCGCAATGGCTTAGGGGACAATCCATGGCAACACAAAGCCTATAACATAACTATAAATAAAATAACTTAGACAACTGACACAAATTAATGTTGGATAAAATTGACCGTGTGGCTTTATTAAGGTAAATATCTTTATTAATTCATCAAATAAATAATGAAAAACCACAGGTTAAAATGAACCATTCACGAATATTCAAACTTTACTATCAATGCATATTTACCAAATAAATAACCGAAATCAGCCCAAGACAATGGGCGATTTTACCCAACCGGGCGAAATGCTCCTAGCATGAGACCCCCCAACAAAGCCACAGCCAATTCTCCAACAAATTTTGTAACCCTAAATTAAATATGTCAAGACCAACGTCGCTCAAATGAACTCCGTCATACCTGTAAAAACCTTGCAGAAAGCCTTCTAAATCTGTATGCCTATAAGAAATATCGCCAGTGGCAGTAAAAAATCTTTCCATCAATTTATTAACCCGCTTCCTGATGGATTCATGAAACTTCAAATTCTCGGAGGACCAAATAAGTCGAGGAACGATCTCGGAAAATAAAATTGTCACGCCTGGAAACATGTCCTTAATCAGACGACAATCCCTCTGAAAATAAGACAAAAAATCCAAAGTAGGAATTTTCCCGAGATCGTTCCCGCCTAAATGAAGCAAAATCGCATCAGGAAGGGGAAAAACAGATGAAAGATAACTTAAACATTTGCATAAGTTAGCTAACCTCATTCCTCGAACACCGTGCCAGAATAATAAAACTTGACTGCGGTCAAAGGACAGGTTTTCCGAATATTGGCGTACCATAGCCCTCCGATGAGCCCAATGGATAAAAAAATGTCCTATTATCCACACAATAAAAGGACCTAAAAGGAAACAGATCATAAATTAGGTGGCAGGTCTGGCCGAATGTATAATTGTGCCCTAGCAGATGACCATCGACCCATCGCCCGGATTTTTCTCTCACTCAAACCAGATCTCGCCGCCTCTGTAGCAGCGCCTATCCTGAATGAGTGAGAAGAGATTTTTAAATGGCCCAAATTTAATCTAACCAAACATTTTCTCAAAATAGATCTGAATTGAAAGCTGGTCACTGGTTCCCCATTTTGATGAAGAAACAGGGAACCAGTAAAAGAAGGGCGAATCTCCAGCCACTTTCTCATATTAAAAATGGGGCAAAGAAAAGAATCAGGAACACTCTTCAACCTAATGCGAGAACCTTTCCCAAGCTGATCAGTTTTGGAGGAACGAATCAAAATCAATAATGAATCATCAAACAGTTGAATATCCCCTACCAAAAAGGCCCGACAGGCGGGATTTACTATAGGAAATTAACTCACTGATACGAAGGGCAGCAAAAAAGCTAAAACAAAACATGTGCGAAACAAGCAAATTTCAAATTTACTATAACAAATTTCATCCAAAACAAACTACAATTTAGATAATAGATCAACAGAGATAGGTCTCCTACAGTCTGGGTGAAACTGATTCTTCCGAAAACCTTTCATGAACTGGCGAACAGGAAAAAGGCAAATTAAGGAAGTGCCACCATACAATTTTTGAATAAAAGAAATGCCTGATAGCGTTTTTGACAATGCTGAGTGACTAAGCCCTTTAGATACACAAAACTTACAAAAAGATAGGACAAAACTGACATCAGAACATACACAGTTCATATTGTGCAATTTACAAAAATTCTGCCACTCATGCCATGCGGCCGAATAGGAGGCCCAATTTGAGTGAGCGATAGAGTTCTGTATAAAAAATTCTGTCATTCCAGGAGTCTCTCCCAAAGACCAACTGGAAAGGGGATCCCGTCCAATTCCGATAGACGCTGCTGAGAAAGGAAAAGGGCTGCCCGATTAGCGGAGGCTTGGAGAAAGTGGCCCGCAACCTCACATTATGATGTAAACACAAAAATACTAACTGACGCAAAATTTTAGTGACAATAACGTTCTTAGAGGTTAATGCATTGATAGCAAAAACCGTGCCAATACATCCAGAGGAAAAAACAATTCTCTTATTAGCCAGTGCTAAACCCCGAATATTCAAAATAGCAAGAACAGCAAACAGCTCAAGGCCCACTTCATTACTAAAATAATACGTCGATACGACATTCTCCGGAAAGGCAGAAAAACTCCAAGCCTGGCCAAAAACAAGACCTATACCTGACGTAACATCAACATGAAAATACAAATTAATGGAATCTGCAGACACAAAATTTTCTGGAAAACAACAAATGCCGTTAAAGTCTGACAAAAAACGACGCCAGACCAAAAGATCGTCACGCAACGGAGCTGTCAAGCGAATATGACTACCTGGAGTAGAAACACCCTTTGTAGCATCATATAATCTACGCAAAAAAGGTCTACCCATCGGAAGAATCCGCAAAGCAAAATTAAGACTGCCTAAAAGGCGCTGAAAATCCCGAAGACTAGGCTTCTCTTTAGACAACATGGTATCAATCAATTCCTGAAGTTTTAAAATTTTTTCGACAGATAAACTAAGCTCCCAGCGGACAGTGTCAATAGTAATACCTAAATACTCTAGACGATGACAAGGAAAAACCGTCTTCTCTGCAGACAAAGGAACCCCAAAGGAATGCATCAACTCCATAAACCTAGCTAGCAAATCATGACAAACAAAAAAAGAGGAATCACCCACAAACAAAAAATCATCGAGATAATGAACGACTCCCCCCGCTGAAATGTTAACATTGACAACCCATTCCAAAAATTTAGCAAAACCCTCAAAATAATAGCAAGAAAGCGAAAACCCCATAGGAAGACACATGTCAAAATAAAAACAACCATTAAAGAAAAAACCCAAAGAATTAAAACCTGATGGATGGACTGGGAGAAGCCGAAACGCAGATTTTATGTCTGACTTAGCAAGTAAGGCGTTACGCCCACACTTGCGAAGTAACTCGATAGTGTCATCAAAGGAGCTGTATTGAACTGATGCAACAGACGCATCCACTTCATCATTTAACGAATGGCCCTTGGGAAAAGATAAATGATGAATAATCCGGAAGCTTCCCAATTCTTTTTTCTGAACCACCCCTAATGGGGAGATCCGAAAATTGTCGAATGGGGGAAAATCAAATGGGCCAGCA
Source organism: Allobates femoralis (assembly GCA_033576535.1). Classification (NCBI taxonomy): domain Eukaryota; kingdom Metazoa; phylum Chordata; class Amphibia; order Anura; family Aromobatidae; genus Allobates; species Allobates femoralis. The sequence continues at coordinate 13,832,913 of JARQOC010000007.1, read as the reverse complement.
ATGCGGTGCAACTGCAATTCCTTCTCAATATACCGGGACACTACCTCAGGATGTGATCTGACAGAAGCCAAATTACGCACTAATGAGCAACCAGACCCAAGAAACTCAGGAACTGGAAAGCCCTCACTAAAACCATCGATTAATAGGTTGGCTATCTCCCTGTCTGGGAACCTGTCTAGCCAGGGTAGCATGCCTGACAGGTTCACCGGAGTCATTGTTTTTGAAAACGGGTTCCTTTGACCCCGGCTGACCAGACTGGTTCTGCCTACGGTAACATTTGAAGGCAGGGTGCGATCCCCCACAAGTGGAGCATTCATGTCGAAAACGACAAGACGCCTGCCACTTGCAGGTAGATTCATTAAAGGCGAAGCAAACACCTTTGCGAGTTGATTGCACTGCCAGCTGCTTCTGAGAAGAGGAACGTTGAGGCAACATCAAATTTAGCCAAAGGCCAACATCCTTCACTCCCCACCTAATAGATGGGTGAACGGACATTTTTTGCCTAAACGCCTCCTCATAATGCAGCCAAGCAGAACCACCAAAATGTTTATAGGCCTCCATGATAATATCCAAGTGCTGGAAGAGACCGCTACAAAGCGTAGGAAATTTCTCTCCCAATACAGCAGCGTATATTGAGAAGGCTTGAACCCAGCTATGAAAAGATCGATAAGGCCTACGCCGATCAGCATCTGCATCAGACCTATCATCTTTCTTGTCATTTTTAGATGTTGGATCCTTAGCAACCGGTAACAAAGAAAAAATATCTAAATACTCCTTTTTCCAAATTTTTTCTTTCACTGCCAAGGGCAGATGAAAGCCAAAAGGGGATAGCTCACATACCATAGCTTCTTTATACACCGCTTCAGACACATTCTTCTCAACAAGCGATGGGGAGGATTCCCCAAACCCAGGGCGAGCTAAAAACTCCTCTAAAACTTTGCTAACAATCCCCGAAACTAACCCAGCTGAGACAGAAAGAAGAGAAGAAGAAAGGGGAGGGAGAGGCATCTCACCACGATCCGGCTCTGCATTCCTGGTATGCTGAAACTCCGGTGGATCACGGGCTGAAGGGAGATCCTGACCTAAAGGCAAGCGATGAGATGAGTTGGCGTCTTCATCTGAGGAACCCCCAGACATCCATTCCCGGGAGGCAGCTTCATGTCTTGTAGAGCTGTGATGAAAAGGCACTGAGGCTGCGTGCAGAGAAGCTGAGTCCAGGTTCCCTTGGCAACCCACAGAGGGATCACCCAAGGAAGAAGCAGGCAGAGGAAGTCCAGCCTGCTGAGCAGCTCCCTGAGACAGGAGAGCTGCTATACATGTTGCTAAAGAAGAAGCATCAAAACCAGCTGTAATATGGGCAGGAGGAGGGGCCGGAGGGGACATCAATGCAGAAGCCTGAGAGTTTATGGCTGGCAGAGGCAGGCCTGCTGGAGCCGGCGTCCTGACAGGAGGCCGAGATACCTGAGGAGCCTGAACACTTTGCGAGGCTTTGCCAGTCCCTCGAGACCTCGGGACTGAAGGAGATTTGAGCCGGGACCCAGCAGAGGCACTGCTGCGAGAGACAGCCCGAGAGCGCCGAGTAGGTGAGGGAGAATAACGCTCCCTATGGCTCCTCTTCATCCTCAGGCGACGAGGTGAATTTACATCCAGCACTTCAGGTACTGCGGAGCCCACAGGATGAGGTACAGGACCGGCAGGATCAGAGACAGAAGCAGGAACAGAGGTAACAGCCAAGGGGCAAGGAACAACCGAAGGTGAAGCCAAACATGCCCTCAGCCAGTCTTCACCACCCTCCTGAGTGGCACGAAGCAGCAGGTCAAACACAAGTCCTTCCATCCTTTGATTTCCTGTCACGGTCTGAGAGACCTGACAGAAAACTCTCCCTTAAATACTGGTTCAATCTTGCCGCCTAAATATCACAGCCAATCACAGGCTGTCACCACACATCACCTGGCAGTTGTCAGGGTCACCCCAGCAACTGCCAGTGTAACTCAGACCTAATAGGTCAATAAATATAAATACCTCATTGGTCACTCACCTGACCAATAACCAAATACACTAACAAGGCCTGTGTAGCCATGTTGTCCCCCACAATGGCTTAGGGGACAATCCATTACACGCAGCAGACTGGGGGCCTGGAACCATGTGCAGAGACCCCTGCGGTTCGCGCATGTGTAGATGAGTTTTACATTGTAGCTGCAGTAGGGCAGAGCACAGTGCGTTTGTGTAAGCTGGAGAGGCATCTGCACAGACGTGAGATGGGAAAGTGGGACGTGGATAACGCAGGAGGCGTGATCCATATCATTCAGAAGAAGAGGCTGTCGGACGGCGAGGAGAGGCTAAATGGACCAATCTGCAAGCAAGAATTTCAGACCGGTAACAGGTTAGAATATAGGGTGCTAGATTTCTATAAGTTATTTATTCTGTGTACAGGGGGCATTCAGGGCATAATAGCCTGTTTCTTATAATGTAGCATAGGCATGTGCACGAGGCCTTACAAATACTGAGGTAAAAACTCACCAAATTCTCAGCGTGTGCATGAGGCCTTACAAATACCGAGGTAAAAACTCACCAAATACTCAGAGTGTGCATGAGGCCTTAAGGCCACTTTACACACACAGATATCTGTGTCCAACTTCTGAACAGATCTCTGGTTGCAGTGAAATCAAGGACACATTGTTCCATTTTGTGGCTGTGTACAACATGGAGCAATGTATCCATGATTTCACTGCAACCAGAGATCTGTTCAGAAGTTGGACACAGATATCTGTGTGTGTAAAGTGGACTTTACAGATACTGAGGTAAAAACTGACCAAATACTCAGCATGTGCACGAGGCCTTACAGATACTGAGGTAAAAACCTCACCAAATACTCAGCGTGTGCACGAGGCCTTACAGATACTGAGGTAAAAACCTCACCAAATACTCAGCGATTGCACGAGGCCTTACAGATAATGAGGTAACAACTCACCAACTACTCAGCGTGTGCACGAGGCCTTACAGATACTGAGGTAAAAAACTCACCAAATACTCAGCGTGTGAACGAGGCCTTACAGACACTGAGGTAAAAAACTCACCAAATACTCAGTGTGTGCATGAGGCCTTACAGACACTGAGGTAAAAAACTCACCAAATACTCAGCGTGTGCACGAGGCCTTACAAATACTGAGGTCAAAACTCACCAAATACTCAGCGTGTGCACGAGACCTTACATATACTGAAGGAAAAACAGACCAAATACTTAGCATGTGCACGAGGCCTTACAGATACTGAGGTAAAATCTCACCAAATACTGAACATCTACATGAGACCTTACAAATACTGAGTTAAAAACTCACAAAATACACAATGTGCGCACCCACTACCCCTCCACCTTGGATAGACATGTGAAATACCTCTACATGCTGTATGTGCCCCTCTATGTGGATATTTTTCTTGAATCATGTATGTATGGACTCCATACATACTTGATCCAAGCAAGATAGCTACTTAGAGGGGCACATGATACACCATGTAGAGCCATTTCACATGTTTCTGTGTTATCCAAGATGGTGGGGCACAGTTTTCATGGGGCAAATTTGACAGTCCTCTGTCCAGTATTGTCTCCCCACACCCTCCCCGACCACTCCAGTGATTAAGGGGCGTTTCACAGCAGCGGTTTTGCTGATGTGCAGTCGATTCGGCAGGTGGTGCCGGATCATCCGCCTAATGGCCGACTTGCGGCCCAGATGCGGTAAGCCCTATGCATTGTCTATGGGGCTTGCGGTCCAGAGCGGCAAGTATGTTTCTGCAAGGTGTGGCAGATCCGACACTTGCGGCCGCGAAAAAAAAAACACCACTTGTAGCGGTTTTTTTTTTCGCGACCACAAGTGCCCGATGTGCCCACTCGGCAGAACCGCACTTGCCGCTCTGGACCGCAAGCCCCATAGACAATGCATAGGGCTTACCGCATCCGGGCCGCAAGTCCGCCATTAGGCGGACGATCCAGCACATGCAGCGCCACCTGCTGGAATGGCCCAAACATCAGCTAAACGCTGATGTGAAAGCAGCATTGGTTAGGCCCCTTTCACATCACTGTGTCTTTCAAATTGCGGCAGATCCAGCAGATTTACCACATTTGCTGCCTAACGGCTGTTGCGACAGTGGATAGTAACGCGGTCAGCAGCGTTTTTTTTCCACTGCCGCAAATGCTGGATTTTGCCACATCCGGCAGAACCGCACTTGCCGCCCCAACCGCAAGCCCCATAAACAATGCATGGGGCTTGCCGCAAGTGCGGCCGTTAGTCAGCAGATGCGGTAAATCTGCCGCATCTGCCACAATCTGAAAAAAAGCAGATGTGAAAGGGGCTTTAGTACACAAATCATTTAATTACTGCTTACATTCTTTTTTTTACACTGACTGAGTCCTCCCTGCCATGCAGCAGCCACCAGGAGGTCTGGCTGGCAGTGCACACACAAAGCACTGCCACAGACAGCAGCTGCAGCAGCAGGGCAGGAGTCAGGAGTGGACATATCACTCACCTCTCTGTCACAGAGGCACGTTCTCTCTGTGCTCTGTGTCAGCATTAGGTGACGGTCCCTCTCCTCAGACTCCCTCTCTTCATACAGGCGGCAACCCAGGAGGTGGTGGACGGCGGGTGAGACACAGACTCAGTCAGGAGGACGGAGGAGTCTGCTCAGCCTCAGGCGAGATCAGCTGCCTGCCTGTATCTGGTAAGTCTGGATCCTCCTAGAGCAGGAGAATTCAGCAAAGCCCGATCGGGCCCGGCAGAATCAGCATAGCAGGGCGGACAGCGGCGGCCGGCACCGGGAGAACAATGCTGCCGGCAGAGGCGGCTGGGACTATAGAAGTGGGAGCAGCATCCGCAGAAGGCTACCACTGGTACACACACCTTGTAAGCACACAGCTCCGCATGCTCCGTACATACATGGCTCCGCTTTGTACACCTAGTACACACTCAGCTCTGCTCCCAACACCTCGTACATATGCGGCTCTGCTCCGTACACCTCGTACACCCGCAGCTCTGGTCTATGCACCTTGTACACATGCGGCTCCACTCCGTACACCTCGTACACACACGGCTCTGCTCCGTACACCTCGTACACACACGGCTCTGCTCCGTACACCTCGTACACACACGGCTCTGCTCCGTACACCTCGTACACACACGGCTCTGCTCCGTACACCTCGTACACACACGGCTCTGCTCCGTACACCTCGTACACACACGGCTCCGCTCCGTACACACTCGGCTCTTCTCCGTACACCTCATACACATGTGGCTCCACTCCGTACACCTCATGCACATGTAACTCCACTCCGTAAACCTTGTTTACAAATGGCTCCGCTCCGTACACCTCGTACACATGCGGCTCTGCTCCATACACCCTGTACACAATCGGCTCAGCTCCATACACCTCGTACACACGCAGCTCTGCTCTGTGCACCTCGTACACACACGGCTCCGCTACATACACCTTGTACACACATGGCTCCACTCCATACACCTCGTACACATGCGGCTTGGCTCTGTACACCTCGTATACACGCGACTCTGCTCCATACACCCTGTACACACTCGGCTCCGCTCCATACACCTCGTACACACGCGGCTCCGCTCCGTACACCTCGTACACACGTGACTCAGCTCCGTACACCTCGTACACCGTGGCTCTGCTCTGTACACCTTGTACACATGCGGCTTTAGTCCGTACACCTCGTACACACACGGCTCCACTCCGTACACCTCGTACACACACGGCTCTGCTCCGTAAACACTCGGCTCTGCTCCGTACACACTCGGCTCTGCTCTGTACACCTTATGCACATGTGGCTCTGCTCTGTACACCTCATACACATGTAACTCCACTCCGTAAACCTTGTTTACACATGGCTCCGCTCCGTATACATGCGGCTCTGCTCCATACACACTGTACACAATCGGCTCAGCTCCATACATCTCGTACACACGCGGCTCTGCTCTGTGCACCTCGTACACACACTGCTCCGCTTCATACACCTCGTACACACACGGTTCCGCTCCATACACCTCGTACACACGCGTCTCTGCTCCATACACCTTGTACACGCGGCTCTGCTTCGTACACACTCAGCTCTGCTCCGTACATCTCATACACATGCGGCTCCGCTCCATACACCTAGTTACACACGCGGCTCTGCTCCATACACCACGTACACACTCGGCTCCGCTCCATTCACCTAGTACACACTCGGCTCCGCTCCATACACACTGTAAATCTCCTGACCCCACACATAACCTTCATCTCATCCTCTCCTTCACCTTATCCAGCACCATGACATCCAGCACAGTGGAGGGCTGCATAACGAGGAGGTGATCATGTGATCCCTGACTCCTCCCCTCCATTGACATCATCACAGGTCCTGTAAGCACAGGTCTTTCATCCTGTGTGGCTCTACAGGTGGGCTCACTGCTGGGGGAGGGGGGGTGTAAGTGTAATGCGGCGGCGGCCAGGACTGTAGGAGAGAAAGCGGCATCAGCAGGGAGTCATAACACCACCGGGCGCCCCTGCAGATGCCGCCTCCTGTCAACTAGCAGGGCTCGTCACCTCATGGACGCTGCAGCCCTGCATGCACAGTGCTGTGTGATGGCGCCGTGGCGGATTATAATGGGGCAATTTACCCCCTGGGCTGCGGGCCCCTAGACACCATTGGGCCCGGGGCAAAAGCCCATATTGACCTCATTATAATCCGCCACTGCCCGGAACAAGTCCTGGCAGATCAAGGTACAGTCTTTGAGTCAGAGATTTTCCAAGAGTTCTGCAACATGTACGGCTGTAAGAAGATCCGCACAACAGACTATCATCCCCAAACTAATGGCTTACGTGAAAAAATGAACCATATTGTGATCTGTTGAAAACATTACCAGAATCAGAGAGAAATCAATGGCTAGTGAAATTACCCGATTTGGTAGACCTGTACAGCCATGTCCCAGTGAGTTCTACAAACTGCACCCCAGCCTACCTTATGCGTGCAAGACACAGTAAGCTGCCAATTGATTTAGATATGGGAATTCTAAAACCTCATGCAGAAGTTGTAGAATCCAATTGGGATACCCTACGTCAACAGCAGTATCGCCAAGTACAAGAGTGCGTAGAGAAAAGTCTTCAGCAAGCTAGAGCAAAACAAGAGAGAACCTATACCCAACGTGCTCAAGCAACTCCAATACAACCCGGTGAGCAAGTTCTCAGGAGAAAGAGATGCACCAACAAATTGGATAATCAGAGGGAAACCACCCCATATACAGTCTTACCATCCAATTTAGACAATGCTGAAATGTGTCTAATAAGTAAAGAAGAAGAAAGAACGTCAGCAGTTGTGTCAAGAGACCATCTCAAACCGTGTCCTGAAACCCTGAAGACACCAGAAGTAACCATACCCGTACAGGTCCAACCTGTCAAAGAAGAAGATGAAGTTTTCCATACAGTCTTAGGAGATTTCCCCAAAACATGGCCAAATTACTATGGAGCAGTTGTAGTCCCAATGATTGCTTTCCCTCCAATGGTTGAACCAACACCAGAACCCATACAACCAGACGTCCCAAGACTTGATGAACTGGAAGTAGAAACCATAGAGGAAGAACTAATTCCTGGTCCCAGTGAGCTTGCCAGTCCTACAGTCAGATCGCCATCTGCAATAGTACCAGACACTTCAAGTAGGTACACGTCCAGTCACACCAATATGCTACATACATCATTTTACATGTAAAATTAAATGTGAAATGTAAATATGTTTAAGTAAAAGTAAATTGAACCCGTTACTGTGTAAAGTGTATAGAAAGGGTGAGGATAGCTTGGTGTTAGGTGGCAGTCACAGAGAGTAAGAACTTGGCCTCTTATACGGTGACCCGAGGGCTTTGACACCCGTACGTGTTTATATTGTTTGCAACATTAAAAATCCCAGTACCTACAGAGACTGTCCTGTATGAACTACTTTAGAAATTCTTGAACATTTTCTAATGGACCATACCCACCACAGGACTAGTTGTGGTAAAGACTTACTTATAAATATATTTATCAGCCCGGAGGTAATAGACTAAACCCCCGGAAAGACTGCTTTTCATCTTTTGGACTCTTTTTGAGCATTTTAGAGAATTTTGTACTTTCATTTTTTAAGACTATAAATATTAATTGTTATATTAACTGTTTGTTTGCTTTTCTCCAGTCCCGGAGAACTGTCTTTCACTAAGGGGAATGTTGCACCCCAGGGGTTAATGTGCCACAGTAACATCAACAAGGGTTCATCCCCCACACAACATCTAACACTGCACTAGCGCCTCTAGGCCAGAAGGGGGAACTAAAGCAGCTCCCCTATATATTCTGGTGTAGCAGTACTGTGAAGAGTGAGTTCAGTTCCTCGGAGAAGTGAGGAAGAGAGACTGTGGTGTAAAGGTGCTCCCTTAGGCTTCTCCACAGTCTGCTACTCAATTCCTGGCCTAGCCAGTGTCTGAGGAGAGGACTGTAGGGAATAGAAGAACACATCTTGGAGATTGAGTTACCTCATAATTCGTCCCGGAGGAGCGCACAGACCGGATACCGGATCACAAACTGTGACTGACACATGCAGCACAGTAAAGACCGGACTAGTGGAGGTTATAGATCTACACTGTACCTGTGAGGCAGGGGCGGACCGTCACCCCCGGGGGCCCTGGTGCAGGAGATGACCGGGGGGGGGGGGGGGGCTACCGGCCGTCGGCGCGGCCCGGGGGGGAGGGGTGCCGCTGGCCATCGGCGCGGCCCGGAAAGGGGGGGGGGGTGCCGCTGGGAGCCGCAGGCGCGATCTCTCCTACCTGGGAGCCACGCCGGATGTCTGCAAGGGGCCGGAGGAGCAGAGGAGAGGAGGGGCGGGATCAGGCAAGGGAAGCAGGAAGCTCTCTGCTTCCTTTGCCTGACCCTCCTCTCCTCTGGCGGCGGCTTGCGGGGGTCGGCAGGGGGCCCCCCTCCAGGCTTGAAGGGGCCCCCAACCGGTCGGGCCCTGGTGCAGCTGCACAGGCTGCACCAGTGTAGTTCCGCCCCTGCTGTGAGGAAAGACAGGGCCAGCAGCCTAGCTAAAGTGGCAGCAGGGCCACACACAAAGCGCAGGAGTGGGAAGCCAAGGACCCAGTCAGGGTGGGAGCAACCCCGCCCCGGTACAGACTCCGTGGACAGTACTCTGCTACCAACATCTGCAGTAAAGACTTGGAAAGCTACAAAAATTGTGAGTCTGTGTGTTCCTTGTACTCCAGCCCTACGTTCCCTCACAAACTGCCATCACCTCAACTACCACTCCTATCCTGCAACTTCCATAGCATCAATCATAGGCTATTACTATCACTGCCCAGGGGAACCAAGCTCTACCCGCGAAGAGCTGTTACATCACCAGCTGCTAAACATCATCCCCGGAGGTTCTGCAGCAGCAGTGGTCACCCTAACCACAACCTGTGGGTGGCGTCACGACAAACCCCCCTGTAAATATCCCCCCATTACTTGTGGGCTCGGGACACGGTCCGGACCAAGGACTGCCGTGACATCCCCAGCATATACCCCAGTCCGGTACCGAGTACCCTGTCCCAGTGGGCTCCACACCAACAGGAACAGATCTCCTTCCTGCCGGCATATTTGCTGCACAAGAGGAGAATCCGGCCAGTGGCCGATGCAGGTAAGGCACTGTGTAAGCTAAACTTAGAGGTGCATTGGTGCCAGGGTGCCTGGTGCCAGAGACCATGAGCCACAGAGGAAGAAGCTGCCAGATAAGTGGTGCCAGAGACCCGGAACCGCAGAGGAAGAAGCTGCCGGGTGCCATGTACCTGGTGCCGGAGACCGGGATCTGCAGAGGAAGAAGCTGCCAGTACCAAGGCACCAGGATGCCAGGATGCTGGGTGCCTGGTGCTGGGTGTCGGGTGCCTGGTGCTGGGTGCGGGGTACCAGAGACCATGAGCCGCAGAGGAAGATGCTGCCTGGTGCCGGAGACCGGGAGCTGCAGAAGAAGCTGCCTGGTAAAAAAAGATGGATAGAGAAGGTACATGGATGGAGGGGGATAGGGAAGAAGCTACATGGATAGTTTGGTGGATGGGGAGAAGGTACATGGATGGATGGGGATAGAGGGAGAAGGTACATGGATGGATGGGGAGGAGAAGCTACATGGAACGTGGAGAAGAAGCTACATGGAGCATGGGAGGGGAGAGAAGCTACATGGATGAGGGATGGGGGAGAGGCTGCGTGGAACATGGGAGGGGAGAGGCAGTGTGGAACGTGTGAGGGGAGAGGCTGCGTGGAACATGGGAGGGGAGAAGCTGCATGGAACATGGGTAGGGGATGAGGGAAGGATGATCTGCATGAGACTTATGGGGGGATAAGCAACATGGGATTCAGACGAATGGGGTCAGGATGAGCTGCATGGAACATATGGATGGAAGATGAGCTGCATGGGACATATGGGGGGTGAACAGTATGGGACGCATAGGAGGAGGGTAAGCAGTATGGGACATGTGGAAGGAGGATGGGCAGTATGGGACATTTAATCTGCATACACATCTATATAGGGAACGTACTGTCCTGGTGATGTGTTGATGGTGGTTCTGATTATGTATTATTGTATTGCTGGTGGTTCTGGTTATGTACTGAGGGTTATAGTGATCATGTATTATTGTATTGATGGGGTTCTGGTGATGTATTGACTGGTTTTGGTGATGTATTACTGTATTGAATTGACAATGGTTCTGGTGATATACTGACAGTGGTTCTGGTGAAGTATTATTGTATTGACAGTGGTTCTGGTGATATACTGACAGGGGTTCTAGTTATGTGTTATTGTATTGCTGGTGGTTCTGGTGATGCAGTAATGTGTATGTTGTAATCTTTAATTTAACAGACTTGATCCTAAAACATTATAGTGCATGTGTGCTTGACTAAAAATACAGCTGAGTGTCAGCCAAACAATTGACTAAAGCCCCTTAGCACTATAGATAGGTGTCCGATCACTCGGCTGGCAGCGAGCTTGTACTCATTCTTCCCAGTGTTCCTGTATACTGTATGGAAGCTGCTGTTAGGCCCCTTTCACATCAGCGGTTCGCTGATGTTTCCGACCGCTTTGGCAGATGGCGCCTGATCTCCTGCCTAACGGCCGACTTGTGGCTCCTATCCAGCAAGCTCCATGCCTTGTCTATGGGGCTTGTGGTCGGGTGCGGCAAGTGCGGTTCTGCTGGATCCGGCAGATCTGGCACGTGCTGCGGCAAAGAAAAAAACGCTGCTAACCTCTGTTTTCTTTTTGCGACTGCAACTACAGGATTGCAGGATCGCGGCAAAACTGCAATTACTGCAAGCCCAATAGAGAACGAATGGGGGCTTGCCGCAAGTGCACCACAAGTCGGCCGTTAGGCAGCAGATGCAGTAAATCTGCCGGATCAGCCGGATCCAGACAGAACCGCTGATGTGAAAGGGGCCTTAGATGTCTCTGACTGCAGCTTATCACTTATTGGACAAAAGGATCTAAAGCCTGTAATCGGACATGCTGGATCCTTATTTCCCTTGACCAATCATCAGTTAGAGCCCCCATACACGTCAGGCTGTCCTCGCAGGTTTAGCCAACTTTAGTCTCATGTGTATGGAGGTCTTCACTAATATCGAAAGGCTATGAGCACTGACATATGTGAATCCCTGAGTGCTAGAATTCAGATAAAAGATAGGACACACAGTAAAAAAACAAAAACCTCAAAAGACTGAACATATGAATAGCAATCCGTTTTTACATTGACTTGCATGGGTTCATTCCTTTTAACATTTATTTGTTGCTTTTTCAGGCGGAATACTGAGCGGGGCTGCCTGAAAAACAAAATGCTGTGTGCACATACGCTTAGTCTGACTGATCGGGGGGAAGGTGGCGCAACCCCTGAAAGTGCCTAGGGCAGCAGGAACTCCAACTACGGCCCTGGGTGGAGGAGTCATGTCTTGGGCCGGAATCATTGGGAAACATCTGGTAGGCCCCTTTAAGTTTCCTGAAGGTGTGAAAATGACCTATGCAAAGTATATAGAGTTTCTGACTGAGAACTTTCTTCCATGGTACAAAAAGCAAAAACGTGCCTTCAGGAGCAAAATCATCTTCATGCATGACAATGCACCATCTCATGCTGAAAAGAATACCTCTGTGTCATTGGCTGATATGGGCATAAAAGGAGATAAACTCATGGTGTGGCCTCCATCTTTCCCTGACCTCAATCCTATAGAGAACCTTTAGAGTATAATCAAGTAAAAGATCTATGAGGGTGGGAGGCAGTTCACATCAAAACAGCAGCTATTGTGACATAGTGCAAAGAAATTCAAGCAGAAACTCTCCAGAAACTCACAAGTTCAATGGATGCAAGAATTGTGAAGGTGATATCAAAGAAGGTGATATCTCGCTGAAGGTCTCCAGCTCTTGCAGGAGCCCATGTAGGTGTCTTCTTGGGTCTGATATGTATAGGCAGGCCCAGCGTCAGCACCCCAGCACCCGGCGCACCCGGGCAAGTGCCGGGGCCCGACTGCTTGGAGGGGGCCCACCGGGCCCCTGAGGGCTAGGGTCACACTTGCATTGTGACCCTAGCCTGACGCAAGTATTGTCTGCTGCAGCGCAGAGCGTTTAATGCTATGCGCTGCCAGCAACAGAGCCCATAGAAACCCGATGCTTACATTGGTTGGCAAGGTAAACATCGGGTTTCTATGGGCTCCAGCGCATAGCATTAAAAGCTATGTGCTGCAGCCGAAAATACTTGCATCAGGCTAGGGTCACAATGCAAGTGTGACCCTAGCCTCAGGGGCCCCTGAGCACACTGCCCCCACAGCCAGGGCCATATCCAGGGGGCAGCTGGGGGGTCATTTGCAGGGAGGGTGCACTCAGCCTCCTGCAGCTCCGGAGATCTCCCTCCGTGGGAGCCGACAGAGCTGCACACTCTGGGCTGACAGGTCCTGTGATGATGTCAATGGAGGGTGGAGTCAGGGGTCACATGACCAGCTCCTCAGTGTATGCAGGACTCTGAGCATCATGATGGCCAGCATAGCAATTAGGTGAAGTTTATGTGTGGGTCAGGAGGGATTTACAGTGTGAATGTAGCAGAGGTGAGTGTGTACTAGGTGTATGGCAATTTGGTGAAGTTTATGTGTGGGGTCAGGAGGGATTTACAGTGTGAATGTAGCAGAGGCGAGTGTGTACTAGGTGTATGGAACGGAGTCGAGTGGGTACTAGGTGTACGGAGCGGAGCAGAGTGTGTACTAGGTGTACGGAGTGGAGCCGAGTGGGTACTAGGTGTACGGAGCGGAGCCGAGTGGGTACTAGGTGTACGGAGCGGAGCCGTGTGTACGAGGTGTACGGAGCGGAGCCATGTGAGTACTAGGTGTACAGAGCGGAGCCGTGTGTGTACGAGGTGTACGGAGCAGAGCCCAGTGTGTACTAGGTGTATGGAGCAGAGCCGTGTGTGTACGAGGGGTATGGAGCAGAGCCATGTGGGTACTAAGTGTACAGAGCAGAGCCGCGTGTGTACGAGGGTATGGAGCGGAGCCGCGTGTGTACGAGGTGTATGGAGCAGAGCCGCGTGGGTACGAGGTGTATGGAGCAGAGCCGCGTGGGTACGAGGTGTATGGAGCAGAGCCGCGTGGGTACAAGGTGTATGGAGCAGAGCCGCGTGTGTACGAGGTGTATGGAGCAGAGCCGCGTGTGTACTAGGTGTATGGAGCAGAGCCGCGTGGGTACGAGGTGTATGGAGCAGAGCCGCGTGGGTACTAAGTGTACAGAGTGGAGCCGCGTGGGTACGAGGTGTATGGAGCAGAGCCGCGTGGGTACGAGGTGTATGGAGCAGAGCCGCGTGGGTACGAGGTGTATGGAGCAGAGCCGCGTGGGTACGAGGTGTATGGAGCAGAGCCGCGTGGGTAGGAGGTGTATGGAGCAGAGCCGCGTGGATAGGAGGTGTATGGAGCAGAGTTGCGTGCGTAGGAGGTGTATGGAGCAGAGCCGCGTGCGTAGGAGGTATGTGTACCAGTGGTAGCCCCCCGCGGATTCCGCTCCTATAATCTCAGCCACCTTTGCCAGCAGCATTCTTCTCCATAGTCTCTTCTGCCGCTGTCTGCATTCTGCAGCTCAGCATGGAGGGGCACGATGTTGTCATGACTGTGCTGATATGTGCAGAGTGACCGGAGGAGACCGGAGCAGCGAGAAGAAAGGTGAGGAGAAAGAGAGATCCGGACGGCCAGACACTCCGCTTGGCTGCGGTGCCACCCATATGGCAGTGTGGCTCCATTGCGCTGCTTGCATTATTTGTGTGCTTGAGGATGCTTGCGTATATACCAAGCGTCCTCAGACGCACAAAAATGCAACATTTTGCATTTGAACGGTATTTTTAAAAAGCGCAAGAGTATGCCCGCTCCTAACAACGTGTAATATACTCACTGTCAGAAACAGCTCTTGCTGGTTTCGGCAGTCCCTGTTCCTGTAAGGCTGCCTTCACATAGGCGTTTTTTTTAAATGTGGCAGTTGCGGTAAAAAAATCTGCATTTTCTGCCTATTGGCTGCACTTGCTATGCATTTGCGGCAAGCCCCATGCATTGTCTATGGGGCTTGCGGTAAGTGTGCGGCAATATATATATTATAGTCCATGATATGTACTAAAGGGGGCCCACAGACTTTTTTTCGCCCGGGGCCCACAGAAACCTGGAGCCGGTCCTGTGTATAGGATAATGTAATTCACGAAAAAGCTAGACCATATTGCTCTACTGCCCATCTGTATCCCTTGGAAGCTGAGTCCCTCATTGATAAATCTGGAAAGTGGTTCTATGGCCAAATCAAACAAAAGTGGTGATAGGAGGCAGCCTTGTCTGGTTCCTTTCCCCAGTTGGATCATGTCAGAAAAAAAGCCCGGCGTGTGCACTCTTGCTTTGGGGTTACTATGATTGATGTAAAAAAATCTTCTAAATGCTCCCAAAATTCCAAATCTATCCAATACCAGCTCCAGCCACGGCCAGCCGACGCTATCAAAAGCTTTTTCTGCGTTGAGCATGACCATGGCTGGATCTCCTTTAATTTTTTCTCTCCTCAGCCTGACTGCTTCCAGTATCATCATAGATCTACGTATGTTGCCCACGGCTGACTTTCCCCGAACAAATCCTGCCTGTTCTAGGCCTAACAATTTTAGGAGTATGGTTGCTAATCTGTCTGCCATGATCTTCGCTAAAATTTTTAAGTCTTGGATGATCAGGGAGATAGGGTGGTGTTGGCAGGGTCATCTATTGGTTTGTCTCCCTTGGGAAAGACTTTTAAATAGGCCACATTCATATGATCGGGATATTCTTTCCCTTCAGAAAGTCATTATATAGTTCCTTCAGATGGGGTACAGCCTGATGTGCTAAGCATCTATAGAGACTAGCTCCAAAGCCATCCGGGCCAGTGGCTTTGTGGATGCTTAGATCCCCAATGATTTTGAAAATTTCCCCTTCAGTTATTTCTCTAATCAGGTCGTCTAAATCCTCTCCTGAAATCACCCCTCTCAACTAGTTCTCCCTTAATTGTATGTCAGTCTGTTTAGGTTTATAGAGAGTGGCGTAGAATTTGCTCAGGATATTATTGATCTCCTGTGGATTAGTCGTCAGTGTGTTGTCCATCTTTATTTAAGAGCAGTCACCTGGGTTGCTATATGTCTTCCCCTTGCCAAATTGGCTAACATGCGACCTGCTTTGTCCTTGTACTTGTATAGTTCAGCGTCTCTTAGCTTTTTCCAATATGTTCTCTCTTTCTAGCCCAGGTATCAAATTCTAGTTTCGCCTCTAACCATGTTCTCGTTAGTAGCCAAGAGTTGTTCTTGGAACTTCGTGTATGCATGTCTAACTGTGTGACTCGCTTTCAAGCAGTGCGTATTCATTTTTTTTTTCAATGTGGTAGTGTGTTCCATGATTTTGCCCCGGAGTAAAGCAAGCTTTGGCCGTCTCCCAAAAGAGAGAATGATCAGGTTTTGCCTGCTTGTTAAGTTCTGAGTATTCCGTCCACCATTCCGTCATCAATTTGGGCAGCAGGTTGTTGAAGTCATTCTGAGGCAGGGTGGTGTTCGAGCTTCCTCACCCCGCTGCAGCCATGCTGGTGCCCGAACCGGAAGTGTTTTCTGTTTTTTTAAGCCGCCATGTTTACTGTATGGTAAAACAAACAAGACGGTGAGATGCCTCGGGTCGGTACGAGTTCGTAGATACCAAACATGTATACCTTTAATGGTATCTAAGTGGTGAAAAAAAATTCAGGAGCTTGGAGAGAGAAAAAAAAAATTGCACTTTTTGCGCCATATTCTGCAACCAGTAGTATTCTCATTTTTCTGGATCTGGGGTTGTGTGATGGCTTATTTTTTGCATCTTGAGCTGACATTTCTAATTACCGTATACTTTTGGGTGGATGCGCTGTTTTCATTGCCCGTTATTGCATTTTATAGGTTTGTTGTGACAACCAAAAAAACATAATTTTGTCGTTTGGACCTTTTTTTTCCGTTACAGTTTACGGCTCTCATTAATTCATTTTATATCTGATAGATCAGGTGTTTCTGAACATGGAGATACCAAACGTGTTTTTTTTAATACTTTTATTGTGAATGGGGGAAAAGGGGGGGTGATTTGAACTTATTTATTTTTTTTACATGTTATAATAACTTTAATTAATTAATTCTTAGTTTTACACTGCTCCATAGAGAGATCGCTTCTGGGAGATACCGATGAGCTGCAGCACATTGGTATCTGTCAGAATTGCAGACGGTGAGTCGTTGGCAGTGCTTGCCAACAGGTACTGTTACACCTGGAGACATCGCCGAAGATATCGCAGGTGACGCACGGGAGCGCGCACGTTTTTGGCACCCCACCAGCGTCGCCGTCGTGTGTTTATTCTCTGGCAACTCTTTGGCGATGTTTCAGGTGACATCGCGGTTGGGGTATCTAGAAACCTGAGCAGCGATCCTGTAACATGGGAGCCTATGGCTCCCACCGCCTGTAACATCGCTGATCGCAATGTTACACGGGGCGATGCTTACACATCGCCTGAGAGTGGTCGCCTAGTTTCACAGCAGCGCTATGAAACCAAGTGACCACTCTCAGTCGATTTTTCGGCGAAAAACTGCCGCGTCACATGAGGGAACTCGCTGGTGATGTCGCTGCCAATAGGCCACGCCCCTGCATCGCCTGCAAAATCACCGGCGATTTCTCCATGTGTAACGGTACCTAACCACTCCCCGGAAGTGCTCCGTGACAGCTTCTGGGGTCAAGCCAGGACCCCTAGCGGTCACGTGAGCGCCTGGGTCCAGCTCCGATGCAGGCTTTGAACACGTTTGGATCCCGCTTTTAGTGATTGACAGCGGGATCCAAAGGGTTAACAGCACCAATCAGATAACGGATCTGATCGATGCTGTTAGCCCGATATCTCAGCTGATATTGGACAAATGATGTGATCTCCGCGCCGAAGCTCACATCAAACCCCGGTAACCAGCCCATGATGTTGTACAACGTCATGGGTCGGAAAGGGGTTAAAGATTAAAATGTCACATTTTAGACAAATTCTTTACTCATGTAAGGATCTGTAGTACAACTGTACAAAAATTTGGTGACATTTTGAAAAGTCACAAATTAATAAGTTTAAGGCTTGTTTCACACATCAATGCAAAACACGCACGTGTGAGAAAGGCAGTTTTTTGGGGCTCTGTGTCCATGTTTCACAGATTGTGTGACATATGTGTGCTGACCATATGACATCCGGATAGCACACGGACAGCATGTCTTTACATACTCACCTGTCTCCAGTGATGCCTGTTCCTCTCACTTCTGGGGCTACTGCAGTTCTGAGAGCAGTGAATATTTAATGAGACGAATGAGTGGCACTGGGAGTGAGAGAAACAGGTAGCGCTCGAAGCAGGGGAGTATGAAATTACTTTTTAACTTTTAACTCTTTCCTCGTGTGCAGAACGTTTTTGGCACGGACCCATTGACCAGCTCTGCTGGCCAAAAATGGACATGTCTCCGTGTGAGGCACATTGACATGCGTCTGGTCCATACAAAGACACGGTCCATGTGGATTCACAGACATGTGAAAGTGAACATAGAATAACACTGGTCTCCCGTGCCTCCGGCATGTGTCAGCACGGACTGCACATGTGTTGGAGGCACATGGCCACTTTACACACACCAACTTATCTGTCCAACTTCTGAACAACTTACTGGTTGCAGTGAAATTATGGACACATTGTTCCATTTGTACATAGCCACAAAATGGAGCAATGTGTCCATGATTTCACTGCAACCAGTAAGTTGTTCAGAAGTTGGACAGATAAGTTGGTGTGTGTAAAGTGGCCCACAGATGTGTGAAAAAGGCCTAAAAGATCCAGATAAAGAAAAACAGACCTACATTGTCAAATTAAAAAAAACCACTAATCAAAGCCAAGTAAAAGTTAACTTTTAAAAACACAAATTAATAAATGAATACAATGCACATGAAATTCACTATTACAGACAATTTTACTACAGAAAAAAGGAGCAAAAAACAATGAGTTGGGGCCAAAGGCTTGATTATTTTCTTTATTAACAGTCAATTTCTCACCTGTGACTGTCTGTCAGGCGAATTCCGTCCACTACCCTTTCCTTATAATGTCCGGTCACACTTAATCCTTAGTTTGAGTGGAACAGCTGACAGAGGAAAGGGAGGGTGAGCAGAACTTATTCCCCCTCTGTCGCCCCAAAGGCCAGAGCAGCTGTCAAGGGGTGGGGGTAGGTGTCTCAAGTTAGTAAAAAAAATAGTTCAAGAAGAGCAATGACTGCATGAGGTAGGATTTGTACATAAGATTTTATGATGCAAATATCTGAGCCCTAGTACTCCTCCACCCCTGTCCCTCCTACCACCGTCCCTCCTTCTCCCTTTCAGGCATATGCTTGGCCAAAGGGGCTTCTGTGATCAAACCACCTGTCTGTTTTACATCCCCCATCCATTCAGGACCCCTCCTCTCCCAGCCCAGCTGTCCCATGCATGTACACATCTAGTCTACTTCAGCTTCCTCTCTTTGAGTTTCTAGCTGATTTTTTACACCTCCAGTGAAATCTCAGGTTTTTAATTTATTTTTATTACACACATGTGTCTGACTTTTTGCTATTTCCTATTACTTTATTAGCAACCCCTTCTGCTAACTGGTTATCCTGTGTATCTGCAAAAGTGGACTCTACACCAAGGATTGTTGCTCACAGAGTGCGCTCTGAGAGAAGCATGTTTGGCGTATATTGCATGGAATATCCCTATCCGGTTGTACAGGTAAGGGCTCCATATTACAGAAAAAAATAGCACTAAACTTTGAACTTTTTGGAGAGGCTTATAGTTACAATTAAACAATGCATTTTTCCCTTTCTGAACGCTCCCAATCTAATCATTTGAATTAATTGGTGCTTATTATCTTGTACCATTCTCTTGTGCTGAAACTGACATTTGAGAATGCAGTTGTTTTACTTTACAAATATTTATGCTTGTTTACAACTTGAATTTAAATTGATTATATATGTGTTTTTAAGGATTTATACTGTAACCTAATTAGCATAGGTAGTGTATTGCTTTTCTTCCACCTTAAAGAATGAAATTGTAGACTTATGCAGGCTCCTATGTCCAGTGGCTGTTTAATAAATCTAGATGCTAAAATTATGTGTTCTATATTAATAGAATGAGTATTGATTGATTTTACCATCTCTGTGATGGGTGACAGTGACCTGTCTGTAACAGATGTAATGGTAATTCAACCCCACAGAATGTCGTAGGGAATTGGATACACTGCTGTATATGTTTTAAGTAGTTTGCCCTTGAAAACTGTTGTCCTCTATTCATAAGGAAGAACATGTAAAGGATCTTAGTCCCTAAACTTCACCTCCTTTACTTTTTCCTTTGGCATAATGGAAGTGAAAATAACAATCATTGTGAATTCAATATTTATAATAAACAGACATTAAAAGTACCTGACAGATGTTGTGTAGAGATTAGTGATGAGCGAGTAGTAAGATATTTGGGTTTGGATAGCCCTAACTGAATACCTTGAACTGTTTCAGTATTCGGATCTGAGAGAGTTCCCTCTTGACTTGAATTGGATGTGTTACTCAGTTAAAGTATTCAGTTAAGTCCCCGTCTCACACTGCGATATCGTTAGTACTTCACGGGTTTTCAGTCGTTCTAATGGCGTCGTTCAGTGTGACATGTACAAACAGTCAATGATAATCAGGCAGATCTTTGATGGGAGGTTAGTGAACCGGACCTTAAACCAAACGATGTGCGTTCGTTCAACCTGCAGCATGGGTGTATGTGACACCTCGATAACGATGTCGGTAACGACCTCACCTATTGAGAAGCGAAAGACGTAGGCGAGCTAACGACCACAAGTATCGTTTACTTGTCGTGGAATAGTTACTGCGTTGTTAACGAGATCTATACGTGTGACATTTCATTAGCGATCATTGAACGTCGTTCTAGCGATCTAGGTCAAGTCGGATCGTTGGTTAGTTCGCCCACACATTGAAGCGTGAGACAGGCCTTTAGAGCCATCTAAACCCAAGGAACTTGCTACTCGCTCTTAACTAGTAGATATCTTTTGTGCCCCGAAACAGCTCTGACCTGTAAAGACAAAGATACTGAGTAGTTTTTCCAGTGTGTTTTTTTTCATCAAGTAAAAGTATCTTCATTACCCTGAAAAAGGCCACTGCTATTATGGAATACTGTTGCCATAAATATATGTGTATGTTTGCAATAATGGATAAGTAGATGGTATGTATCAAAGTAAACTATACATGAATGCCAGGACCCCACATTTCCTAATTGCCTAGAAGATGTCTCTCTCAGGCTCATTAACTATTATTTGCTGCTGTCGGGCAGATTTGTGCCGTGGTTCAGCAAACCTCTATAAAGAGTGGATCTTCAAATAGTTATTTTTGTGAGTAGTTGCACACAAAACACATCGGATGCACGTATATTGGTTGTGGGGTTAACAGTATAATATTTTAAGCAAAACTCAGCTTGAAGCTGGATGAGCTAGTATTGAGTGCTTGATGCTAAAATAGATGATGGAGGCAATTTGGCGGCCTAGATACAAGTATACTGCATGAAGGACTCCATTTGATTTCTACAGGGAAGCTTTGGCTGTCATAATATTGGCAATGATTGGCTCTAGATGTCATTACTGTGGGGGAGGGAACTGGATGTCTCTATTTGGCCACACTAGATAAGCCTCCTGATTATCTAGCAGCATTGAATGTAGCTCATAAAGTAAAAAGATGTTTGCATATTAATGACCTACACCATCAAACTGCTCATCTTGATCTCTCATCACACACAACGACGCACCAGCGATCCCGACAACGATAACGATCCTGTAGGGATCGGCGGTGCGTCGTTACCTTGTCGCTGAGGAGCTGTCAAACAGGCAGGTCTCCCCAGCAATCAGGGACCAGGGAGCCACCTCCACATCACTGGTAACTGTGATAAACATCAGGTATCTAGGCAGCGCGCACTGCCTGGATACCTGGTGTTTATCATAGTTACCAGTGTCCTCCCTGCTTAGCGCTGCCTGTAAGCAGGGAGGACACTGGTATCTATGATAAACACTGGGTATCTAGGCAGCGCGCGCTGCCTAAATACCTGGTGTTTACCATGGTTACCAGCCTGTGAGATCGCTGATCGCTGGTTTCTCGCTGTCACACGCAGCGATGCGTGCTGACCAGCGGGAGACCAATGATCAAAAAATGAACCAGAGCACTTTGTAACGATCAGCGATCTCACAGCAGGGGCCTGATCGCTGCTAAGTGTCACACATAGCAAGATCGTTAGCGAGATCACTGTTACGTCACAAAACCTGTGACGTTACAACGATCTCGCTAACGATCTCATTATGTGTGATGGGGGCTTTGGATTGCCTCTCATAGTACATCCTGAACCACATGTTTCACAGGTAAATGAAGTGAGCAGAAGGCCAATTCTAGTTGTCCTGCTACCTGAAGTTAAAATTGAAATGAAGTCTCTTATCTCAAAGAAATGAAAAACTACAGTTGCAAAGAATTCTATGATACTATTGACCTGTGAACATGATTCTCCAAGTCAATATCATTTCAGCAATACAAAACAATTTTTTAACCCCGTCACTATCTTGGACCTTATAGTAAAACAAAAAGAGGGGGGATGCACTTAGTCTAATTTAAACAACACTCCAGTTGCTGTTGACCCTTTCTTAGGTAAGTTTATTCAAAATTATTCAGATTTACTTAAAACAATTACTTAAAACCAACAGTGAACAATATGCTTAATTCATATGCTAAAATATGGTATAAGTTAACTTGTTCCTCTTCAAGTAACAGAGCTGGTTGTAGCTGTGATCTCCCCATTGATTTCCAACTGTGGGAATATAAGGGTGTGTGCCCACATAGTGGTTTAGTGACGTTCAAATCATCAGTAAACCGCTGGAAAATTCAAGGAGCCTAGACTCCTGAGCTCAGAAGTCACCAGCGGTTTTCTGGCGGTTTTTTTCAGCGTGTGCACAGCGGTTTTCAGTCGGTTTTTCCAGCGGTTTTTCCGGCGGTTTTCTATGGAGAATTTTTTCATGGAACCGATCAAAAACCACTGAGAAGAATTGACATGCTGTATGCTGCTAAACCGCTGGGAAAAAGCTCAACCGCTGGCGGATCCGCTCACATAAACCCACTATGTGTGCACAGCGTTTTCTAAATTACATAGGGTTACATGTAAGTCCTAAAGCTGCTTAGGATTTACATAAATTTAAATAAAACCTATGCTAAACCGCCGGCGGTTTTCGCTGCTAAACCGATGTAAAACCACTATGTGGGCACACACCCTTAAACTGAGTTAGGGTGTTGGCTCTGAAGGCCACTTCACACGCTCCGATATCAGAAATTATATAGTTGAAACGTCACGCTTTTGAGATCGTTCTTACGATCTCGTTTGTGCATCATTGCGTGTAAACGCAGGATGTCTGAAAGAGAAATTGCTGGATTGGACTTCTCAAATTTGAGAGCAGGACCTCAAATCTATCGTTCGTCATCCAATTAAGGATCTGTGAAGCAGGAACATCGTTCAGTGTGACAACTTTTTGAATGATTAAACAACAAGAAAAAGACTTGGCATATATGTAAACGATATCGTTCATATTTCTCCTATTCCTGCCGCTTTGTAAAATCGTTCAAACGATCTCCTCCAAATAGCTGGCATGTTGCCAAATTTAAGATCGTTAATGATATCCTTGCGTGTGACAATGCACTAACGATGTTGGAAGGATCGCGGAGATGGCTAACGATATCGTTCACATATATCATAGAGTGTGAAGTGGCCTTTATTTTTATTTAGACTGAACTCAGTTGTTATCAATCTCACCAGTTTATTGCACTATCAGGATCCATTGGATTTTTCTCTATTATTGCTCTGGAGCTGAATTTATGAAAAATGGTTAAAATTGAATTAGATTAAAGTAAATATAAATAGATCTCTATGAATTGCCCTACTTCACCTTATTGGATCTATATTCCCTTTACCTTTATTTGTAGGTCTTTTAAGAAGTGTCTGTTGGTAGTTGTAGTATCTTCCTTCAAGGTACTCCTCCTTTTATGATGTCTATAATATTGTACACATTATAATAAATCTAATCTATAATTACCCTAACTCACTTCCGTCATATTCGGCACTGTTTCCGTCGTCGTGTGCGTGGCTGCCTGACAAAGGCAAACTCGCTATCACAAACTCGCTATCACAAACTCGCAATAGCAAACTAGCAAAGGCAAACTCGCAATTACAAACTTGCAGTAGCAAACTCGCAATTACAAACTCGCAGTAGCAAACTCGCAGTAGCAAACCTCTCCAGAGCTCCTGGCCCTGGTGCACACACTGACATCACTCAGCTCTACTCTCTCTCTCTCCTTCCTCTCGGCTTCTCCAGGATACAAAGATTTCTGTTTCTTTCTGTAGTTGTTGCAGAGCAGCCCTCCCTCTGTCAGATGCAGCCTCCCCCTCCACAGAACAGCAGCATCCCCCTGTCCTGGACACCGGACAGACAGACACTAATGACCTGAGACCCCGGATCACACAGTCCTGCCAGCTTCAGGCTCATCCAGCAACAACAAGTGAGTCCAACACTTCCCCCCACTATATCGCTGACCTCACCTACACATGTAGCAGAGCTGAGTTTGCTAGATAACACAACTTTTTGTGAAATGATGTTCCATTTGTGGCATTACTTACATAGGACTGCAGGTGAAGCAAGAGAACAACAACCACTGCACAGACTCAGCTCAGCACAGAGTGACACACTCAGCTCTACTACATCACTGACTACAGCTGCTCTGTGTTCAGAGTGATGTTTCCCAAAACCTGCACTATCACATTCTATGGTTTACATAGGACTGCAGGGAAACTTACTGCATTGTCTTAAACTTGGCAAAGGTATGATGTTACAAAACAAAAATCACTCCGTATCTCTAGCCCTGATCACATGTAGCAGAGCGGAGAGTTCACTGTCTGATCACCAGGGGTTTGTGCCATTTACCATAGGACTGCAATATACAGCCTACACTGGATACACAGACCAGCTCCATGCAGCTCTGCTGCATCCACAAGATACCCATAAAGGGATCATTGGTTTTAAAGAACTCAGGAAGACGCATTGTAACCCAATCTGAATTGGTACTTACTATCTAATATATAATTACCCTAACTCACTTACGTAAGTTTCGGCACTGTTTCCGTCGTCGTGTGCGTGGCTGCCTCACAAAGGCAAACTCCCTATCACAAACTCGCAATAGCAAACTTGGAAAGGCAAACTCGCAACGGCAAACTCGCAATTGCACACCTACACCCCGCCGACCCCGCCAGAGCTCACCCGCAACAAGCCCGACCTCCGGTGGGGCTCTCCGCCAGGAGCCCGAGCTCCTGCGGTGCCCCCCGCAACAAGCCCAGCTACAGACTTCCGCGCTCAAACCGCCGACCGCAGTGCCGCCGAACACCGTGGCCCAAAACATAACCAGGCCCCGGCCATCCAACTCCCCGGTCTCCCCGCTGAGCGCCGACCAATCAGATTCACGGCGCCAGGTTAAAAAATACATCGCGGCCAATGAGATTCGAGCCTCATTCCTCCATCTATCTCTATAGAAAGTCAGGCACCAATCACGGCGCCATGTTTAAAAATATACAGCGACCAATGAGAATAGCGCCTCATTCCTCCATGTATCTCTATGGGAAGTCAGGCGCCAATCAGAATCACCGCGCCATATTTCAAAATATACACCAACCAATGAGATTCGCCCCTCATTCCTCCATGTATCTCTATGGGAAGTCAGGCGCCAATCAGAATCACCGCACCATGTTTAAAAATATACAGCAACCAATGAGAATAGCACCTCATTCCTCCATGTATCTCTATGAGAAGTGAGGCGCTATGCTCATTGGTCGGCGCCAGCACACAACAACCAACGAGCACAGCGCCTTACATTCAGCGCCATTTTGAAAAACCATATAGCCTCCATGTCTTCCACAGTGCCTCCGGCGGTGGTCCCCGGCAGGAGCCCGAGCTCCTGCGGGGCCCCCCGCAACAAGCCCAACCTCCGGCGGTGGTCCCCGGCAGGAGCCCGAGCTCCGCCGGGGACCCCCGCAACAAGCCCGAGCTCCGGCGGTGCCCCCTGCCACGAGCCCGAGCTCCGGCGGTGCCACGAGCCCCAGCTCCTGCGGTGCCCCCCCGCAACAAGCCCGACCTCCGGCGGTGGTCCCCGGCAGGAGCCCGAGCTCCGGCGGTGCCCACAGCCACGAGCCCGAGCTCCAGCGGTGCCCTTCGCTATGAGCCCGAGCTCCGGCGTTGCTCCCCGGCAGGAGCCCGAGCTGCAGCGGTCTCCCCCGCCTGGAGCCCAAGCTCCACCACTGATCCCCACAAGGAGCCCGACATCCGCCGGTGCCCCCCGGTGCCCCCCGCCAGTAGCTGGGCGAATATCGAAGGTCTTCGCCCAGCTACAGACTTCGGCGCTCAAAGCGCCGACCACAGTGCCGCCGACCGTCGTGCCCTAAAACATAACCAGGCACCGGGCATGGAACTCAGCGCTTTCCCCGCTGAGCTCCATACCCGTAATCGCCATTCTCATTGGTACGGATTCCTTAGAATCGGGCTCACAGCTAGTTCATTTATAAGTGTAATTTATGGATTTCCAATATTGTAATATATACCTCTATATTAACACTCAATTCAAAAAAGACCCTTACTACCAGTGTATGGCCCTCCAACATCAATATAATTCCAAAAAAGCAACCTAGGAGTCAGGCCAATATAGTTCACCAATGAATACATTTTATTGCATAATCAAAAACTGTTTAAAAGGGATATTACAAGGAACACAGTGCAGGTTAACCCAATTGGCATAAGGCAATCCATACACAATTCATGGCCAGAATTCAACAAGGTACATCATCAGTAAATACAATTCTAGGGACCAATACCAAAACCCAATATGAAACTCACATATAATATAACATAAGTGTCAAAAAGCCAAAAGGGTGCAAAGTATATTAACTGCCTGTGACCGCCCCCTAACACGCGTTTCGCGTTAGCTTCGTCTGAGGAGGGTGGTCACTGTGTAAAAGTTGGTCCTTTTATACATAGCAACCGCAATAAGGCGGCGTCTGACGTTACTACCGGTGTAAACCGGATGTGACACTGATATTATGTCACATTCTCTTCCGGCCAGTCACCAGGCAACCAACAATGCTCAGGCGCGCAGAATGGGCCTGCCCTCTGCCCACAATCCCACAGCCCAATCTGCGGGCACTGCAGGCAGAGCCGGACACCCCCAGCACGGCCCGGCTACCATGGAACGAGCACTGCAGCCCATGCACTCCCTCACACCCGGAAATGTCAGGACCGCGGCGTCTCCCAAAGAAGTCCAGTTCAGGAAACCCTGCGATTCCGCACCCCGGCCGCAGGGAAGCAGGGTAGCAGTGCACATTCATGGCACCGCTACTGTAATTACACAGAGCAGGCCATGGAGGCCCACAGAGAGAAATGAATATTCATGAATGCCAGCCCTATGGAAACTTAATCTACCAAACCATTGTTTAATATACAGCGTAACCAATCATATAGACCACATAATGGATTTTATACATTAAACTAATTGATAACTCATATAGAACATAACCCAATTAAGAGATATGAATTCTTAAAGTGACAGTGCATTATCATGTAAACATAAACCCATTAGGAGAAATAAATTATTAAAGTGACAGTGCATTATTATATAAACTTCATCTGCAATCATCACGCTGCCACACACACCTCAACACTGGTCGGTGTCCACATACACATACATGCAAGGCAGATTAGTATACGTGCATAAAAGTGTAAAAAAGTACAGTTAGTTAATAAATATAACTGATAGCGGTATAAACATTTATGATGAAGTGTGTCCATAATATAAGTGCTTCATGCTTCCAATCCAGCATATTGTCAGTTCATAACAGAGTTCTTTCCAAAAAAAAGGACCGAAACCTATATAAAAACAAACAACATAACACATTAAAAAAAACAGACAGCCTACAGAAATGGAGCGAAGCTCAGGATCTCATTGAGGCCCTTCGGACGTACACATCACCACGTATGTTCACATGGACCTTATCAATCCCAAAGGCCCTTAGGAGACATCCATCACAACCGTGGGCAATTTTGAAATGTCTCGCAATTGGCTTGAGTTGAGACAGGTCATCTTCTCCTTCAGCTGATAAAATATCACTTACATGCTCCCTTATCCTTACTTTGATTTGCCTAGATGTTAAACTGATGTACACCAAACTGCACGGGCATTGAGCGTAGTAAACAACACCCACAGAATTACAAGTGATGTTTTGTGTAATGCGGAATTTGCGGGATCCATCACTGGAAAAAAAACTCAGTGGTCCAAACCATGTTCGGACATGCCACACAGTCCCTGCTGGGAAAGAAGTCCCACCTAAGTCCCCTAGATCCAAATACCCTATTGCTCTGGGGTCCCTCGCACAGACTATTTACCAGAATATCTCGGCAATTCGGCGCCCGCCCTTCTATATGTAATAGAAGGGGTCTTTGGTACACACCCTTAATCCCTGATCAGAGGTCCCCAATGGCCAAAACTTCCTCAAAACACCCTCCATCCGCCGCCATTGGTTATTGTAACCAGCAATAAATTGCACCTGAGTATCAGACTTATCTTTCCTTTTTGGCTGCAACAATTCAGGCCTCTCAGTCCATGTCACTCTTATGG
Organism: Allobates femoralis; assembly: GCA_033576535.1. Taxonomy (NCBI): domain Eukaryota; kingdom Metazoa; phylum Chordata; class Amphibia; order Anura; family Aromobatidae; genus Allobates; species Allobates femoralis. The sequence continues at coordinate 13,804,620 of JARQOC010000007.1, read as the reverse complement.
TGGGTTTACACACACCAATCATTGTATCCAATCTCTGAACCAATCTCTGGTTGCAGTGAAATCATGGACAGATTGCTCCATGTTGTACACAGCCACAAAATGGAACTATGTGTCCATGATTTCACTGCAACCAGAGATTGGTTCAGAGATTGGATACAATGATTGGTGTGTGTAAACCCACCATTAGATGGCTGATTCTGACAATCCCTTTGGAATATCCCTGGTTTAGAAAGCGATCCGTCAGTTCTTCCGCTTGCTGGTGGAACAAAGCATCAGAGGAACATATCCTGCATGCAAGGAGAAACTGGCCCACAGGTGTCCCTTTAATCAAGTGGGATAGGTTTGCTGAGGATGCATGTAATACTGAATTTACTGCTGTACTCGTTTGGAACAAATCCGTTGTTAATTTCCATCCTCACCTCTCCGTACCTTAACATCCAGGAAATCGATCTCGGACTTGCTGCACACCATAGTCAGTCGAATGTTCCTCTGGTTATTGTTGAGTTTCTCAATGAAGGTGTTCAATTCATGTTCCTGACCCTGCCACATGACAAACACATCATTAATATATCGTGTCCATAATGCTACCTTATCACACAACAGGGAGGAGTCAGCAGAGAAAATCTCCCATTCCCAAGCCCCCAGAAACAAGTTTGCATATGAGGGTGCAAAAGCAGCCCCCATAGCGGAACTTGTTTCTGAAGGTAAAACTTATCCCGGAACACAAAATAGTTGTGTGTGTGAGTGCACATTCCAGAAGTTGCAATAGGAATTCAATCATAGCAAGGTCAAGATCAGACATCATGAAAAACAATCTGACTGCCTCAATTCCATCTCTATGGCATATCGACATACAATGACTATATGTCTAAGGTGACCAACCACATCTCACTTTCCAAATAGATACCTTCTACCTTATTCAAGATTGGTATCACGCAAATATGCTGGTAACGTTTCTACCACAGGCTTAATTAAATGGTCCAAATATTTACATGTCTGTTCACACAGACTCCCATTCCCCGAGACTATGGGGCGCCCATGTGGTTCTATCATATTTTTGTGTACCCTTAGTAACAAATACAGGCACGCCACCCTTGGAGCCATAGGAACCAAGCCCTCCTTGACATCCTTAGTAATCACTCCAGATTGATATGCATCCTCCACCAACAGATGTAACTCACTAGAAAAAGACAAAGTGGGATTGTAAGTCAACAACGCATAACAAGATTTCACTCCCAGCTGTCTAAACGCCTCTTTCATATAATTTTGTTGGCCACAACACCACGTTGCCCCCCCTTGTCAGAAGGTTTAATGGTAACATCCTTCAGCTGCTTTTAATTCAGCCAAGGCCCTTCTCTGAGGTTCAGGCAGATTTTCCCCATATATCCCTTTAGGAATATTATGGAATTCTTCCGTTACCAGCTTCAAAAACAATTCAATGTTCGGATAAAGATTCAGTGCTGGAAACGTCTTCACTTTAGGGAAGAGAAACGTACCCCTCACAGTGTCACACTCAAGTTCCTGCTCCATATCCTCCAGTGATTTAATTGCCTCAACCTCTTGTGTAGTCCAATTTTCCTTATTGCCCCTCAACTTCTCATGTAGTTTAAGGATAAGCTTGCGGGCAAAAAGGTGCAGATCTTTCATGGTTTGAAAAATAATCAAATTGACAGGTTGGGGGAAAGGTTAACCCCAAGCCCAACACATCCAGTTGCTCTTGAGTTAAGACCACATCAGATAAATTGATTACCTGCAAGTTTGAAGTTGAAGACTTCACTACACCGGTGTGTCGTCTCCAGACTCCAGACTCTTCCTATTCAAGCCAATTAATAACTCAATAAAAGTTCTTGTGCACACCTTGCACGCTTCTTCACTTTTTCCACGAAAGATCCCATCATCAACAGGAAAAGATGGTAACACTTTCACCCGTAGACCACGTGGTATAAGGTTTTTTGCTAGATAACTTTCCATTGACACCTTATTCCACCACATTCTTAAACGTTTTTTATACAAAAGTTTAAGGGTGTTTTTGAGCTCCGTTTGTCCACTACTTGTAGGCTAAACCACATTAATATCACCATTAAAAACGAGTTTATACGAGACAACCACGTTTGGTCCCTGGATCTAATATTCATTGTAAGGGTTAAGCGGGAATCAGATAAAAATACTCAATTCAGAAAAGACCCTTAACTACCAATGTATGGCCCTCCAACATCAATATAATTCCAAAAAGGCAACCCAGGAGTCAGGCCAATATAGTTCACCAATGAATAAATTTTATTGCATAATCAAAAACTGGTTAAAAGGGATATTACAAGGAACACAGCGCAGGTTAACAAAATTGGCATAAGGCAATCCATACACAATTCATGGCCAGAGTTCAACAAGGTACATCATCAGTAAATACCATCCAACTTCCTAATAGTGAAGGAAGCGCTGTGCGACCGCAGTCCACGGCGCATACTGCTGGCATTCCCCCAGGCGGAGGGTGCCTGAACTTTAACCAGACAACATCCGTGAGAGGAGTAAGGTGGTGAAAAGTAGAACAGCACCGTAAGGTAACAACGCAGTTCCTATACTTCCATACTAGATTGTTGTGAATACAAGATAGATTGTCATCTCTGAATATTGCAGGTTATTCATACCGCTGGGAACCCTGAGACCAACCAGAAGTAGAATATCATATCCGTGCAAGTATACTATTAAACATATAAAGGTATATACTAGAAACCCACTATTTACATATATAAGGTACATTTTATTTTAATAAATTAATTTATATTATAGACAGCACAAAAAGAGGAGCCCCTAGAAGGAAGGAACTACAATCACCAATATACACTCCTGGAGAGACCACAAATAGGACTAAGCAGCATATCACAGCAGTGCAAGCATACAGATATATTTATATAGAGGTACATATAGTGGAATATTGGAAATACATAAATTACACTTATTGCACAAATTATAATAAATTAATTTATATTATAGACATCATAAAAGGAGGAGTACCTAGAAGGAACATACTACAACTACCAACAGTCACTTCTGAAAAGACCTACAAATAAGGTAAAGGGAATATATATCAAATAAGGTGAAGTAGGGCAATACATAGGGATCTATTTATATTTATTTTAATAAAATTCAATTTTAACAATTTTAGATAAATTCAGCTCCAGAGCAATAATAGAGAAAAATCCAATGGACCCTGATAGTGCAATAAACTGGTGAGATTGATAACAACTGAGTTCAGTCTAAATAAAAATAAGAGCCAACACCCTAACTCAGTTTAATATACCCACAGGTGGAAATCAGTGGGGAGAGCACAGCTACAACCAGTTCTGTTACTTGAAGAGGAACAAATTTACTTATTCCATATTTTATCATATGAATTAAGCATATTGTTCACTGTTGTTTTTAAGTAATTGTTTTAAATAAATCTGAATAATTTTGAATAAACTTCCATAAGAAAGGGTTAACAGCAACTGGAGTGTTGTTTAAATTAGACTAAGTGCTGAGCCCATTCCCCCTCTTTTTGTTTTACTATGAGGTCACTAAGGTGTATTAAGCACGAATAGCATCTGAGGCTTTCTAGCAGCTAGTCAAAAAGTATAATAAATACCCGAGGTGGATGTGTGAGCTCCAGTGTTTCAAACAATAAAAAACGATCTTGGACCTACTTGTATGTCCTGGCAGGGAAAAGGTTCACAACTAATGACGCATAGGTACGTACTGGCGATTTTGCAGGCATAGCAGCTGTGTCCGCGCGATGGCTGCCGGGTCTCTGTCTGATGTCACAGCAGAGACCCAGCACTCACTGCCAACAGCAGTGCCCTTGTTGCTCCAGGCAGTTTAACACCCTAAATGTTGTGATCAATAGAGATTTCAGCATTTAGGTGGCTGGGAAAGGAGCGCACTCCTCTCCCAAGCGATTGGGACCATGTGGCATGATTACAGGGACTCAATCGCTGGCATGGCAACCTGAGTTCATTGTTATGATGACCCCTGGGTCACCCAGCTATGGATTATGTGCACAGACATATGCAATGCTGGTGGAATGCAATGGATTAAATCAGTGATCAAACTAATAAAAGGTAATTTCCCAGAAAGGACTAAGTAAAAAAGTTTTTTAAAAAAAAATGTAAAAATATATAAAAAAAAAAAAAAAAAAAAAAAAAAAAAAAAATATTATGTAGAAAAATAAATAAAAACAGTAAACATTGGTTTGTTACAGATGTGGCAATACCGATCTATTAAATATATATAAATTATGCTTTGTAGACATAGTAGACTATGACGCGATAAAAAAAATTGCATGCAAAGAAAAATTTTATTGCTGAAAACTTTATCTTGTCCGTAGAAAAACAAGCCACCACACGGCTCCATCAGCGAAGAAATAAAAAAGCTAAAGCTCTCAGAATACAGCAAGGCAAAAGCAATTATTTTTTTCTATAAAATTGTTGTAATGTTGTAAAAGCAGCAAAACATAAACTATATACATGTGGTATTGCTGTAAACTACAGTCCTAAAGAATAAAGCTGTCTTATCACTTTTACGACATAATGAAGAAAAAAACAAACAAACAAAAAACTTTCCTGAAGTTCGGTTTCTTCTTCATTTTGTCTCCCAAAAAGCTGAATCAAAAAATATTATGTGGCCCAAAATGGCACCAATAAAAACTGACTCATCCGGCAAAAAAACAAGCCCTCACATGACTGTCGGCACAAAAATGAAAAAATCTATAGTCTTCAAAATAGTTTGATGCAAAAAAAAACTTTTTATTTTGTAAAAAAGCGTTTAGTGTGATAGTAGCCAAACCTGGTGTCACTGTAATCATACTGACCTAAGCAATTAAGCCACCTTATCACTTAAACCGCAAGGTGACCGGCAGGGCTGTATTTACAACTTGGCACCCATGGGCATATGCCTACGGCTGCAGGTCACACTTGGGTTTTGAAGAACAAAATTATTTTTTTTTAGTCTTTCCTCCCCCCCCCCCCCCCCCCCCCCTTTTCCCAGACTCTATGTACTCCAGAGTGTTTGCAGGGGGATGTCCACAGAAGTGGCAGTGTCCTGGTATTGACTGAATGCCGGGACACTGCATTCAATCCTCCTCCGTACAGCCGCACTTCCGGGTTCAGTGGAGCAGAGCATTCCATGACCCAGCGGCCATATTGCTGATGGCAGGAGAGGTCCTGGCAGTGTGAGAAGTTAACACTTACTATGCTGCCGGGACCTCTCTCTGCAGTGTCAAACTGTGTAGTCGCAGAGGAGATGAAGACGCTGGGGATCCTGGAAAAGGCATGTGCCATGGTGCCGAAGAAAATGCAAAGAGCCTTCTGGGGGGGCCACATGGAGGGGACAAGGGGAGAGAAGTATGGACAATGGGCCACATGGGGGGGGAGAGTGGGGGAGCAGTATGAACAAGGGGCCACAGGACGGGGAGAGGTAAACAGCAGTATGAACAAGGGGCCACATGGAGTGGGGAGGGTGGAAGCAGAATGAACAAGGGGCCACATGGAGAGGAGATAAGAATGAAAAGGGGCCTCATGAGGGAAGAGGAGTAAGGAAAAGGGGGAAACCTTTGGGGGCACATTAGTTAAAAGGGGAGGGGTACAAAGCAAAGCGAATAGTGCTGGCACAGAATTCGTATTTTCTACGTCCACAGGGGAGTTATGACATGCTAAGTGGGCTGACACATCAGGGAACAAACTCCCCTCAACTAGTCAGAGCCCTAATTGGCATCTAACCAAATGTAGCACCGGTAGTCACTCTAAGGGGAGTGACACAACTGATAACAAGAGTGAGTGGAGTTGATCTGGTTCCACATCCTCCAAGAAATGTACAGTGTCTTCTCCTCCAGAGCCGGTACCCACTGTTGAAAGCTTCAGATGGTGAGTGTTCTCTGTATGACTCGCCTGGCAAGCTTAAGCTAAATCCGTGTTTTGTCTATGTACCCTTATAGGCTAAAAAGCAGTTTTCCAAGGAAAACCACAAAGAATGTGCCCTGTGTAACCAGTCTCTTCCACTTTCCTATATTAAGAGGCTGTGTGAGTCCTGTATTAACCCCTTCACCACCCATGTGTTTTTGACCTTACTAACCTGGCCATTTTTTCAGCTATGGACTGACACCCATCCACTAGTTGAACCTGGCTGGCAACCAAAAATACTGTGAGGCCTGACATCATGATTTTTTTAAAATTATTATTTATAGAGATAATTTGAAAAGAAAAGCTTTGCTGTATTTTTGGTTGCCAGCCAGGTACCACTAGGCAACTGGGGGCTGGAATCCTAAACATGGAGAGGCCCAAGCATTCTGGTCCCCCATCCCCCCCATGCTGCGAATTGCAGCCCGCAGCCGCCCCAAAAAATGGCGTGTTCAATGAAGCGCCATTTTCTGGCGCTGTACCCAGACTCATCCAGTTCCCTGGTGCAATGGCAAACTGGGTAATAAAGGGGTTAATGCCAGCTTTTTTATTGGCAGCTGGCACCAAGCCCGAGATTCATGATGTAAGGCCAATGTTAGACCCAGCCATTAGGAATCTCTAGTAATTAGTAAAAAAAAATACACCACACAGAGAAAAATCTTTTCATTAGAAAAAAAACAAATGCAAAATAAGACTCCATCTTTATTACTCCATACTCTCTCCGACGTAGCCTACAACGATGGTTCCACGATGTTCAATAACCTCTGCTACATCAAGAGGCTGCAGCAAGGGCCACAAGTGTCCTCTTCCTGCAGTCTTTGGGGTCTCACTGATGGTGATGGTGCACTGTATGGAAGATCATTGTCATACAGTTCACCATCACTGTGCCTCCAAGACTACAACAAGAGGGCATGTGATCCATTGCTGCAGTCTCTGGGGTCTCATTGATGGTGCACTGTATGGCAGTTCATTGCCATACAGTGCACCATCAGTGTGGCAAACCCATGTCCCGCAGATCACATGATCTCTGAGGCTTGGGTCAGGTGACCGGATGTTGTCATGTCAATATCAGGTAACCATGGTGATCAGCCCATCGCAATTTCATTACGATGGCCAATCACTGTGGGAAAAGGTAAGGGACCCTGCACTCCCTCTCCCCGGACCCTAAGGCCATCTTCACACAACTGTTTTCTGCTGTCAGGCTGTGTCCAGTGTTTTGCTGGATGCCTGACAGCTCCGGACAGAACAGAACCGGAGGGCAAACATACTCTTCGGTCCTTTTTTCTGCCGGAATAGACAGTGTGCGGCTGCTGCTGCTGTCCAGTCCTGAAATGTCAGGATCGTGGCTAGCAGGATGAGAAATTTCTGAGGGATGGCAGGCACAGCACTGGAGGGGCAGGCACAGGAGCAGGCACATGAGGGAAGAAGGGGGAAGAGGGTGAGGTGGACACACGTGGCGTGCACCACCACCAGCTGTCGCATCGATCCTCTGCAGCCTGATTTTCATGCAAGGACATCACGCTGTGGTGGAGGGCACATGCGGCCTGCACGCCCGCCATGCTTGAGCTGGTGGGAGTTATACCCGCTCCATCCAACTGAAGAGGCTGTGACCGCACCTTCCATAGCTGGAGATGGCTATTGCTGAGATTGGCTGTTCAACAGCCAATCACAGCAATCGGGGCGGGCTGGGGCATTACTACAAGGGGACCAGGATGGGGACATTACTACAGGAATACTAAGATGTGGATATTACTACTAAATTAGGACCAGGATGGGGACATTACTACAAGATGAGGGTTAGGATGGGGACATTACTAGAAAATAAGAACCAGATTATACCGTCTGTTACAAATAGGAGAATTTATACTCAAAATAAGTCAATGCAAGTTGCAACCAGATATGCCAATATGTGCAAAATGCTTTTATGTAAAAAAAAAAACACCATAATAAGGAAATGGCAAGCTGCTTGTCGCATATGAAAATGTGGCAAAGGTCGTGGTTCAGTCTATTGACTTTTTGAATATCAGGCTAAATGTGCATCCCAATGGCTCTATCCAGACTGATATGTTCAGGAAGGATACATCGGTGAATGTACTGTTGAATGCCTCCTCTGCCCACACCCCGGCCACAATCTCAGCCATCCCAATAGGTAAATCCCTTAGAGCGAAAAGAGTCTGCTCATCAGAATATTACTTCCAAAGGCAGGCTCAGGACCTCAAGGAAAGATTTCTGGCAGAGGATATAGTGGGCGTAGTGTAAGGCGCAGATACCAGAGAGCCTGCAGAACCGATCGCAGTGCCTTGCTAAAAAGGAGGGATGAGTCGACTGAGGACAGCGACGAATTGAGGGTCAAACCCATCCGGTTTATAACAATAAGTGGAACAGGATTCGAAGGATACTCAAAAAATATTGGTGGAGTCTCCAACTAATACCCTCAATTAAAGAAGTTATCATAGAGAGGCCACTGATGACGGCCGGAAGGAGCAAACGTCTCCAGGATGATCTGGTACACAGCCATTACATGGCGAAAACAAAACCTATAGCGAGTGGAGGAAGAGTACACCGTGGTTTTACACCTTGTGGTGCATGTCTGGCCTGCCGGAATTTGGAAAGAACCATGACCTTCACTGCTGCGAACAGTGACAAGATATATGATATCCGGCAGTACATTTCATGCAACACAAGGAATGTGATCTACCATGCCACATGTCCATGCGGCCTAATTTACATTGGACTCACGACTCATGAGTTGAAGGTAAGAGTACGGGAACATGTACATGATATCTTGGCAGCAAAGGACATGGAAATGGGGGATCCTAATCTGAAGACACTTGCACGTCACTTCAAATTGACATGACTGTGATTCAACAAATCTAAGGTTTAAAGCCATAGATGTATGTCATCTGGGAGCCAGAGGTGGGGATTATAAGAAATCCCTGGTGAGAAAAGAGTATCAATGGACTTTCCGCCTAGGTGCAATGAAAAGCTCAGCTGTGTTCCCTTTTTATAGAGCTATTGGACAGTGAGCTGAACAGGACTTTAACCTATTTTCTTCTGATGTGGGTTTTTGTGAGCCATTTGGGTTAAAATGCATGTCTGACCTGTTATATAGTACCATATTGGACCCTGTTATAGGATTTTCCAGTGACTCACTATCATGAATTGGTTTTAACCTTTTCCTTTTTCTATTCTTTTTCTTTTTTTTCACCATCCAGTATATATCCCCCTTTTTTGGATCAAAAAAAACTTCCCGACATGACAGCATTGGATGAGCGAACTTACATGGCAGCTATATGTCTAAGCAGTAATCAATCATAGCTTGCAATTATCCTGATACACTGTCCCACATTTTTTGGAGCTGTCCAAAGTTGGTTAACTTCTGGTTAGAAATCAAACTACTTATAGCAGATATCACTGGATTAAGAATTACAATTACCCCGCAACTAGCTCTCCTATCCATAGGCATCGAAGACCTCCCCAAACAAATATGCTTTTTAATTTCACATATACTCCTGACAGCGAAGCTGATCATAGCATCGAGATGGAATAAGAGTGATCCACCCACCTTAACAAATGTGATTGATCGGGTAGTGAAACATAGCATATTTGAGCATAATGCCACTTTTAGGAACAATTCATTTCCTAAATTTCTAGAACCCTGGAATCTTTGGCTTTCAAAATAAACAAGGCCTAATGACATAGGTTAGATACTAGTGCAACTAAAGGACTTGATTTCTTTTCTTTTCTCTTTAATTTTTCCTCCTTTGATGGCAATAAAGAATAACGATTATCTTTGCTCAGTTAATTAATTAGTTTCATTACGTATTTCTCTACTTTAAAATTTTCCTTTTTTTTGGTGTATACTATTTTTAATAATCCTTAGGAAAAAAACATTTTTGTTATACTTAGAAACTTCTATTTACTGCCTTTGTATACGCATGTATATTGGAACCATGATCTGTTAAAACATTGTGAAATTCCATTTTTTGTACACAGTTAACGTGTTTGTTTACCCCTCCCTTCTTTATTTATGTACCCCTGCCCTCCCCCCTTGTTATATGAAAAATTTTCAATAAAAAATTTTTGGAAATAAGCAGCAATCATTTGATGGATCTGGACATCCTGGAGCCCTATATACACAATAATACATCTGAGAGAGAACAACTCTGTATGGGAATGCATACTTGTAATAGTATTGCTCTGTTGGGTTTTTGCTAACATCTATGGGCTCTTATTGTGCCAGGTCTCCTGCAATTTGCATCACCTTGCATCTCTCCCATTATTTGGGATAGAGGTTAATTTTGGGCATAGATATGGCTCTAGATGTGGGTAGGAGCTAAGAGATCGAAAGATGTGTTGTCATTTTTGGGCTAAACAGGATCGGACCGGTCTTATTTGGATGGTGGGCAAATTTGCCCAACTCCAAAATGGCGACTGCGGTCCACGCATGCACAGCCGCGCATCTCCCAGGCAATGCTAAATGGGTTTCCAGACAGGCGGATGTAGCGTCAAATGACGCACTTCCGGCCGGGAGTACCGGAAGCGGATGCCGGGGGCGGTGCCGCCGCGTCTTAGACAGAGAAGCATGCTCCCTGAGGAAGCTCAAGAAGGGTCATTCCACATCAAGTGGACCAGTTTTAAAAATCATCCCCACTCGACCTTCTCTGATTTTGTTGAAAATTTATAAGGATTGTGGTGATGCGACCCCGATGTGTCCCCTGACTGGTGCACAGCACATGGGGGATTGTATCTTTTGCTCTGTGGCAGCACTCACAGGGTTAACAGAAGTGAGATCTGAGCTAAGTGCTGATGGAAAGCACTCAGCCCACCTGTGATGGGATAGGAGATGATATGAGCTGCCCTGGGCTGATGAATGGATCAGAAAAGGAGGAACTGCTGTGTGAAGCTAACAGCAGCCTGGGCGCTCTCTCAGAGAGGACGTTCAGGAGACTAGTGAGCAGACGGTGCAGAGAGAGAGTGGTTGTGTGCTGATAACACAGCCTAGCAGTGAGGACCTGGCCCTCACCAGTGGAGCCGGCCAGGACAGAGCCTGTCCTAGGTACAGAGGTACTGTGTGTGTTGGGTAAACCGAGTTGAACCAGCTGTGCCCCAGAACCTGGAGGTCTGTAATATACCTGAACTGTACCATTAAACTGTGTGTTGTGTGAACAGTTGCCTGAGTCACTGCCTTCCGTCGTGCCGATCCTAACCGCTACCTTACAGGATGTACATGTATGTTTGAAAAGAGGTTCTGTAAATTTTTAGGGCCAGATCTCAAATACATTGGGCACTGTTGACCTTTCACTGGAGGTTCCACCAAGCCTGCGGCTTCAGCTAAGGGGATTTTGCAAACTTTGGCACATAGCCATTAGAGTTCTATACTGGCTGTGATGGTGAAATTTGGCATACTAGCTCAACTTTTGCTGCTAAACACAATAAAATTATTACCGGCTATGACAAAACAATATTTCGGCCGCAATTTTGTGTCAAAGTAGCTTGAAAAACGCGTTGCATAAAATTTATGCCAAACTTTGCCCATATATAACTCAAGACCAAAAACTAATAGTAACTGGTGCTTTGCCCTGTACACCAAACATCTACATGACTTTGCATTGCTGCAATATCACGATCAAAGCATATGTATTTGTGGAAATATTCACACCCACATATGATGAAAAACTTTTAAAAAAAATGAATTTTACCTATTTTAGGTCAAATTTCTCAAAAAGGGTACCCCGAAAATATATTAATTCTGATATCATTAGAAAGAGCACATTTTTCTCTACAAGGATCATTGTTTTGTTTTTTTTTTTGGAGTCTCTCAGTTTATGAAAAGAAAAATGCCACTGAACATGGTGTTATTTATGCGCGTAATGCATTGATTTTGTGTTTGATTTTCAGATTCTTATCACATGTTACAGAGTTGTATTGTTGCTAGCAATGTCTATTATAATCAAAAACCTATAAACCTTTTATTTATGAAAAGTTATTGACTATTGTTACATTTTAATGCATATATTTATTTTTTTGTAAATATATCTTTATTAAGTTTTCCAGTATATTAAACATTACAAACAGTGTTGTCAGCCGACATAATGTAAAATCTCACAACAGCCAATAAGGCTGCGTGATGTATCATATATACCTGAGTCTCTCAGTTTAAGAAATGAAAAATGCCACTGAACATGGTGTTATTTATTAATACGCAATGAATGGTAACTGCATTATTCAAACCCTTGCGTTGGTCCATGGTGGTTATACCACAACCAATTTCCTAAGAATTGGTATTATAATCCTATTAAGAATTGTAATAATGCTGTCTTTCGAGAATTGGCAGCCCCATCGCCCAGGAGCCATGGCCGATAGCCGTGCAAGGCGAGCCGAGGGCGGTCTCTTTATCGCAGGTTCCGAAGCCTGAGGGTGGGTGTCTTTGCCTAGGATCCCAAGCCTAATATTGGGTATCTTTTGTTGGTTCCCAAGCCATAATGTTCAGTCTAAGTGGTCTGGAATTGTTGCTGAATTTGCAACATAATCGGTTCAGAGAAGCTGTATTGTCGGCCCATTGCTGTTGCAGATGGGCCTGGAATTATTGCAATGATTGACTGCTTGGGAATCCAGCATGTATCATTTCTCACAGGCCAGTGAAAGAAGCTAGCTGGTCCATGAGGATGCATAAAATTTATTAATGCATCATGGTCGTCGACTGAAATTTCAGAAATATTTCCAATCCACCAGTTCCTATCGTAAATGCAGGCAATGTATTGCCCTGGCTGGAGGTTTGCAATTGGCACAAAAGGCATTTCTGATCTGACAGATCTATCTACATGGGCAATGAAAGATGATGGGTCATTTGACACCCTTGAAATGCAAATCTTTTTGTCATCAGTTGGCACAAACTGGTGATTTTCTCTTGTTCCAGCAATTGTATGTCCATCTTTGAACCTTTCCTCTTGAACTACCCGTATTTCGTCAATTTTTTCTTTTGGAACAAAAAAAAAATTGATTCCATACAGTTGCTCGTTGCAAAAGTTGAATAAATCCACCGGGGTCAGCATTTTGTTTTCAGTTGGGTGTTGAAGACTGGCACGAGCTGCCAACCTCTTTGCTGTCCCTCCAATCCCATCACAGGGCGACTTTACATGACTGATACCAAAAAAATTCCATTCAGCGCTGATATTGAAATCAGCATTGTGGCACAAGTTGATAAAAAATTTTTACATTTTTGTACTGTGCTGCAGATCCATTGCTGAAGTAGTGGATATGACGAATCCCATAGATGAGAGTCTTGAGATACTCCACAATTACTGTTAAAGTGTGGACTGCAACTGTTATGTTGTGAGCAATCACTGATTATGCACAAGCTGATGTTGTGCGCAGCTTCACCATTTAACTCCTTGAAGTAAATTACAAATGGGTGTACTGTAGCTTGACTATTTTCCCAGTGGAAACCTTGAATGGCATCTTGAACAATAAATGAGTAATTTTCAGCAAAGTCCATAAGGATCACAAGCTCTCCAGGTCTCAGATTTTCCTTCAACGATTTCAGATAGCAACTTTGATGCTTGGCGATGTAGCGATGGCTACAAAGTTTAGAAATTTTCAAAACCAATTCTTCAATGAAATCTTCTATAGTCAGTTGTTTGGTGTCAAGCGTGTCTCGATCAGTGTGAATCCATTGTTTGAACTCAATAATATCTTCAGGGTCACTGTTGACAAACACACAGCATTGCGCACCAATACCCTCGCTAAAATTAAGCGTAGATGGGAGCCTTGGTGGGCAGCCTTCTCACCCTCTTTCCTCATTTAGTCCCAACATTGTGACATTGTGATAATAACAACAACAGCTTACAGGTGATTTTTCAGTTTATTTCCTGCCCTATTATGTTCTTTAGTTAATTTAGAATATAAGGGACCACTTGCTTGCCTCACATCCTGTGATGTAACGTTAATACTGACTGTTTTTTTTGGTTATTACCCAATTCAATTTCCCGTTTATTACGAATTTTCATTTTAACTTAGAATTACAAGCAATAACCTCGTTATTCACACTACATGTGATGCATATGCTATTTAACTTGTATTTGTGTTTGCAACTTGTACCATGTTACTGTTTATTTATGTATGTACCCTCCCTCCCTTTCCCCCCTTCCCCCCCCTAGTTTATTCTGTTCCCCCTCCCCCACCCCACTCCCCTCTCCCCCCTTTTATAAAAAAAATTTTCAATAAAGACTTTTTGAAAACTGTTGACAAACACATTGACTAGAAATTCTTTTAAAACTTCAGGACCCGGGCATTTATTACAACGGCCAAGCATACAGTCCTTGGATTCAATTCCACAGACCATTTTGCATATGAGCTCTTTGTAGTCATCATTGATTGGGCATGCTGCAAGCATTAGTTTGACAATTTGGTGAATGGTACACATACAAACGGAATGTGTTCCAGCCGATCCAACGGTTACGCACTACTTTGGCCGAAGCTCACAAAACCTGGAAAATCCAATTTCAGGGCCATTCCGATCCCAATAGGCAACAAACATTTCCCTCATATTGCTCAGTAATAGTCGCTTTTGCATCTGCTTTTTTTCTCCTGCTATACGCACTGATACATAGTCTTTTTTACCAGGGCACATTCGACTAAATTCATCATCCTCAAAAAATGCCTGCACCTTTTTCTTCACTTCCTCAGAAACTTTCTTGCCACACTTGATTCTAGGTAAGGCTAAGATCCCATGTTCACATCTAAGCTTTCGAGCTTGTTTGACCATTCGTTCAGAGACACCGAATTCGTCTGATATAGCCTTAATGGACCAACTTTTAGGTGCCAATGTCAAGATTTGGACCTTTTCTGCCCGACTGGACACCTGCAGCTTTTGCTTCAAATCTGCCAAAAGGTGATTGTAATCCAGACACATTTTGTACTGTGCTGTTTTTGTTTGCTCAATGTCTTTCGGCTCCAGCCCTCCAATTGAAGCAATCTTGCTAGAAAATGCATCTTGTACCTGGATTATCTTTCTCCTTGCATATCCAAGTGAATCCCGCTGGCTTACCCGTGAATATTTCAGAGGAGAGATGCCAATGGATGTTAAGCTTGAATTTAGACTTTCAGGAGAACATTCCATTCCATCTGGATCTGATTCAGAGGAAACTGGATCAGCTGATTTTTTTCCTGTTAGCAAATTCTTTTCAACATGATGCACACATCTTCTGGCCAGGCTTCACATCATTCTTTGTAAATTCGTTCAACTGGTCAGCTGCTAACAAATTGATAGCTCGCAAATTCTTTTGGTGTTATGACCTTTCTTCCCAAAAGGATTGCAACACGATTTTTGCAAATGCTCATATTTGGTCAAGAATGAAGCTTCATGGTGTAAACAGAATTGTGAATGTTCGTCAAAATTTAGTACCACTCGTCGACGCAGCAATTTCTGTTCATCCAATCCAAAGCTTGTAAACAATTTCAACTCATCCTTGCTATGGGTGAATGTCTTAAGGTGGCACTTCGAATTGTTCGCAAGGCCGATAGAGCACTGGGCCGATTCTTCATCAATTTCATTCTCCATCGCTAAAAAATAAATATATGGGGGCGTGTCCTGGCCATGGAGGGAGACAGAAGCTAGTCCTTGAGCTCTGTCCCCTCGGCCTCTTTCCTAGCCTAATATTGGCATCCCAGCCTGGAGAGAGACCCTCCTCATGTCTATGAGGAGAAGGAGCATCCGCACAGGAGCGTTACCGGGACCCTCCCGCCCGAAAAACGGCAGTATTAAGCGGTATCTCCTCAGTTCCAGCAGGCCCCCCCTTAGCTGCAGTGCCTCACAAGATGGCAGAGCCTGCTTCTCTGCTGGAAGTAACCGTGCCTGAGAAGGGCGGAGGAGGGTGCCTGCTTGGGAGCGTGGAGCTGCATAATGAGCCTGCCTGCTCTCCCCACACTATGAGTGATAACACTGCACAGCCAGATAACTCTGAAGCCCCGCAGCAGCTGATGACCCCTCCGGGAGAAAGCAGTACAGGGAGCCCTCCCAGCACCGTCCAGCCTGAATCTGCTGCATGTGAGCTGAGGAGCCTGGAAAAGGACCGAGGGATACAGAGGATCCCAGCACCGGAGGCAGCGGTAAGGAGTGGGGGTCAGAGCATCAGGGCCCTGGGACAGCCTGATCAGTCCTCCAGCCCAGGACTGAACCCATACCTCCCTCCATCCCCATACAGCTATGTTACCAATGTGCAAGGCCAGGGATGGCCACAGCCTGTGGAAGCGCTATACTGTCCGCAAGTTCCCCAAACCCCTGGCCCCATGGGGACTATAACTGGGACATCACAATCCCCTCACCTGAGTGGTCTCCCCGTTGGCCCCATAGCCAAAGGTATGACCCCTGTCGGCCCAGGCTCAAGTCTGCATCAAGCTGACATAGACTGAGTCAATTCTGCTCCTGGAGGTGACGTATGGGACTCATTTAGAACCCGTATTCTAAATATGCCTACACGAGAAGAGCTGGTGGACTTCCTCTCAAAAATGGAGGCTTCATTTAAAGCTGAGACTAAAGAGATAAGGGGAGAAGTTCGGGGAATGTCAGACAGAATATCACAGTCCGATGCCAATATGGAAGCCCTAAATATACGTGTCAAGAAACTGGAGGACACTATGGCGTTCCAGAGGTCCCAACAGGAGATTTTTCTGGACTCTATGGAGGACCTGGAAATCCGGGAAAGAAGACAGAACATCCGGGTGAGGGGCTCCCAGAATCTATAGCATCAGGGGACCTGGGGCATACCCTCCAAAACCTATTCAACTCTATTAGGAACGTACCTGAGGATTCTATTATCGAGTTTGACAGGGCCCACAGGTCTCTGGGCCCCCCCCGGCTGAAGGAGCATTCCCCGTGATGTTATTTGCCGCCTTCATAGGTACCGTGTTCAGGACGAAATCCTTAATAAGGCACGGCGATGCGAGGAGATCACTTTCCTGGGATGTACCATACAACTAATGGCAGACTTGTCCAGGAGAACCCTCCAGAAGAGGAGAGCCCTGCGACCCCTCCTGGATCTTCTGAGGCACCACAATCTTCCGTATTCTTGGGGCTATCCATTCCACCTTCAAGCCCGATGTGGGAACCAAATGGCATTTTTATCCCACCCTAGAGAGCTTCAGGAATTTTTGCAGGCCCTCGACTTAGCCGACCCTGGCCTCTTGTTCCCTGATTGGCCATCCCCCGATTCTGAGGGCATTTATTTGGCAGACCCACGGGCACAAAGCACCCAAAGGCGTAGATGCAATAGAAGAGGAAGGGCCCGGAGGAGGAGGAGGGCCGCCAGTGGAGAGCGCGATGAAGAGGGCTGACTGTACGGGTATCCAAGGTTTTGTATTCCATACTACTGAACGCTCCCTGACTGTAGCTCTTCTTTTTTTTACTTGCTTGGTAAATTTTTGATACTGTCAGCTCCTAGGATAGGAGCCCAAGTATTCATTTCAGTCAGCGAACCTCAGAAAATTTTCCCCTACCCTTTTCGCCCCCTCCCCCCTTCTCCCTCCCCTCCCCCCCTTCTCCCTCCCCTCCCCCCCCATACCACCTTCCCCTCCCCCTCCCCCCTCTTCTTTTGCAGTGTTAAATAACCTAGTCCAAGGGGCGATGGACGTCCTCCCTATTGCGCTACGATGTGCGTTCCGATAGAACTTCCTAACCTCGACTTAATTTTGTCCGATTACTTTCTCCCAGGCTGGTTAAATGCTATTATGTTATGTGTTATTTTAAGGTTTGAGACCGAGGGGACTATGTACTCTTCGGATTGAATTGTGTTATATACTGACATACTTATTTCTAACAGAGTACCTTTCTTGAATACTGACGTACTCACATTTTTCTTCCTCCTGGAAAGGTACTCCCCAAGGGGATTTCGTACTCATTGGTAGAGTACGATACTTCTTTATAGAATATACCCCACTAACCTGCGAAGTGTTATAATTACCCATCCAGAGTTTCTTTCTTCTTTCTTTCTGTTTTTCTACCATCCTCTTTTCTCTTCTTTTCTAAGATCTAGGTTGTGCGTTGGTGTTGGTGTCGGATCCCCGGGGGGCTGAGGCCGCTGACGACGTGTTGAATATGGGGTCCCTGGCAGTTGGGTCTCTAAACGTCAGGGGGTTCAATACGCCCCAAAAGAGACATCAGGTCCTTCAAGATATGCACAAGCGAGGGGTCTAGGTGGTCTTACTCCAGGAGACACACTTTAAAGAGGGCCATGTACCCCACATTGGAGGGAAACAGTTTTCTTCCTGGTTTCACAGCACAAATCCCGAGGCAAGATCTAAAGGTGTGTCTGTGGCCCTCCACGGGGTTTACCTTACACGCTGCTTGACTCGATAATCGATCCCAACGGAAGGTATATCTTCCTTAAACTGATGATAGCGGGAACCCGTATAACCTTAGTCAACTGGTATCTTCCCAACAGGGAGCAAACGAGAGTCTGTAGAGCCCTCCTATTGAAATTAGCAGACTTCGCCGAAGGTCAGGTCATAATTGAAGGTGACTTTAATTTTGTATTTGACCCGGCTGTTGACTCCACGTCTGGTAGAGGGACAGCTCCACTTAAGCGGGTACAGGCGCTCCGGAGATTCCTCTGCAAGCTACAATTAGTGGATGTTTGGAGGATCCTCAATCCTAAGGAACGAGACTATTCTTTTTTCTCGGGGGTCCATCGTTCATACAGTCGAATCGACTTGTTTCTGGTCAGCCATGGTGTCCTGTCATGGAATCCTGTTGCCTCCATTGGCAATATAGTATATTCGGACCATAGTCCTATTTTTTTATCACTGGCGATGCCAGGGCGGGCTAGGAAAGAATGGACCTGGAGACTGAACGGTCACCTTTTGAAAGATGCCAAATGTTTGGATGATTTGAAATCTGATATAAAGTTGTTTACACAGACACATGAGCAGGACTCTACCTCCCGTCCGTTAAATGGGAGGCCCTCAAATGTATCCTTAGGGGTACGTTAATTAAACATGGTTCCAGACTGAAACGCCTTCGGTCTGAACAAATTTCCCAACTACTACAGCAGATAGGCCTCCTGGAATCCAGACACAAGGCTTCTGGGGATCGAGGGGAGCTCATTGAACTGACCTCTGCCAGAAACGAGCTTAGAAACCTGCTCGATGTTAGATTTAAAAGGCAAAAAGAGAAAACAAAAGGATTTTTTTACAAGAAAGCTAACTCCTGTGGAAGACCCTTGGCAAGGCTGCTACATCCGAGGTCGGGTCCCACATATATATCTGCTATTAAAAACTCTACGGGTAGACTGGTGCACAGTACTGAGGATCTCTCACAGGCCTTCCAGAGGTTCTATGCAGACCTTTATGGTCTTCGAGGAAACTTTGATGACATGGATCCTGATGCTTTGCGCCATAAAATACGGTCATATATCTCCAGAGTTGGGATACCGACCTTGTCTAGAGATGATGTTTCGTCCCTCGAGGTGGACATATCGGTGGAGGAACTCACGGAGGCAATTAAGGGTTCCCCGACATCCAAGCGTGCAGGACCAGACGGCTTCACGCCTATATTTTACAAGCCTTTGGTCGGTGATCTGCTGCCTCATATGCTCTCTTCTTTCAGAGCCGTATTGGGGGGAGAGACCTTCCCTCCGCAAGCCCTTGAGACGCATATTTGTGTGATACCTAAACCAGGGAAGGACCTATCAGAGGCAGCAAGTTACCGACCCATTTCTCTAATTAATGTGGATGTCAAGCTGTTTGCCAAGATTTTGGCCGATAGGCTCTCTGAGAAACTCCCATCCATCATTCACCTTGATCAGGTGGGCTTTGTTAAAGGTAGAGAGGCGCGGGACAACATCCTTCGCTCATGTCTTTTGATTGATAGGGCTAGGAAGTGTAAGTCCCCTCTCTGTCTGCTTTCCATCGATTCAGAGAAGGCCTTTGACAGGGTCCATTGGGGATTTTTGTGGGAGGCCCTAACACATATAGGCTTAGGTGATAGATTTTTGAACGGAGTACACTCTTTATACTCCCATCCCTCGGCAAGGGTACGGATAAATGGAGGCTTATCGGAGATTCCTCGTCAAAAACGGGACTAGACAGGGTTGTCCGTTATCCCCTTTGTTATATGTCATTGTCATAGAGCATCTGGCTAAGACCATTCGGGATAACCAAGACATCCATGGGATGGTGGTGGGAGACGTCCAACATAAGGCGGCGTTTTTGCCGACGAAGTTCTTCTTTTTGTTACTCGCCCGTCGGTGACCTTCCCTGCATTACTACACGAATTTGAGACGTTCGGAAGCCTTAGTAATTTCAAGGTCAATTATGCGACTTCCCTAGCAAAAGACCTCCCTTTCCGCTGGCGCAAAGTGAGTCTCCTGGCTGACTTGTCTGATGTGTTCCGCTTGAATCACCAGGCTATTCTAGGTAAAGTGGGATCCATGTTGGAGTCTTATAGACCCCTGCGTCTGTCGTGGCTGGGAAGGATCCATGTGGTAGCGATGGACATCCTGCCGAGATTCCTCTGTTTTCCAGGCCTTACCTGTATGGCCACCTGGGGCGTTCTTCCGTAGCCTCAGGTCGGTAGTTTCTCGTTTCCTGTGGAAAGGCAAGAGGTCGAGGGTCAGTATGCAGATCCTGTCCTCCCCCAGGGAGGGAGGAGGTGCAGGCCTTCCAGACATTCGTAGATACTGTATGTTGGCCATTTTGGTACGATTGCTGGATTGGCACTATAAGGCAGCCTTCAAACAATGGGTTCAAATTGAACAAGACGAGATCGCGATTCCCCTTAAGCACCTGCAGTGGATTCCGACGAAAGCCCTGTCCTCTATTGGTCAACTGTCTTTCCTTTCTATCGAAACGCTTAGAGCCTGGCATTCGGCTCGTAGAGACTTGGCTGAAAAAAAGTATGCCAGCCCTTTGACCCCGATTTTCTGCAATCCGGCGTTCACCCAAGCTAAGTCACCACATATTAAGTTGAAATGGTGGGAATACCTACAATTGAGGTCCTTCTTGTGCTCCCTAGAGATCCGAAGGGTTCCCTGTTTGACGCTATCCACTCTAGAAGCAATTTTTTACTGCAGAAGTGGCACCTCCAAGAGGGATTTCTGCCATCTACGGCATACTGTCCAAATCTGTAGACGCTGGGGCCCATGGTTATAGGAGGGCTTGGGAAAAGGAGCTGGGTAGAGTGATCCCTGAGACGGACTGGGAGAGGAGCTTCCATATGGCTCATAAAACGTCTGGTTCATGTGAGGCTATGGAGAAAAGCCTTAAACTCCGTTACAGATGGTATCTCACCCCGAACAGGCTACACAGGTTCTCTCCTGATGCCTCGCCCCTTTGCTGGAGGTGTGGAACTGAGATAGGCACCGTGCTACATATCTGGAGGAGCTGCCCCTCGATCCAGGTATTTTGGTCTAAAGTATTTCGTAACAATGATTTAGTTATGGGGGGGAATCTGGTAGGCACTCCCGAAATGGCTTTACTCTTCGGTTTTGTTTGGCAGCGGCTCGTAATGTGATCCCTCGACACTGGAAGAACCAGGATCCTCCTTCCATTCTGGAGTGGTACTCTGAAATGGAAAGGATCCATAGATGTGAGGAGATTTCGGCTGACTATTTCCAGACCCAACGGGATTATGTGCTGGTTTGGACAGAATGGATACTGTTCGGTGATGCCCCTAACTTCCGCGACATGTTCCTTTGAACATTGAACCGTGGGCGGTCACTGTACCCCCGTGGGCCCCGGCCAGATGCTGACGCATACAGCTCCTTCTATATTTCTATCATACATCTTTACATGTTCTTTCCTTCTTTTGTCTTATCTTCACTTTCAAAATTCTAGCTCTTTTCTGTTTTTCTTACTCAATAAACCCAACCCCTTAGCCCTGGATGGTTATATAATTTTGTTGAGACTATAATGTCCTGTATATAATTCTATTTTTTTTTTACTCTTTGCTTTTATACAATCACATGTTTCTTAGAGAGATGAAACCCCCTCCCACTATCTGTGTGGATAAGGGAAGCTATAAATCTTAACATTTAGATCGGTGGCGGACCAATGGTTGTGGTAGTGTGTTTTGTTTGTAGGCACTAACGGGTCCTGCTGCATATATGATACATCACGCAGCCTTATTGGCTGTTGTGAGATTTTACATTATGTCGGCTGACAACACTGTTTGTAATGTTTAATATACTGGAAAACGTAATAAAGATATATTTACAAAAAAATAAATATATGCATTAAAATGTAACAATAGTCAATAACTTTTCATAAATAAAAAGGTTTATAGGTTTTTGATTATAATACGGTAGACATTGCTAGCAACAATACAACTCTGTAACATGTGATAAGAATCTGAAAATCAAACACAAAATCAATGCATTACGCGCATAAATAACACCATGTTCAGTGGCATTTTTCTTTTCTTAAACTGAGAGACTCCAAAAAAAAAAAAAACAATGATCCTTGTAGAGAAAAATGTGCTCTTTCTAATGATATCAGAATTAATATATTTTCGGGGTACCCTTTTTGAGAAATTTGACCTAAAATAGGTAAAATTCGTTTTTTTAAAGTTTTTCATCATATGTGGGTGTGAATATTTCCACAAATACATATGCTTTGATCGTGATATTGCAGCAATGCAAAGTCATGTAGATGTTTGGTGTACAGGGCAAAGCACCAGTTACTATTAGTTTTTGGTCTTGAGTTATATATGGGCAAAGTTTGGCATAAATTTTATGCAACGCGTTTTTCAAGCTACTTTGACACAAAATTGCGGCCGAAATATTGTTTTGTCATAGCTGGTAATAATTTTATTGTGTTTAGCAGCAAAAGTTGAGCTAGTATGCCAAATTTCACCATCACAGCCAGTATAGAACTCTTATGGCTATGTGCCAAAGTTTGTAAAATCCTCTTGGCTGAAGCCGCAGGTTTGGTGGAACCTCCAGTGAAAGGTCAACTGTGCCCAATGTATTTGAGATCTGGCCCTAAAAATTTACAGAACCTCTTTTCAAACATACATGTACATCCTTATAAATTTTCAGCAAAATTGGAGAAGGTCGAGTGGGGACCACTGGTCCACTTGACATGGAATGACCCAGAAGGGAAACGTGTCTGGGCATCCCTACTCACCTGGTGACCAGACCAACACCATAAGATAGGTAAGCGGAATTGCTAAAGTGTGGAGGTAGCTTTGGGAGAGGTGAAAGGGGACCTTCATTGAACATGGAGGAGACTATACTCTCAAGTGGTCTATGGTATCTTGGGAATCATGTCTAATGAGGGTTCCAGTTCTATTATGCAGTACTATTGAGCTATTGTGAGCTATACGTGAGGTAGGACCGGGTGTTTACAATGTTTTAGATCCAGGCCAATTAAGGTTTAAAACTGTGTGCCACAGAAGTACTTCCAAGCAAGTGTGGGAGTTTATTTAGAACTCTGGGAGACATGAATTGTGTAACATACTGTATTTTTGGATTGAAATTGCATGAGAATCACAATGTACATATCATTGTAATACACCTAGGTCACTCCTGTTAGTTAATAGGACTGTGAGCCACAGTTGTGACTCCAAGTGACTGTTAATATTGCGCTATCTCCACTATAAAGGTAGTTTGATTATTTGTAAAACCCATTGATTATTGGTTGTATGCATCCAGTGTTTCACCAGGATAAAAAGGTTTACCTATCCTGTCATAC
Source organism: Allobates femoralis (assembly GCA_033576535.1). Taxonomy (NCBI): domain Eukaryota; kingdom Metazoa; phylum Chordata; class Amphibia; order Anura; family Aromobatidae; genus Allobates; species Allobates femoralis. The sequence goes on along the minus strand of JARQOC010000007.1, from coordinate 13,781,005 downwards.
TCTGGACTGAACCACGACCTTTGTAACTTTTTAATCATCTTTTTGTATGCGACAAGCAGCTTGCCATTTCCTTATTAAGGTGTTTTTTTCAAATAAATGCATTTTGCACATATTGGCATATCTGGTTGCATTGACTTATTTTGGGTATACATTCTCCTATTTGTAAAAAAAACGGTATAATGTTGTCTAGGAGAAGCCATTTGATTATTTGTTACCTACATAGTACTCAATTCCTTGTTCTAAGATAAGGACCAGATTGGGTAATTGCTACAAGATGAGGACCAGGATGGGACATTACTAAAAGATGAGGACCAGATTGGGGCATTACTACAAGATGAGTAGTAGGATGGGGCATTACTACAAGATGAGGACTAGGATAGGGGACATTACTACAAGGGGACCAGTATGGGGGAGCTACTACGAGATGAGGACCAGGATGTGGACATTACTACAGGATGAGGACAAGGATGTGGACATTACTACAAGATGAGGACAAGGATGTGGACATTACTACAAGATGAGGACAAGGATGTGGACATTACTACAAGATGAGGACAAGGATGTGGACATTACTACAAGATGAGGACCAAGATGGGGACATTACTACAAGATGAGGACCAGGATAGGGACATTACTACAAGATGAGGACCAGATTCGGGACATTACTACAAGATGAGGACCATGTTCGGGACATTACTACAAAATGAGGTCCAGGATGGGGACATAACTACAAGATGAGGATCAGAAAGGGGACATTATAGATAGTGACCAGTATGGTGGCATTACTACAAGACAGAGACCAGTATGCAGGCATTACTGCATGATAAGGACCAGTATGGGGTTATTACTACAAGAATGGGATCAGGATGTGGGACATTACTACAAGATGAGGATAAGGATTTGGACATTAATACATTGGGTAAAACATTCTGGTATTACTAAAGATTTCACTTAGTCTGCAAGGAAGGCGGCGCCACAATATCAATTTTTCTCTATGTGGCCGATTAACCCTGCCGAGTTTGAGACCCCTGGCTTAAACTGTACTTGACCCACATTGAAATGGCATTTGGGATTCCTACCTAGAGCCTAGAAAGTAAGCTCTGTGATTTTCTATCTAAGTGTAGATATTACCGTAGAATAATGGTAAAATGTGAATGCTGTTACATTTACCCTTTCTACATATGAAAAGGACTTCTCATAGGCATGTCTTTTCCTGGCAGGCGGCAGTTAGTCCATAGTAGTGAGCTGGGCATCTCCCAATAAGTCCCAGCTAACAGGTGCTGTATCTGGATCTCTATCCTTTGGCACAATATTCTAAGTCGTGTACTGGAAGAATAAACTACAGGTGCATCTCAATGAAATAGAATATCATCAAAAAGTTAATTTTTTTCAGTAATTCAGTACATAAAGTGAAAAACATTATACAGAGTTATTACAAACATGATCTATTTCAGGTGTTTATTTCTGTTTACTAGATGGTGGCCCGATTCTAACGCATCGGGTATTCTAGAATATGTATGTACCGTAGTTTGTCTATGAAGATGTAAGAATAATGCAATGCGCGGCTGGGTATAAATCCAGCGCCAATATCGCTAATTGGTCGCAGCCGCAGCAGTGCCTGTGTGCAGTGGTGCCTGTGTGCAGGGGTGCCGGTGGGTGCTGAGCGCGGGTGATTGGGTCCTGAGCGCAGGTGACTGGGTGCTGAGCGGGGGTAACTGGGTGCTGAGCGGGTGAGAGTGGGGTTCAGTGGGGGCAGTGTGGGTTCAGTGGGGGCAGTGTGGGTTCAGTGAAATCAAAATTAAACAAAGTCAAATATATGAAAAATAATAAAGAATGATTACTTGCCCTCCGACGGGTGTTCGGGTGTCCGGGAGCAAAGAGCCGCTGCAGGAATTGACCTGCTAGGACCTATCGTGATGTCAGAGGGGCGTTCCTGGTGCTGATTGCCCGCTCGTGGTCATGTGATATGTATCACATGACCGCGAGTGGCCAATCAGCGCCGGGAACACCCCTCTGACATCACGGCAGGTCCTGGTAGGACTGTATGTCGCCTTGGTCTCGGCACCGGATACGGCGAAAAGGCGTCGGAAAGGTAGGTATTTCATTCTTTATTATTTTACATACATCTGACTTTGTTTCATTTTAATTTCACAGTGTATATTAATACACTGCGAAATCAAATGGGGCTGTCACAGATGTCACAGAAAGGAGGAGGAAGCAGGGATTCTACCTCACCCTGTGTGACCGCGTAAGCGGGAAAGCGGGTGGAGGTATCGGGTGGTGCCGAAGCATCAGCTGTTCATTTCAAATAGCAGGGCGGGAAAGCCGACAGCGATTTCGGCCTAAGACAGACACGATTAGGCAATTATATAGCAGATAACACCATCCTGCGATCTCCCAGAATGTGCATACCGTGCTGCGTGACGGTCAGGGGTGAAACATAATGTACGGTAAATTCTATATAGAGTTCAGGAGCATCGAGTCCATGGAGCCAACAGGAGCAGTGACCGCCTGTACGTGCACCCCTTGCACTATATGGCACCTACACAGTGTATACATCATTTTATCTGAGACATGTTGTTACCTTTTTTGGCAATGGCTATTGAAAGGATGCACTTCTTATTTGGACGATGTATAACAATGGATACTGCATGGCATTATATGTCTGGACACTGGATGGTATTACACATAAGAGCATTATATGGAACTATACATGTGAACACTATATGGCATTATACGTCTGAGCACTGTAAGGCATAGTGTGTATGGACAGTATATGGCATTATACGTCCGAGCACTGTAATGCATAGTGTGTATGGACAGTGGCATTTTCACGTCTGAGCACTGTAAGGCATTGTGTGTATGGACACTATATGGCACTATACATCCAAGCACTGTAAGGCATAGTGGGTATGGGCGCTATATGGCATTGTGTGTATGGACACAATATGGCATTATACGTCCGAGCACTGTAAGGCATTGTGTGTATCGGCACTATATGGCATTATACGTCCGAGCACTGTAAGGCATAGTGTGTATAGACACTATATGGCATTATACATCCAAGCACTGTAAGGCATTGTGTGTATGGGTACTATATGGCATGATACGTCCGAGCTCTGTAAGGCATAGTGTGTATGGGCACTATATGGCATTGTGTGCATGGACACTATATGGCATTTTCAAGTTCGAGCACTGTAAGACATTGTGTGTATGGGTACTATATGGCATTATACGTCCGAGCACTGTAAGGCATAGTGTGTATGAACACTATATGGCATTATAAGTCCGAGCACTGTAAGGCATTGTGTGTATGGGCACTATATGGCATTATACATCCGAGCTCTGTAAGGCATAGTGTGTATGGGCACTATATGGCATTGTGTGTATGGACACTATATGGCATTATACGTCCGAGCTCTGTAAGGCATAGTGTGTATGGGCACTATATGGCATTGTGTGCATGGACACTATATGGCATTTTCAAGTCCGAGCACTGTAAGGCATTTTGTGTATGGGCACTATATGGCATTATACGCCTGAGCACTGTAAGGCATTGTGTGTATGGGCACTATATGGCATTATACATCCGAGCACTGTAAGGCATGGTGTTTATGGACACTATATGGCATTATACGTCCGAGCTCTGTAAGGCATAGTGTGTATGGGCACTATATGGCATTGTGTGTATGGACACTATATGGCATTATACGTCCGAGCACTGTAAGGCATTTTGTGTATGGGCACTATATGGCATTATACGCCTGAGCACTGTAAGGCATTGTGTGTATGGGCACTATATGGCATTATACATCCGAGCACTGTAAGGCATGGTGTTTATGGTATGGCATTATACGTCCGAGCACTGTAAAGCACTGTGGGCCACTTTCTCCCACTGTGCGGCCGGTAGCGACGCCCTGCGGCCCCTCCACCTGGGCCTGCAGCCCTGACCTCGCCGGCGCCTGGGCACCTCCAGCGGCATCGAGCCCAGTGGTACCGAGCAACTCAACTCACCCGGAGGACCCTCCAGCGGCGCCCGGTAGCCACCGGATATCACAGCCGGATCCAGAGACTGCACGCTCCTAGCGCCGGTGCCACCTTGCCGACAGCTCCCCCTGCTGCGGTGGTCCCGCGGCTGCCATCCACAACCGCTCCTGGTGTGGGCCCCGAGCCCGCCAGGCCCGTGTCCTCGTGACCGCTGGTTCACTGCATGGTGGGGTCCCAGGACCGAGGAACCCCGCCGCCGGTCTCCCCCGTGCAGCCAGCCATTGAGGCAAGGGCTGAAGCTGCAGGAGAGAAGCAGACCGCGCAACACTGGCCCACGGCCCTATGCGCAGGAAGCCCCGGACCCACTCCAGCGGCGGTCGGCAAAGTGAGAGGTGAGTCTGAGCAGCTGCTCACGCCAACCGCGGTCTGAGACCCCCGTCGGCGGACACGTCCACATCGGGTGGCCCCCCTCGCTACGGCGCCTGCAGTGGCCCGGCCCCTCATGCTCCCGTCACCGAGGTCTCCAGCGGGAGAAGAGGAGGCCCCCACATCTAAGGTGCTGCCTCCCGATAGCGGTGGCTCCGGTACCCGCAGCAACCCCCGCATACTCCGATCACCGCACCCTGCAACTGCAGGGAGGCTGCCTCCACAACACAGTGTTGCCTCCTTGCATTGTTGCGGTACCTGCTGCGGCCCCACACTCTCCTGTCGTCGTTTCAGCTTCGAATCTTCACTGTGCGCGGCTGTTTTGCTTACTGTGCACTCATTGGTGGGCACGGTTGGCACCCACCAGTGAGCGCCCTGGAGCTGGCGCGCGATTTCCGTGACAGACAGAGAACATTAGATGATTATATATATGGTTTAGGTTATGAAAATAAATTGGCATCAATGCTGAAATATTGATCATTTAATGAACACAGAATGATTACATTTTGGCAAGACAAAAGTTTTGTCGCCCAAAGTAATGTGACATTCAAACAAATAATTAACTGAAAATACAAATGTATGTTGCATAACATTGGTGAATTAAGTTGTGGTGGTATTAGTCATATTTAATATTTTGTGTACTTCCATGAGCTTGAAGGACTGCATCCATGCGGTTCAACAATGATTCATACAATTTATTAATGAAGTCATCAGGAATAGCAAAGAATGCAGTCTTACATGCGTCCCAGAGCTCATCTAGATTCTTTGGTTTTGTCTTCCAAGCTTCCTCTTTCATCCTACCCCAAACATGCTCAATGATGTTCATTTCTGGTGACTGGGCTGGCCAGCACCTTTATCTTTTTTGCCTGGAGGAACTTTGTTGTAGAGATGGATGTATGAGAGAGAGCACCATCCTGCTGCAGAATTTGACCCCTTTTATGATTTGGAATTTAAGAGGTAGCTAATACTTCTTGATATTTTAGGCAATTGATATTGCCTTTGACCTTGCAAATGTTTCGTACACCCCCATACTGAATGTAACCCAAACCATGATCTTTCCATCACCAAATTAACTGTTTTCTGAGTGTATTTTGGATCTATAGAGGCTCCAGTAGGTCTCCTGCAGTATTTGCGGCAGCTGTGGTGTAATTCTACTGAAGATTAATCAGAGAAATCCACCTTCTGCCACTTTTCCAGCTTTTAGCAGGCTGTGGGACTTTGCAAATGCCACATGGTTTTTTATTTGCCTTTTGTTTAGTGCTGGCTTCTGCACACTGATTCGACCATGGAGGCCATTTCGAGACAGAATCCTACAAACTGTTCTAATTGACACAGGGACTTGAGGTGACCAGGCCTGTTGGAGCTCTGCTGCAGTTGGAGGGGCTTGCTTTGGATTTTCTAACCAACAAACATTCCTCCTGAGCAGTTGTCTTGCGGGGTCTGCCAGACCTGGGCTTGTCAAACACATCTCCAGTCTCTTCAAATCTTTTTTTAATTATTTGTACTTGACGCTGAGACACATTAAAGGTGCCAGCCACCTCTGCAGTGGATCTTGTCTTCAGCCTCTTGATAATCAAGGCTTTGGTCTCAGGGTGGGTTTTTGGCATGTTGTCAGAGCTCAAGTTCCAGTTCAAGTGAAGATCTGCGGTGCTGGGTTTCTTTTTATATACACCCACGAATTAACCGATCATTTTTTGAGCACAGGTGAGGATGTAAACTAGGATTAGATGCATTATATGACCAGGCGACAAAACTTTTGTCTTGCCAAAATCTGACGATTCTGTGTTCATTAAATGATCAATATTTCAGCATTGATGCCAATTTATTTTCTTAACCTAAACCACATTTCGGAGGGATTCAGCTTTCAAAAGAGTAATTTATACAACCAATGGATGAATTTAACGTCAGGTTATAAGCTTTTATTTACATAATATGGATAAGTGATATAACTTTTGTCAGGGACTGTACTGTAATTTGTTGTTACCAGTCATCATCAGACCATACAGGAACCACAGTACTGATGATGGGAATTAGTCAGTATCAAACTCATTTACACCCAGGTACCTTATAGACATTGGTCTGTTATCAGTCGTTCTTTTTCTTTTCCTCATCTTGTCCAGACACCATGATGACTTTTCACAGCCACAGCTCATCTGTGCATACTTCCATCTCCTCTGTTTTTCTGCAGCACATTTCAAAACTGTGCCCTTAAAAATGAGTGACGCTATAATGTCCCTGAATCAAAATATCTGCCCTACACTGCACTCCTGAATACATAATTGATCTTCAATGTGTTCCCTGCACAAAATCTGATGCACACACTGTCCCTCTAATGGTACATGCCCTCCACACTGCTCCCCTCTTCAAACTGGCCTCTACACTATGTTACCCTATACTGTCCAGTCTCTATACTGTGCCCTCTCATCACACTCACCATACTGTTCCATCCTTGCTGTGGCCTCATGCTATCCCCCTCTACAAATTGTCCACCTCCCACACTACCCAGTCATGTCTGCATTTATCCCGCCCCTACCCCCACACTACTCAGTCACTATTAAAAGGATCCTGTCACCTCCAGAATGCCGCCTAAGCTACCAAAACATGTCCCTGCAGCATCCTCTCACTAATCTCACACTCCTTTTGTCTCCTAAAAGCATCCTGTAAAAGTGCATAAAAACGTTTTAATACTTACTCATTAGTGATTATAATTAGCAGGGGCTATATTCTTTAGTTACCAGGGTGGGCTGTTTTGCAGGTTCCAGGATCCACCCTCCCTCTGTCTGTGTGCTCTGCTTGTGCAGGCTCTGCCCTCCCCCCTCTCTATCACTCACAGAATGCAAATCATTAGTCCTGCCTTCAGCTGCACATCACAGCAGCACAGACAGAGAGAGGGTGGATCCTCGAGCTGCAAAACATGCCTTTGTGACTAAAGAATATAGCCCCTGCTAATTATAATCGCTAATGAGTAAGTATTAAAACGTTTTTCTCCACTTTCACAGGATGCTTTTAGGAGACAAAAGGAGTGTGAGATTAGTGATAGGATGCTGCAGGTACATGTTTTGATAGCTTAGGAGGCGTTTTGGAGGTGACCGGATCCCTTTAAGTGCAACTTCATATTTGTCTCATGCCATACTCTCTCCGCACTACCGTCCTACGCATCAACCCCTTGCTCCCATGTGTGGGGATATGTCTGAACTCATCCCCCCTCACTTGCTATGCTGTGTCCACACTTACTCTCACTCCCCATACTGTGTCAAAAATCATCCCCCTCTCACTTTTCATACTGCGTCCGCACTCACCCCCTCACTCCTCATATTGGTACTGCACCCATCCCACCTACACTCCTCTTAGTGTCTGCACCTATCCCTGCCTTTTGCTCCCCATACTGTGTCCTCAAACATACGCCATGTCTCTCCATACTTCTGTCCCATCCCCTCCTCGCTCCCATACTTTGTCTGCACTAATCAAACCCTTGCTCCTCATTCTGGGTTCTCAAATTCCTTTCCCCCCCCCCCCCCCCATTTGCTTGACATACACTCTCAACCCCTTTTCCCCCCCGTATGCTTCACATATATCCCACACCGGGGCCTGTGTTAAGGGTGACAGACTGGGCAATTGCCCAGGCAGGGACCCCACTCCCTTGGGGGCCCCCAGTGTCTACAGCAAGAGCTACACTGATAAAAGCTTTTAAACACTTTAAAAAACCATAAAAAATACACACATTTCGTATCATTGCATTTGTTAATGTCTTATCAAAATACAAAGTAAATTAATCTGATCAGTTAATGGCGTAACAAGAAGAAAATCAAAACTCCAAAGCTAACATGGTAGATTAAAAAAAAACCTCAAAAAAGCTTTGTGGAATTGTGCTTTTTTCACAATTTCAATGCTCTCGGAATTTCTTTCCCCACTTTCCAGTACACCATCTGATAGAATGAATGGTTTAATTCAAAATTACAACTTATCCCTTAAAAAACATAAAAAACATATACCGGTAGCTATATGGTTGGAATAATAAAAAAGTGATGGCTCTTGGAAGTAAGGTAGAAAAAAAACAAAAACAAAAAAAATGGAAAATTGGGAGTGAAGGGATGACAATCATTGGAATAGCCATATACGGTAATAGCAGTAGGAGAGCTCCCTTCTGGCTCCATACTTTGGATGTTTATGATGGGTTTACTAACAAATTTCAAAAATAATAATCATATCTATAAAATGTAATTAGGGCAAGGGAACCTCCTTAAATATTAACTTTGAAGACAGTTATGAGGCAGAACTTACAAAATTTCTACCAGTGACCAAGTGAGTGACCCCCAAAATGAAACAGGAAGTGTTGTCATGCTGATTCTGGAATACCAAGATGGAGCCTAATAAATCTAATTTCACCTTTAGAATTAAATATATAGGAGCTCTTTGCTAAAAATTACATTTTAAGTTGATGATCCTATAAAATGTTCTTCTTACTGACTCTTTAATTTGTAAAACATGTTGTGATGACCATCCTTTGCAACTGGCAGAACTGCTAGTAAGGCAGAAACCTGAGAAACTCTGAAACCCTTTACCCCCGTACAGGGATCTGGAATTACAGCAGAGCCCAGGAGGTTACTGCCCATATATGAGCAGCAGGCTGGGAGGTTAGTCAAACAGGGAAGCCTGGGAAAAAGGCTAGGATGGAAACCTGGATAGTAACAAGTCAGGAAACAGAGTCAGGAAACCACAAGGTGCCTCCATATTCCATCTGGTTGGTGTTAGTGATGCGTCCTCGTCTGGACTTGCTCCTGTAATTCCTGCCCTGGCCACTAGGTGCCACCATATCCCATCCATGGATGGTGTTAGTGATGCATCCTCATATGGACCTGTGTCAATAGTTCACTTTGGGACATACTCAAAGCTTGTTGTTTGTATTCTACAAGTCTATCTCCAGAGTAACCTCTAACCAGAAATCTATTGCACATTTCCTCCAAGCGTTGATCAACCAGTGTATCACAGGAGACTACCCGTCTGACTCTAAGGAGCTGGCTCCATGGTAGTGATTCAACCATTTTTCTTGAATGTTCACTAGGAAAATGTAGCGTACTATTTCTATCCATTTTTTTCACAAATAGATCTGTACATAGAACCTCACCTTTTTTTAAAAACTAATGTATCCAAAATTTCTCCAGTGAACAATCCATGGTGAATTTAAGTTCCAGGTAAATCTCATTAAATTACCAATGGAAGGCATCAAGCGCTTCTTTATTGCCATCCCAGACAAAAATAAATATCATCGATTTAACACCACCAACTCGCATGGCGCCAAAAAGATAACCTGTAAACGTATTTGCCATCAAGAACAGCCATATAGATGTTGGCATAAGTTGGGGCCACATTGGACCCCATGGCTGATCTGCTGCGCTGGAGGTAGTAGTCATCACCAAAGAGGAAGTAATTCCTCCCCAGGATGAACTCAAACAGCATGAGGGCAAACCATGCTCATTCAGGCATCATATCAGAGCTACCGAGCGTCAAATCAACAGCGAGAGACCATTGTCATGTTCAATGCATGTGTACAAAGACACAACATCAAAAGACACCAAAAAAGTAGACTTGCCAACCTGTATACCCTCCAAAAAATTTATAAAATCACTTGTATCCTTCGTATAAGATGGCACTGCAACTGCAAATTTGCGTAGCAAACGGTCTAAAAAGATTGCCATCTTATTAAATACCCCTGCCTGAAATAATTGGACGTCCAGGCGGGGGTATAAAGGTACTCTTCCAACTGATAGCTTATTGGGGCTTTTTAAAGGGAACCCGTCACCTAATCTATGGCCTCTAAGCTAACACTACCTGCCCCTACAGACCCTAACTAGCTCCCTAACCATCCCTGCCTGACCTAATAGGGCTTTATATAAGGTGAATAAAACACTTTATAAACTTAGTTTTTTCGTCTGTGGGGCGTTCCTGTCTGCTCTTGTCTGCAGGGCGGGGTCCCCAGAGCCGCGCTCCCCCCCGCCTCGCTCCCTTCCTAACGCCCTAATGGGCGGCATTATCCATTTGAAGAGCGGGGGAGCCCATTCAAATCATCCCGCCCCGCTCTTCATGACGCGAGGCCGGCGACCCCGTCATTTCCGGTCCGCGCATGCGCAGTGCTGCAGGTGAAGCCGACCGTAATCCCAGCGTCGCTAGGCAACGACCGGCGTCTTCAGAAGGTGAGTATCGGCGGCCCCCTCCCTCCCAAAACTGCACATATATATGTGTGTGTAATCCACATGTACATATGGATTACACACACACATATATATATATATAATATATATATATTCACTTTGATTAGGCATATTTCATGTGTGCATCTATATATAGATGCACATATATATATACATATATGTTAGAATATTTATATATATGTGTGTGTGTGTGCACATATATATGTGTGCATATATAATTTATATGTGCACACACACACATAGTGTGTGTGTGTGTGTATATATATATATATATATATATATATATATATATATATATATATATATATATATATATATATATATATATATATATACACATATATCTGTGTATATATAGTTAGAGTATAAATATATATATATATTATAATATTTGCATATATTTATTTGTGTGTGTGTGTATATATGTGTGTGTATGTGTGTATATTTTATATATATGTGTGTATATATATATATATGTGTGTGTGTGTGTGTGTGTGTATATGTATGTATATATATATATATATATATATATATATATATATACCGTATATACTCGTGTATAAGCCGACCCCCCCTACTTTTGCCCCCAAAACCTGGGAAAATCTATTGACTCGCGTATAAGCCGAGGGTGGACCCCAGCACAGGTATACAGGCCCCAGTGGTATATACAGCAGCCCCAGTGGTATTGCAGCCCCTATATACAGCAGCCCCAGTGGTATTGCAGCCCCAGTGGTATTGCAGCCCCTATATACAGCAGCCCCAGTGGTATTGCAGCCCCAGTGGTATTGCAGCCCCTATATACAGCAGCCCCAGTGGTATTGCAGCCCCAGTGGTGTATACAGCAGCCCCTATATACAGCAGCCCCAGTGGTATTGCAGCCCCAGTGGTGTTGCAGCCCCTATATACAGCAGCCCCAGTGGTATTGCAGCCCCAGTGGTGTATACAGCAGCCCCTATATACAGCAGCCCCAGTGGTATTGCGGCCCCAGTGGTATTGCAGCCCCTATATACAGCAGCCCCAGTGGTATTGGGGCTGTAATGACACGAATCGGATCATTTCCGGCATCGGGTGACGTCAGTACTTCCGCGCCGCTCTGTAGGCTTCATGCGGCGTGGGTGTAATGACGTCACCCGATGCCGGAAATGACGCAATTCGCATCATTACAGCCCAGCCAGCGCCGAGGAGAGCAGGGAGGCGCTGAATACAATATGAATAGAAGATCACGCCTATTAGGGCGTGATCTTATGATGAAGATGGCCTGCCCTTGGGGCTAAAGAATATAGCCCCAGCTAATTAACATCGCTAATGAGTAAGTTATAAAACATTTTTGTCCACTTTCACAGGATGCTTTTCTGAGCCAAAAGAAGTGTGAGATTAGTGATAGGATGCTGCAGGGACATGTTTTGCTAGCTTATGAGGCGTTTTGGAGGTGAGAGGATTCCTTTTTAAGGTATCTGTTTCTTCCTAATGTGTTAATATTCATGAGGTATCCTCATGATGGATGGTAAAGGTTTAAGAGTCCCTGTTGTGAGGTAACAGAAGCAGGTGATCGCTGTGATTGGCTGTCCTGCTTGTCTGATAAGTTTTCACCTGATTGGTTTGAAAAGTACGGGAGAGTGGAGTACTTATGCCCCGCCCTCAGGAATTTTCAGTCAGTGTCTCTGCATGCGTGGATGTGTTCGTGCGTGGATGTCTGCGTGTGTGGATGCGTGTATTGATGGATGGGTGCATGCATGGATGGATGGGTGCATGCGTGGATGGATGGGTGCAACAAGGGATCAAGTGTCCTCTTGTTGTAGTCTCTGGGATCATAGTGCATGGTGCACTGTATGATAGATAATTGCCATACAGTGCACCATAGTGCTGACCCCAGAGACTGTAGGAAGAGGACACTTGATCCCTTGCTGCAATCTCTGGATGTAGTCGAGGTGAACGAGCGTCGTGAGACCTTCGTTGTGAACTACGTCGGAGGCGATGGAGCGTCGTGGGACCTTCGTTATGGACTACGTTGGAGGCAATTGAGCGTCGTGGGATCTTTGTTGTGGACTACGTCGCATCTTTATAATAAATATGGAGTCCGAATTTTGTTTGTGTTTATTTTTTTTTTCAAATAAAAAGATTTTTCTGTGTGGTGTATTTCTTGAATATTTACTAGAGATTCCAAGTGGCCGGGTCTAACATTGGCTCGACATTATGAATCTCGGGCTTAGTGCCAGCTGGCAATAAAAAGCTGGCATCTTTATTACCCAGTTTGCCACCGGCACCAGGGCAACTGAAAGAGCCTGGGTACAGCGCCAGAAAATGTCACTTCAATTAATGCACCATTTTCTGGGGCGGCTGTGGGCTGCAATTCGCAGCATGAGGGGCCCAGAACGCTTGGGCTTCTCCATGCTGAGGATTCCAGCCCCCAGCTGCCAAGTTGTACCTGGCTGGGCCAAAAATATGGCGCAGCCCCATGTAATTTTTTTTTTTAAAATCATCAGTTCTAGAAATAAAAAAATGGCCTTTCCTGTATTTTTGGTAGCCAGTCAGGTACAACTTGGCAGCTTGGGGGCTGGAATCCTCAGCTTGGAGAGACACAAACGTTGTGGGCCCCCCACACTGCAAATTGCAACCCACATCCAACCTAGAAAATAGCGCATTCATTAGAGGCTCCATTTTCTGGTGCTGTACCCCAACTCTTCCAGTTGCCCTTGTGCTGGTGGCACACGGGTTCTCAGAGTACAGCTCTGAGAGTAAAGAGGGGAGAGGGTGAGGAGATAAAATGTTATGAAGAGAGGGGAATAGAGAAGGAGGAGAGAGAGATGGAAGGGAAGGGGGAGCAAGACAAGACAAAAGGAGTCAGGGGAGTAGTGCAAAACAGCTAAGACAGGAGAGAAAAACAAATAAGAAACCTGGGCGCAAAAATAAGTCGGGGAATCCGTGGGCAAAATCGGTGCAGAAGAAGAGACAGGCAAGTCTTAGTTGCCGCTGTTCAGACATCAGACGGAGGACCACTTCGGGTCAAGATGGCAACGCGATGAGGCTCATTCAGGGGATCCCGATGATGGGGATGGGGAGGTCCGACCAGGAGAGCGGGACCGAAATCCCCACTGCAGCAGGAGCTTCTCCGCTTGTTTGGAAACGAGAAAAGCATGTGTCTTGCCATCCTTGGTAATGAGGAGTTTGGTCAGAAAACCCCAGTGATAGGCCATAGATCTGTCCCGCAAGATTTGTGCTTAGGGCTGGCAGCCCTTGGCAGCGCCAAGGTGCCCGGAGACAGGTCTGGGAACACTTCCAGCGAGGCAAACCTGTCCGGGAGAGCCGGGTGTCCCCAGAGAGCTCTTAAAAAATCCTCCTTGATTTAAAAAAAATGAATCCTGGCGAGAATATCATGAGGATATGATGGATTTATGGATGCTGGCTTTAGAATCCTATGGATTCTATCAATCATTAACAGTTCTTTGCCCGCCTCTGGCAATACAATAGATAGGAAGTCCTGCAACACGGGTCGAAGATTCATAGGTGAAACCCCCCTCAGGGATCCCTTGGAGCCAGACGTTATTACGCATGGAGCGATCCTCCAGGTCATAAGTTTTAAATGTGACTTTATCAAGATGCCGTTGTAACTAATCACGGGCATCTAATACCTAGTTATGTGATCCAACGAGTTCGGTCATCTTGTGCTCAAGTTTATCCGTCCTGTTGCCCAATTCAGAGACCTCTCCCTTAATGTCCACAAGCATCTCCCGCATGTCTGCTTCTAATGAGGAGCGCAGCGAGGCTAGGAGTTCTTTCATAGCTCCTTGGGTGAGAAGAGCCTCTTGAATATCAGAGTCCTGAGACGCTCCAGGGGCCAGAGAATTGCGCAGCACGAGCTGAGTGGGGGGAGAGAGGCGCCATGTTTGCAGACTAAGCAGCAGGAGACAAGCGGGCAGGGAGAAAGAAGCAGATACCGACTTTGGGGGCTGTCTCTTCGGCGGTTTGACTCTGCCCATTTGCTTACCACCACTATTGGGCTCCGGTGCGTCCGATAGGTAAGTCCTGCCTCTCCTTATATGCCGCTGGGAGCTGTTTTTTTGACCACAGTAGTCAGAGCTCCCAGTCTAAGTAGCCTCCGCCATCGGTGCCAGGCCACGCCTCCGCACATGGGTTCTCCATACGCGACATGGTGTCCGCTAACAATTTCAATGGAAAATTAGCTCCCATTGTTAGCAGAAACCATGTCGCGTATGGAGAGCCCCTGTGTGCCTAAACATTGGAGCTCCCCCAAAAGTTACCACATTTTGGAAACTAGACCCCCCCCCCCCCGAGGGAACTTATATAAATGGGTGGTGAGCATTTTGAACACCCAGGTGCCTCATAAATTAATCCGTAAAATGAAAAAAGAAAGTTTTTGTGGAAAAAAAAAAGGACTATTTCATATTTACGGATCTATTTGTGAAACACCTCGGGGTTCAAAGTGCTCAATGTACATCTAGATACGTTCCTTGGGGGTCTAGTTTCCAGAATGGGGTCACTTGTGTTGGAGCTCCAATGTTTAGGCACACAGGGACTCTCCAAACGCGACATGATGTCCACTAACAATTAAAATGGAAAATTAGCTCAAATTGTTAACAGACACCATGTCGCGTTTGGAGAGACATTGTGTGCCTAAACATTCGAGCTCCCCCACAAGTGACCCCATTTTGGAAACTAGACCCCCAGGGAACTTATCTAGATGGGTGGTGAGCATTTTGAACCCCCAGATGTTTCACAAATTGATCCGTAAAAATGAAAAAGTACTTTTGTTTTCACAAAAAAATTCTTTTAGCCTACATTTTTTAATTTTCACATGGCAACGGGATAAAATGCATCCTAAATTTTTTTGGGCAGTTTCTCCTGAGTACACCGATACCTCATATGTGGTCATAAACCACTGTTTGGATGAACGGCAGGGCTCAGAAGTGAAGGAGCACCATTTCAATTTTTGAATGGAAAATTAGCTCCAAAAGTCAAATTGCGCTCCTTCCCTTCTGAGCTCTGCCGTGCGCCCAAACAGTGGTTTATGAGCACAAATGAGGTATTGGTGTACTCAGGAAAAATTGCCCAATAAATTTTAGGATGCATGTTATCCTTGTTGCCCATGTGAAAATAAAAGAATTGAGGCTAAAAGAACACTATTGTTCGAAAAAATGTCAATTTTTTTCTTCCACGTTGCTTTAGTTCCTGTGAAGCACCTGAAGGTTTAATAATCTTCTTGAATGTAGTTTTGAGTGGCTTGAGGGGTGCAGTTTTTGAATGGTGTCACTTTTGGGTGTTTTCTGTCATATACACCCCTCAAAGGGACTTCAAATGTGATGTGGTCATTAAAAAAAAATGGTTTTGTAAATTTTGTTGGAAAAATGAGAAATTGCTGATGAACTTTGAACACATTACTTCCTACCAAAAAAAATTGTTTTCCAAAAGTATGCTGATGTAAAGTAGACATGTGGGAAATGTTATTTGTTAGCTATTTTGTCATATAACTCTCTGGTTTAGCAGAATAAACATTCAAAATTTGAAAATTGCAAAATTTTCTACATTTTTGCCAAATTTTTGATTTTTTGACAAACGCAAAAATTATCGACCTAAATTTAATACTAACATGAAGCCCAATATGTCACAAAAAAACAATCTCAGAATCGCTAGGATCTGTTGAAGTGTTCCAGAGTTATTATCTCATAAAGGGACACTGGTCAGAATTGACAGAAATGCCAAGGTCTTTAGGGTCAAAATAGGCTGGGTCATGAAGAAGTTAAACTTTTGACCAGGGCCCCAGTTTGTCTAAGACCGCCCCTGCTCCACATAAACTCCCCCACCCTCTTCCTAATTACAATAAATCTTCAGTGTCTTCAGCTCCACTGGTGCACTTTTCTCCATTGCTGTGTGCGCCTATGAGGAGTCACTAAGCAGCATGATCAGCTGACCTGATCACACTACTGAAGTATCCCTGAACTGCCAGCGGTTAGGGCTTCAATTGAACGAGCATCGAAAAGACACACATACAGATTCAGTGGGAGCTGGCGCAGCACCTTTTCTGAGCCACTGTCAGCGTAACAGTGCCTCAAAGAGGGCATCTTGAAATTACAAAAAGGAGAGGCGCAATCTTGAATAATAGCCGGTGGTCTAATGGGGATAAATTGTTAGTGGCGGTAATCACCACTCACCTGGACTGGTTGTGCTGTACGTGCACAACCACGGTGTCAGCGTGTAGCTGCTGATTCCAATTTATCGCTCCAAGCGTCGCCGCTCCCAGCCGCCTCCTCAGGTCACGTGTTCCGCCTAGGTCTTCTAACCAGGGATTTTTCTGACATCAGGGCAGGTTCTGTAGTTCTCTAACTAAGCTTCCTCACTACTGTGCAGCTCCAGCCAGATCCCATAAGGGATAATGGGAATGAAAGGCAGTAATACTGGTATTATTTAGGAGCACTCAGTAAAGAGAAGCAGATACCAATAATTAAAGTAGACCTGTTTATTCTGGCTTGTCCACTACGTGTTTCAACAGTGGCCTGCTGTCTTCCTCAGGCGGGGGTTTCGCCTGTTGACAGCAGGCCGCTGTTGAAACACGTAGTGGACAAGCCAGAATAAACAGGTCTACTTTAATTATTGGTATCTGCTTCTCTTTAATGAGCGCTCCTAAATAATACCAGAATTACTGCCTTTCAGAGAGGGCATCTGACTCCCACTGAAGAATGCAGCTGATGGGAAGACACCATGGACTGCTGTCACAGCGGCCAGTCAGCACTCCCCTGCCTGCTGTGCTGAGGGCGGATGTCCTGTACCCCACCAGCCCCCTTCCAGCTATGCTTCTGGGCCCCTGTGGCCTGGTGATCAGAAGCATGAGAGAGGAAGGGCCCGGGCTGTTAACGTGTTCATGCCAACCTCCTGGCTTCCGCTCACTGGGCCCCATACAGGCGTTAGGGTAGTAATGCTCTGATAGCAGCCCTGCTTCCCAGGCAGTATCTATGATATGAGATTACTACTTAGAATTAAGAGATATATACATAGTATTAAGGCGCACAGCACTACTTCTCTAGCCCCGATTCATCTCACCCTCTTCTCTCACGTTCACCCCATGACTTACCTGAATTTAATAAACATAGGTTACAGCAAGCTTACAGGCAAGCTTAATGGATGGCACAGCATGCAGTGGGCGACAGCTGGGCCACCATCAGGGCATTACTACCCTTATTGGTGTATGGGGCCCGGTGAGCCGCAGCAAGGAGGGAGGCCTGGTCTGGCCCCCCCCATTCCTATTTTTTGCTTCTGCTGACTGGGCCCCAGGGGTAGGATTTGGCAAGTTCTGTGTTCACCTAAATGTATGCGTGTGCATTCTGTTCAAATACGTTGCTTCCTGCTGACCCAGGAATAGGTAACATCCACCAGTCAATCAGAGGCCTGCAGCTGACATCAGTATGTGCGTTGCAGACGTATGATGTCACTGTTATGCACTGGCACGTCCCGCACTGCACGTTGGGTATGTCTGCTCTCCTGACAGGAGCATGCAACTGCATAGAAATGCATGCATCTGCATGCTTCTGTCCGGAGTGCAGGGAGCCATGCTGGATGATGCGATGCGAGGCTTGCTTGAAAAAGGGCATACCATGCCTGAAAACGCGAAGCTCTTAAAATGTGATTCCCTGTTTTAATGTTCTCAAATAAAGAAGACTGTTATTGATTGGAAAGTGCTGAATCTGTTTACCGTTCTTGAATTCTATATGAGCTGTGAGCACCAGCTGGTAAAGGCACCCATCGACAGCAGGAAACCCCACCGCTATCATTTTAAGGTGACATGGTGAGCTGAATTTTCTAATTTCCAATACTGTATATATATTTGATCTCCACTGTCCTCTTTATGGGAATTTTTTTATTTTTTTCTGATCTGGTGAACCTCTTTATTATGAAATGTTATTGATTGGACTACATTTTGTTGATTTATAGGTGAATTTGTAATGATAAAAGAACCTTATCTGGGAAAAACTGGCATTTTACATTTTAACACAGGCCATTCTAATTATACCATTTTAATTTCTGAAAGATACTTTTGGTGTCAGAATATGTACTACATCAATTGTTAAATTACTTTTAGGCTGCAAACACTCGATGCAAGACTCCTGCAACATACTCGCAGGAGTCTCGCATGACTGACCTGTGATGGCCACAGACTCTCTGGATGGGAGCGTAGAGCTGCACCTGTCCAGAGAGGGGAAGGTCGGGCCGGGTGAGTCATGCGAGACTCCCAAACTGTGTGTTTCAAACCTTATTTTGAGCCTTCTAGACTCTGCAATTTTTGGACAGTGTTATGTAAATCAGAAAAGGAAAAAAGTGGCACTCACCAGGTTTTATGCAATGAGCCTTTATTTTCAGTCCATAATACAAGGTGCAGGGAAGTGGAATAGGAGCGGTGGATGATGGCTTGCCATTTCACGCTAGCTTAGTGGTTCAGCAGGTCCCTGGCATGTGACATTAAAGGGATCCTGTCCCTTCCAAAAGGCCTCCTTAACTATCAAAACATGTCCCTGCAGCATATTATCACTAATCTCACACTTCTTTTGTCTCCTAAAAGCATCCTGTGAAAGTGCATAAAAACATTTTAATACTTACTCATTAGGCATTATAATTAGTAGGGGCTATATTCTTTAGCCCTTAGAGCGTGTTGTTTTGCAGACTCCAGGATCCACCCTCTCTCTCTGTCTGTGCTGCTGTGATGTGGAGCTGAAGGCAGGCATATACTTAAACAGAGGTATCTAATGAGTTGGGTAGTTTTTATCTCTTCAAATTGCTAAAAACGTGAGGACTACCACTTCAGGATTAGTATTAAAATAATTCTTTTATTAATTCTCTTTAAAAATGACTGGTCTAGTCAACAAAGTATACAAACGTGAAAAAAGTGTATATTTACAAGTTCACTGGAGGAGAGCGGCACATCACAATATGAGTATTCCTTTTCTGCCCCTATATCTGTAGAGCTGCCTAACAATGGAGGTAATATCACCTTAATGTTCCGGGTGCCCCCACTCCACGACGGCTTACCCTGTGATAGCCCTATATAAAGGTTATCAATATGATAGCAATATAGTTTATACAGAGGGATGTCATAATTTGAGGATAACGGCAGGACAAAACCTGGATCAGGATTAGCTTAACTCGTATAGAGTATCAGAGTCTTTTGATTCAACAGAAGTCCAATGTGCAGTCATTTTCTTCCTCCAGTTGTGACATTAAAAACAATGGGAAATCTCCATCAATTTTCGTCTTGTGCGTTTTGCCTTAACGAGTACCGTAAGGCTCATCAGAGACCTTATAGGAGTATTCACACAATTGCCTACAGAGTAGAAACAACCATTAGTGGAAAAAACAAAAAAACAAATGTAGATATAATCAATTTAGAACAGGGGTCTCAAACACGCGGCCCGCGGGCCAACTACGGCCCCCAAGACAATACTTTGCGGCCCCCACCTCAATATCAAACTTTGCATTCAGTGCGGCCCCCACCCCAATGTCAAAGTTTGTATTCAGTGCAGTGCTACTCGCTAGTAGTAAAGGACTCGCAGGGCTTGGTACTCGGCGAGTTTGACACAGTAACGAGTCCAATGCAAGTCAATGGTAATCCTAGTTTTGTCAGAGTTTACTTTTTCTCACTCGCTAGACTCGCTATATCACATCGCTTTGTAGCTATGTAGCTTGAATCTCCCCAAATCGTTACGGTTAAACAATCGCACCGCTTCACGGATACCCGCTGTCAGCAGCGAGTCTGAGCGAGTCTACGAATCCGAGTTGTTACTGTATTCGGGACTCGCGAATACAGCATCTGTTATGTTCCGACAAAGCTTCCGAGACAGCCTAACAAGCGTGTTAGGTCAGAAAACTTGTGAAGATCTACAATGCTAGGATCCGACACAGCAGGACGGGGAAGCACTGCGCAGGTGCCTAATGCCATGCGCACCGCAGTGGATGCCGGGAGGAATAAGTGGATGGGCTGATGATCACATGCCCCTCCATTGCTGCACAACCACCTTGCCCTGAGTTGGAGAAACAGAGGTATACCTCAAGGCACTATAGGCCTAAGTATTGACCTTGTGTATAAGGCAGAAAGGATAATATTACCCAAATATGTCTTTATCAAAGCCTGCAGTGAAGAGAAAGGTTGGTGATGAGCACAGACAATTTCAGGAAAAGTGGGAAGTGCAATATTTCTTTGTTCAGCACAGGGGCATCCCGACATGTCTTATTTGCACAGAGAAAGTTGCAGTACACAAAAAATACAATTTGAAACGTCATTACACAACTAGACATGCTGAGGAGTATGCAATATATGAGGGAGATGAGAGAGCCAACCAGGTCGCTAAACTTAAAACATGTCTACTGAGGCAACAACAGATCTTTAAGAAAGCAACCAAAGAGAGTGATGCAGCAGTGGAAGCCAGCTACGTGGTTAGTGAGATGATTGCTAAAGCAGGAAAGCCATTCAAAGAAGGTGAATTTGTAAAAAAGTGCATGTTACAGGCTGCAAGTATTATCTGTCCAGAGAAGAAAGGTCAGTTTAGCAACATCAGCCTTTCTGCCAACATCGTAGCAGAGCGCATTTCTGACCTGTCAAGTGACATTTATGATCAACTATGCGAGAAAGCAAAATGTTTCAGTGTATACTCAGTCGCTCTTGATGAGACCACAGACATCACCGACACTGCCCAGCTTGCAATCTATATCCGAGGTGTTGATGACAATTTTGAAGTCATAGAGGAGTTGCTCAGAGTGATTCCAATGCATGGCCAGACCACCGCTCAGGAGATATTTCACCAGCTGTGTGATTCTATTGAAAATGCCGGTTTGCCTTGGAGGAAGTTAGCTGGAATAACAACTGATGGAGCGCCATCAATGATAGGGAGGAAAAATGGACTTGTGGCACTTGTTCAAAAAAAGATGGAAGACGAAGGTTTGGAGGAGGTCATTGCTCTGCACTGCATTATCCATCAGCAGGCTCTTTTGCAGCAAATGCCTGAAGTTTGACAATGTGATGTCTTTTGTTGTGAAATGCATCAACCAGATCAGATCGAGGGGCTTAAAACACAGAATGTTTCGTGCTTTTTTAGAGGAAATGGAGTCAGAATATGGGGATGTGCTCTACTTCACCGAGGTACGTTGGCTCAGCAGGGGAAACACATTGAAGAGATTTTTTGAGTTAAGAGCGGAAGTAAAAGCTTTCATGGAGAAAGATGGGGCTGCTGTTCCTGTGCTAAGTGATCCGAAATGGCTCATGGACTTGGCTTTTTTAGTTGATATCACACATGAGCTTAATGTACTGAACAAGAAGTTACAAGGCCAGGGGCAACTTGTCAGTGCTGCCTATGACAACGTGAGAGCATTCTCTACAAAACTTATGTTATGGAAAGCCCAGCTTTCTCAGACAAACCTGTGCCATTTCCCAGCATGCAAGACACTCGTGGATGCAGGCACACCATTCAGTGGTGAGGAGTATGTGGATGTCATTGTGAAGCTACAGGAGGAATTTGATCACAGATTTGCAGACTTCAAGACGCACAGAGCCACATTTCAAATTTTTGTGGACCCCTTTTCCTTTGATGTGCAAGATGCCCCTCCTGTGCTTCAAATGGAGCTCATTGACCTGCAGTGCAACTCTGAACTCAAAGCCAAGTTCAGGGAGGTGAATGGAAAAGCAGATAAGCTCGGGCAATTTTTGAGAGAATTGCCTCCCAGCTTCCCTGAGCTTTCCCGAATGTTCAGGCGGACCATGTGTCTTTTTGGGAGCACATACTTGTGCGAAAAGCTCTTCTCTACCTTGTTCTTCAATAAGTCAAAGTACAGGTCCAGTACAGGACTTACTGATGAGCATCTTCAAGCCCTACTGAGGGTCTCAACTGCTGCCTCCCTTAAGCCAAATGTGGCTCGGCTATGCGAGAGTAAGCGCTGCCAGATCTCTAGCAGCAAGAAGTAGGCAGATAAAGCCATGTTCAAAACAGTTTATGTTCAATGTTCCATTCATGTTGTTCAGAAAGTTGAATGTTAAAGAACTGTTGAATCTGAATAATAATAATTATAATATTTTGTACAAGCTTTTCTTGTGGAAAACTTGATGCGGCCCTCCCTCACCCAGACTCTCCCTCGAGTGGCCCCCGGGTAAATTGAGTTTGAGACCCCTGATTTAGAACTTTAAAATATATCTCATGGCATTGATATCTCTAAGGCAGCCGTCACACACTTCAATGTTATGCACGATATCGCTTAAGTGATCTGCGTTTTGATCGCTTAAGCGATATCGTTTGTGCATCGCTGCGTGTAATCAAGCGATTTTCAATGTAAAATCGCTTGATTGTGTGATCGCAGATTTGTGAGCCGGAGCTCAAATCAAGCGATAAACGCTTGATCAATCTGCATCATCGTGGTGTGTGACACCACCATGAACAATCTCCCAGCGGCAGAGCCTATGCTGGGAGATGGTATCTATGGTAAACGTCGGGTTACTACGCGCCGCGCGGCGCCTAGTAACCCGATGTGTACCATAGTTACCAGCGATCTCGCTGGTCCACATCGCTGGTGAGTGTGCCTGTGTGACAGCTCACCAGCGATGTGAACGATATTGTTAGCGATCGCGCGTGCATGTGATCGATAACAATATCGTGCATAACATTGAAGCGTGTGACGGCCGCCTAAATGAAGGAAAGATGAAAAATTCTCTCAGGAAAACAGAAAAGAGGATAGAAGAGAGAAAAAAGAATGAAAGAAGAGGAATAGATCAGTATAGGCCCAAAGAACCAATTAGGATATAACAGGTACTGAACAATACCATACAGCATTATATAAGGGAAGAGATTACATATCGTGGGTGATTTTTACATCATAATGACAAACAATAAAGCAACATATATACAATTATACATATTAGATAAATGGGATGATTTCATATTCCAATTTATTCTCATCCCTGAATAAGACACTTGATCTTCTCGATCGATATGTGTCATGTACTGAAGACCTGTTTGATATTG
The DNA here is from genome assembly GCA_033576535.1 of Allobates femoralis. Taxonomy (NCBI): domain Eukaryota; kingdom Metazoa; phylum Chordata; class Amphibia; order Anura; family Aromobatidae; genus Allobates; species Allobates femoralis. Next base: position 13,757,376 of record JARQOC010000007.1, on the reverse strand, counting down.
TAGCCTGCACTTTTTTGGTCACCTATCCCAAGGCTTCAAAGGGGAACGAGGAGTTTGTCATAGAAAGCATGTATATGTTAGCTGTTCATTCATACCCTCCGGGTATATGCTATTAAAGGTATGAATCCACCTGGATTCCTTCTGCAGAAGGATTTTGTCAGAGTCTCTACCTCTTTTATTGGTTTTATAGATTTCAAGGACCCTGAACTTCAGAAGTTTTGCATTTCCCTGATGGAACTCATGGGTATGTCTGGAAACCGGGGTATCTCGTTTATGTCTTATATCCCCCAAATGCTCTCCCAGGCGTCTCTGTTGTTCTCTTTTTGTTTTACCCACATAGTTCATGGGACAAGGACATGTGATCACATAGATCAAGCGCTCTGTTCCACAGTATTAAAACGTTTTTATGCACTTTCACAGGATGCTTTTAGGAGACAAAAGGAGTGTGAGATTAGTGATAATATGCTGCAGGGACATTGTTTGGTAGATTAGGAGGCGTTCTGGAGGTGACAGGATCCCTTTAAATCCTCTCTTTAACAGGTGGAAACCTGCCATGCGTCACTGTCTCAAAATGTTTTATTAAACACAACACTACAAATAACCACAATACAATGTGACCACAATGAATGTCCGTGCATAATACAGCTTACACATTATCGTAATATATATATCAGTGCTGTTAAAGGAAGAAAAAAGTAAAAAAAAATCAGAGAACATATATAAAATAAACAGATAAAAGTAAATGCTAACACCTGTATCAAAACAGCAATATCATTTTTGTCATTGAGCCCTAAAGCTCCTTGGGCTCCTAATTCTATTATCCATCTAGCTTCTTAATAACGTTTTGTGAATGTCACCTCCTCATGGGGATGGTGAAACCTTTTCATAACCTATAAGGCCACGTGCACACGCCAAGTATTTGAAGAGTTTTTTTACCTCAGCATTTGTAGACAAAACCAGTAGTGGAGCAAATCAGAGGTAAGGTCTAATAGAAACACCTGCACCACTTCTGTATGTAATTATCCACTCCTGGTTTTGGCTACAAATCCTGAGGTAAAAAACTCATCAAATAATCAGTGTGTGCACGTGGCCTAAATGTTAGAACTTCTGGATTCTGTGAATGTTGTTCTCCAATATGGTTTATTAATTTAGGGGTACCCTTTCCAGATCAGATGGAAAGTGATCTCCGAATCTTATTTATATAGGTCTAATTGATATAAAACCGTTTATAAGGGGAAAAAATTGCTTAAACTTCCCATTTGTCTTACAGGAAATAAAAGAATTTACTTTGTGGACTTTGTCTCCTATTTTAATTGGATTCTCTATACTATGAAAAGTGCAAAAAGGGCAATTTTTACTTAGAATTGCCCTTCAGACACCCACTTTCTAACCAGGTTTTTCTGTTGATATGTTTTTTCACCGATTAGAGATGAGCAGTTCCTTCACGTTTTCACTGCGTCTATAAGTACTTAATGGGGTACCTATACTCATAGAACAATGATCTCTATCAGCCTCCAAAACAAGCCAGTGTTTGAAGATGACGGATTTAATAGCTTCTTGTAAAGGTCCATATTTAAAACTAGATTGTGGCCCGATTCTAACGCATCGGGTATTGTAGAATATGTACATACTTTATTTATGAAAATTTAAGAATAATGCAATGAATACACGATATCTATCTATCATCTACCTATGTGTCTATCGTCTATGTATACTATATTTATTTATCATCTCTCTATGCATGTTTTATCTATCTATCTATCTATCTATCTATCTATCTATCTATCTATCCATCTATGTGTATAGATCACACCTTGAGATGGAGATGTCGTGAACAGCCGTCCCGCCCATCTCTTTAGCTGTTCACAAAAACCCAGCGCTGTTAAATACAAATTAAGTTTCTCAGCATCTATGATACTGGAACATTACATCTGGGTTAATATCACCAAATTGAACAATTTGGATGATACACATCTCTCCTCTTTTACTTAACGTGTGATCAACTTACTATGTAAAATATCTATAAATTTATCACACCTATGTATTTATGTATACCTATATCATATCTATCTGTTATCTAGCTATGTATTATCTATGTATTTTAGATCTATTTATTTGTGCATCTGTCCATCTATTTTTTTTCTGCATTTTATATCTATGTATTTATCTATCTATGTATCTATGTGTATATATTACATATCTATGTAACAGACTAATAATGCAATGAATATACAGCATTTTCCCGGTACAATATATACATTATCATTAAATGTAATTAACCTAAAATATTTTTGTACACCACTTTTCTTGTGAAAACCTTTGGACTATCTGTAAGCAAGTGTCCTTGTAAAGGGGTATCAAGAACTTGCACCTTTTTATGCCAGGGAGCAGGTTTTTGCAGACATGCGCTTTCAAAGTCCCATATTTTATTGACCTTTCCACCTAACTTACAGCCTCCTCACTTCATGTGTCTGTGGGAAGTAGACCTGGACCTAGACCTAGATACAGAACAAAGATCCAGAATCTTTACCTTGACACACGTCTCTTCACTTTGCTCACGCTTTCAAGAGGCAAACTATAAGATGCTTTCTCGTTGGTACAGGGTCCCTTCACGGTTGCACAGAATATTTCCCACAGTAGACCCGAGGTGCTGGAGGTGCGGCGAGGCAGAAGGTACTTTATTATACATTTTCTGCGACCCCAGGGTTCTTGGTCCATTTTGGACAGAAATATGTAGTGCAATTCGTACAATCACCTCTTTCAGGGGTGACTTGGGTCCGGCATTGTTCCTGCTCCACCATGGTGAGATGTCTCTTAAGAGATACAAACGATCGTTGCTTAGTTTTTTGGTGATGGTGGCCAGAGCCTGTCATGATACTTTTACTAATGACACCTGGTTTCATTGGATGCAATTTCAACAGACGGAGGAATACAGGAATTATCTTGGTTCTTCCGTCGGCTATAAGTGAATATCCTGTTGGGTTGGGAGGCAGAAGTCCCACTCTTCCCCATCCTTCCTTCCCCTCCCCCTTATCTCTTCTCTAACCCTCTTTTGCCCCTCCCGTATGATTTATTCCCATGCTCTCCCTCCCCCAGGTCTCTCTTCTATTTCTTTCTTCTTTCTGTTCATTCAATCGTTTCTTTACGGTTATTATGTGTATTATGTCCTAGTTACCACAAATTATACTGACTGATTGAGCTATTATTGCTTATCTTTGTTTATGAAAATTTATGACTAAATAAAGAATTATACAAAAAAAAGAAAAAAAAGAACTTGCACCTTGACGTTGGATCTCATTTTAACTCTAGGAAACGCAACATACAGTTGTCCATGACCAAAAACTGACTCCGGTAGATATATGCCAACACTGTGTAGCGTTTGACCTTGTGACTTGTTTATAGTCATGGCAAAAGCAGTTTTAGTGGAAACTGTTGACGCCGAAGCCTAAATGGAAGACCTGTGTCCGAAGGACATAAATCAATGCGTGGAATAAACACTTCGTCTCCTTTTGCTGATCCACTGATGACTCTTGCTTGAATTAGGTGGGAATGGAGTCCAGTAACAATAAGGCGAGTTCCATTACATAGACCGTTTTTTGTATTTAGATTCCGAAGCAACATTACAATTGTTCCAACTTTTAGTTGTTGTCTGTGGGATGGCATTCCTGATGGCGTAAGACTATTTAAAAATTCAACTGATAATGCTCTCGTTCATCTTCATTGTCTACATCCACTGAATCATCACTGTTGTACAGCTTATACTCTCCAGGCATTCTATCCATCACACGGGAATTTAGCATAGCCACGTCATCCTTCTTGGGATAGAGAATTGCATGGGAAGAGGCCCTCTCAACAATGATTTGGTCGTTCACATCAATTTCAATGCGTTGTCCAAAAACATCAGTTACAATGCAGTCAGTGCACAACATGTCTTCTGGTATTTCAATAATATCTTCTCCAAGGTTGTAGTCGTTGCTAAGTTCACAGTTACCAAGTTTAAGAAGCCAATTGCTGTACTCTGGGTCTGAAGATTGCATGTTGTTAATTAGTTGGAGTTGAGTAAACTGTTTCCAAAGATCAGCCATTTTTAAGCAGGACTCAATAACCTCTGTTCTTGTTCCATTTGGTATGACTGGAAGGCATTGCCTAAAATCTCCACCAATGACAAAAATGTTACCTCCAAACGGAATTTCATTCTTTTCAGCAACATTTGTAGTCATTACTTCACGCAGAAGTCTGCCAATTAAGGTCAAAGCATATTTGGGTGCCATGGTGAACTCATCAAGTATCAAAAGATGTGCGTTGTTTAACTGTTTTCCAGCAAATGTGTCTTGTTTCATTCTGGAAATGGAAATTGCGTTGACCGGAACTGGTATCCCAAAGAGTGCGACCTCCTCGTCAAAGATTTGCTGCAATACCTGTTGTAGCCGATGGCAATACGACATTTTCCAACTCTCTAACGTGATGCATTAAAACTTCATATAGGTATGTTTTACCGCTCTCTCCTGGACTGTCAATAAAGAAACATTTTGTCCTTGCATCTGCTTCGTTTTCTATGGCACTCACAATAGTATCATACCTCCTCCATCAGCCACTTCCCCCCCCATAACTGAAGACCAACTCTCCTCCCTCCTGTCAAAGTCACACCTCACCACCAGCGCCCACGACCCACTCCCATCCCACCTCATTCCGAACCACACCTCCATTTTCATCCCAGCCCTCACCCACCTCTTTAACCTTTCACTTAGCACTGGTGCCTTCCCCTCGGCCTTCAAACACACCCTAATCACGCCCATCCTAAAAAAAAAACTCACTTGACCCTACCTCTGTCTGTAACTATTGCCCCATATCTCTTCTCCCATTCGCCTCTAAGCTACTTGAACAGCACGTCCACTCCGAACTGTCCTCTCACCTCTCCTCGTGCTCCCACTTCGACTGCCTACAGTCCGGCTTCCGACCCCTCCATTATACCGAAACAGCCCTGACCAAAGTCACCAACGACCTTCTGACCGCCAAGAACAAACACCACTACTCCATCCTCCTCCTCCTTGACCTGTCTGCCGCCTTCGACACAGTTGACCACTCCCTTCTTTTCCCGATCCTGGAATCCCTTGGCATCACCCACCTTGCCCTCTCCTGGATCTCCTCATACCTAGCGGACCGGACCTTCAGCGTCTCGCACTCCCACACCTCCTCCTCACCCTACCCCCTTTCTGTCGGAGTCCCCCAAGGTTCGGTCCTGGGACCCCTACTTTTCTCCATTTACACTCTCGGCCTAGGACAACTCATCGAGTCCCATGGCCTCCAGTACCACCTCTACACTGATGACACCCAAATCTACCTGTCCGGCCCTGACATCACCTCCCTACTCTCCAAAATCCCACAATGCCTTTCCGCCATCTCATCCTTCTTCTCTGCTCGTTTCCTTAAACTCAACATGGACAAAGCTTAATTCATAGTCTTCCCCCCCCAAGAAATTCCACCCCACCTCCCAACCTATCCATCTGCATCAACGACTGCGCCCTCTCCCCAGTCCCCCAAGCCAAGTGCCTCGGGATAATACTTGACTCCTCCCTATCCTTCAAGCCCCACATCGAGGCCCTCACCACATCCCTCCGGCTCCAGCTCAAGAGCATCTCACGGATCCGCTCCTTCCTCACCCACGACACCGCTAAAACACTCATCCATGCTCTTATCATCTCCCGCCTTGACTACTGCAACCTCCTTCTCAATGGCCTCCTGGCTAACTCCCTCACACCTCTCCAGTATATCCTCAACTCCGCTGCCCGACTAATCTACCTGTCCTCCCGCTACTCCCCTGTCTCCCCCCTCTGCCAAGCCCTGCACTGGCTCCCTGTCTCCAAGAGATCCCAATTCAAAACATTAACCATGGCGTACAAAGCCCTACACAACCTGGCCATACCATACATCTCCGACCTGGTTTCCCGATACCTACCCTCACGCAACCTCCGCTCCTCTCAAGAACTCCTTCTCTGCTCCCCCCTCATCACCTCTTCGCACAACCGTGTCCAGGACTTCTCCCGGGCATCTGCCTTACTCTGGAACTCCCTGCCCGAACACGTCAGACACTCTCCTACCCTGAGTAGCTTCAAGTGTCACCTGAAGACTCACCTGTTCGTCAAGCCTACAACCTGCCATGAGACCCAGGAGACCGCCCCATACCTGACATTCCCCCATCCTACTGTATCCTAACCTGCCCCTCATAGACTGTGAGCCTTAGTGGACAGGGTCCCTGCCCCTCCTGTACCTGTACGTCCTGATCGCCTAGATTTAGTGTACTTGTTCTTGTCTCCCTTATCCTCATGTAAAGCGCCATGGAACCTAATGGCGCTATATAAATAATAATAATAATAATAATAATAATAATATGCAATACATTGTTGTTCATTTAAGGAGTTTATTTTCTGTGTTGCCAACAGTAATTTGTAAGCTTCATCATACTCCTGAAGTTGTGGAACATGAGTTGCAGGCTGTGGCAAATTAAAGTCTGAAAATGTTTTTCCATGCAGTAGTAAGACATTTTGGACATCTCGCATGGCATGAAATTGGCAATTTTGACAATCTCCAGTTTTGTTGTGAAGATGTAAGCAGTAATCCTCGATTAGATGTTCTTTGAAATTTGTCCAAAGTTGAGCGGGATTTGTAGGTGGTCCAAATACACAGATGTAGGCAAACAATTGGTGAAGTTGCTTAGGCATATGTAGGGTAACTGCGTCTTCTAAAGTAATTGTCCAAACAGTATCATCCAATAAAAGTCCTAAAGCCAAAGCTGCAGCTTTAAATGTATCGTGCAATACTCCGTTAAACTATTTTCAAATAATTATAACTTGTAGCTCCTCTGACATGCAGCAGTAACAGCCGAAGGCAATATCTTTCTTGATTGTTGACACTAACAGTATACGTGCATCCAATTATTTTGCTAACTCCTCGTTGTCTTGGCTTCCAATGCCGTTAATGGGGGAGGGTGTGGGGGGTGCCTGGGGTGCCGGATCGTTTGTCTCGGCTGGTGTTGTCTGGCCTGGGTGGTCTATGTGAGTAATCTTGAGGAGTCGGAGTCCCAGTACATGATCCATTCCGCCCAGACTGTATTGAAGTGGTCCATTGTTCCCGTGCTCTCGGCCGCCAGCTCCTCCATCCTGAATATACCCATCATCTCTGTGTACCATTCTGCCAGGGGAGGTTGTTGTGTGGATTTCCAGTATCTGGGGATGACGGACCGGGCCGCCGAAAGGCAGAACCATAGGATATCTTTTTTGATGGATTTAGTATTTCCGGGGTATACCGACAGCAGGGCCATTTCTGGTATGCCGACTAGTTGTTTCCCAGTTATACGGTTGTAGGCGGGAAACACTCCCTCCCAGAAGCTATGCATTGCTGGGCAGTCCCACCAAACGTGGAGCATAGTGCCAGTGTCCGTACTGCAGCACCAGCATTTCTCTGAGATCGAGGGGAAAATAGCGTGTAGCTTAGCTGGGTAACGGTACTATCTAAATAGTACCTTGTAGTTTCTTTCCTAGGCTGCACATGTGTTTGCCAATTTACGGGTGAATAGGAAGCTTTTCTGCCAGTCTGCTGTAGATAGATTTCTCCCCAGCTCCTTCTCCCAGGCCGACTGCTAGGGTCGCCTGCAGTTCGCCTATTCTCTTATGGTGATGCGGTTGATTTCGGAGACTGTGTGTATGGGGGGGGGGGGGGAGTTCCTTTGGAACAGTTTCTCCATGGGGGAGGGGTCTGAGCTCGCAGATTGGGCTGCTGAGGTGAGATAGGATCGGAGCTGGAGGTACTCATACCAGCGTATTGGTTGGGAGGATGCGTGACTTTGTAGTGCCTCGAAGATGGGTGTTTCGCCTTGGTGTAGTATCTGCTCCAGGCGTATGTCTTCCTCGCTTGTCCAGCATAGGAAGGAGTTCCTATTCGTCCCCGGTGGGAAAGCCGGGTTTGCGAGGAGGGGGGTGAGTGGGCCTGTTGTCCTACGTACTGGGGATCCCTTGACGTATGACTGCCAGGTTTTTAATGTGCTTATAGTACGGTTGTACAGGGTGCCAATCTGTTTTAGGCCTAGGGGGACTATTCAAGGCAGGTAATGTAGCGGTGTGGTTATGTTTTCCTATTCAGGGCTACCCATTGCTTGGTTTGGGATTTGTATTGCTAGTTGAGTAGTCGTGCCATCGAGGTTGCGAGGAAGTAGTTGAAGAAGTTGGGTATTCCTGTTACACCTAAGTCTGTTGGGGCTGTCAGGGTCTTTGTGCTCACTCTAGGTCTCCCTCCCTTCCATATGAACCTCCCTGAGGCAGTTTGGAGTTTAGTGAAGAAGTTCCTGCGTGGGCGTATTGGGATTGTTTGGAAGACGTATAGGATGTGAGGGAGTATGTCCATCTTAATGACATTCATCCTCCCCATCCAGGACAACTGGAGAGTGCTATAGGTGGATGTTCATGTTTCAAGTTGGGATAGGAGTGGTTGGTAGTTGAGTGCAAAGAGTTTTGATGGGTCGGATGAGATGTGTAACCCTAGGTATTTAATGGACTCTGCTTTCCACTTGAAGGGGAAGTTGGATACCAGGGCATGGACTTCCTTTGGGGGTAAGGTTATGTTTAGCGCCTCTGATTTTGTATTGCTCAGGGAACCGACGGTCTCGAATTCCTTCAGTATTGATGGAATCGAGATCCTTGGTTGGGAGATGTACAGAAGTAGGTCGTCGGCGAACATTGCCAGCTTATAGTGAGATGTGTCGGTCTGTAGGCCGTGTATGTCGTTGTTTCCCCTGATGGCGTTGGCTTGGTGTTCCATAACTTATACATAGAGGAGGGGTGAGAGTGGGCATCCCTGCCTGGTCCCGTTTCTGATGTGAAACGGGGCTGGAAGGGCGCCGTTTAACCTTACCCTCGCGGGGGGTAGAGTAGAGGGATAGAATTTTGTGTTGGAATTTAGGGCCTAGGCCAATCTGTACTAATGTCTCCTTCATGAAGCCCCAGTGGACCCTGTCAAAGGCCTTTTCTGCATCAACCGATAAGATGTTGAGGGGTATGTTGAGTGCTCTGGCTTTGTTGATTAGGAGCAGGGTCTTAATGGTATTGTCTCTAGCTTTCCGGCCTTTGACAAAACCCACCTGGTCCATTTTGATGATGGGGGGAGTAGGGGCGCCAGTCGGTCTGCTAGGATCTTGGAGTAAAGCTTTATGTCGACATTTAGGAGAGAGATTGGTCTATAGTTGGCAGTCACTGTGGGGTCTCGCCCGGGTTTGGGAAGGATGCTTATATGTGCTTCTAGTAATTGGGGGGTAAAGTCGGAACCATCTGAGATGGAGTTGAAGATCGCCCACAATTGGGGTGTCAGTTGGGCTTGGAGTGTTTTATAGAAGGTTGGGGTGAATCCATCTGGGCCTGGGCACTTGGATGTTGGGGTGGATTTTATGACCGCTTGGATCTCCTGCTAAGTTATCTCTGCTTCTAGTGCCTCGATGTCTGCTTCCCCTAAGGCAGGGAGTGCCGTGGATGTTATAGTTATGTATTTTGCATTGTAATTTGTCTGGTGTCATGTCTGAGAATTTCCCTTTCAGGTTGTATAGGTTTTCGTAGTATATCCGGAATGTCTCTAGGATTTCAGAGGGGTTGTATGTGTCTGCCCCATTGGTGGGCCTAATTTTGGGGACATAGGTCTTGGTCATCCTTGGGTGGAGTAGGCGAGCCAGGGGGCGGATGCATTTGTTGGATACCCTGTAATAGTAGCTTTTGTTTTTTTCTGCTTGTCTCTTAAAGGTTTGGTTTAATATTCCCTTAAGTTCCTGCCGTTTTAGGGTGAGCTCCCCATAAGTCTGCCGTGCCAGTGTCAGCTTGTGGGCTGTCTTTAAGCTGTGGATTTGGGATAGAAGGTCATTGATTTTTTTCAGTTCTACTTCTCTTGAGTCGGGCCCCGTGTTTTATGAGCGTTCCTCTCAGGCAACATTTCGGGGCTTCCCATTTGATGGGCTTTGTGGTCGTGTTATGTTTGTGGGTCTGGGTGAATATCTCGATCTCGTTTTTCAGTTCCGTCAGGCAGGTGTTGTCTGTCAGGAGGTTGCTGTTGAGTCTCCAGGTCCATGGTCTTTGAGAGGTGTCTGGTAGTGTCAGGGTCAGAAATGTTGGGGCATGGTCTGATAGGAGGGCCCCAATGTGGGCCGTGGGGTTCCAGGCTAGTGTACTATGACTCACCAGGAACATGTCGATGCGGCTGTAGGAGTTGTGCACATGGGAATAGTATGTGTAATCTTTCGTTTGGGGATTGAGGATCCGCCCTATTTCGATGAGTTGGAGGGTGTGGAGAAGTTTTTTGAAGGCCCTTAGTCGTGTGTTGGGGATGGCGCCATGACGTGGTTAAAGGGTAAAGTTGAAGTCGCCTCCAATTATCGTCGTCCCTTCGGCGAATTCAGCGAGACGGAGTAGAAGTGCTCTATCGACCTTGGTTTGGTCCCTGTTGGGTAGGTACCAGTTGACTACAGTCAGGGTAGAGTTGGCTATACGTATCTTGAGGAATATGTAACGTCCTCCCTGGTCGAGTTGGGAGTCGACTATTGTATGGGTCAAGTTTTTATGGATTGCCACTGACACCCCCCTCGATCTGGATTTGCTACTGGCGCTGTGTAGCCACACTGGGTAGTATTTGTTTTTGAGGTTTGGTATAGAGTCGGTTTTAAAGTGGGTTAGCTGGATTATTTGTGTCCGCTGCTTATGCATATCGTAGAGGATCTGGGAGTGTTTTTGGGGGGTGTTAAAGCCTCTCACATTGAGGGTCCCAATTTTTAGGTTGGTCATGTTGTGAGGTGTATCCAGGGAAGCTTACGTGTGGTTTGGGTTGGGTGGGTAGGGCACGGCTGGCGTGGTGTCTGGGGTAGGCAGCTGGGGGGTGGTGGGGGTGGGTACGAATTTATAGGGTTGGTAGAGGCAGGGGGATGGTGGGATTGGGTGTGGGGAGTGTGGATGGGGTGTGTGTGGTGTCTCTAGGGGGTTGGTGGGTTCGTGTGTGCAGATGGTCCCGAGTTCCGGTGTCAGCTAGGTGCACGGTGTAGGAATGTGTGTTTCCCCACCTGTCTGTGGTGAGTGGGTCCTACTTGGGGAGTGGCCTTTCCAAGCTGAGTGGGAGCTCCCCTCGCCTGGGCCTCTAACATGTAGGTGGTGTAGCAACATAAGAAAAAATAAACAAAATAAAATAAATCATCTAGGCCCTAATATACAAAGCATGTTTAGGTATAGAAGATAAGGGACAGAGAATAATCACAATAAAAGCACATCATCTATATAGCAACATTGACTGTAGTTAATAACAGAGAGAGGTAAATCAGATGAGATGGGATGATAGCGTTTTTAAGGGGGGGAGGAGCTAAGAGAAGACAGATTGGTATAGGAGGGGAGAGGGAAGAGAGGGGGGAGAGGCGGGGGAAAGAAGTGGGAGAGAGGGGGAGGAGAGAACATGGAGGAGGGATTGTATGTACAGAAGAACCTGAACTGTAGAGAGGTGGGTCTCAGTAGCGTATTTAAAAGAGGGGGGGGAAGTGCTGGGTGGACAGGTGGAGCGGTATGGGGGAGGAAAGGGAGAAGGGGAGGGGGAGAGAAGGGAGAAGGGGTAGAGGAGAAATGGGGAAGTTAGAGAGATGAGGGAGGAAGAGGGGGAAGTGGAGGGAGGGGAAGGAGAGGGAGAGAGGGAAAGATAAAGAAAAGGGGTGGAAGAAAAGAGAATGGGGGAGAGAAAAACGCATCATGTGGACGGCAACATCTACTGTGGTTAAGCATATGAGGAAATAGATCAATGGGGGATCAAAGCACCTTAAGAGGGGTGGGGAAAGGGGACAAAAGTCCCATAACCATAAAGAAAGTAAATAAAAGGAGAATAAAAACACAAAAAAAACATACCTACTATAATAATAAAATTAAAAAAAGGGGGAGGGGGGGAAATAATATAAACAAAAAAAAACCAAACGGAGAGAGGGGGAAGGGAGGGCAAAACAAAAACGTGCTGAGGGTGAAGTTTGGTTACATCCTTTGTGCTGGGTGTTGAATCCTTTGTGATGGGTGGGGGGGGGGTCCGTGTGTTCCTGTTCGGTTGCCTGTCCAGTTTTGTGGGCCTTGTTTCGGGCCGGGTTCCTTCTTAGTATTAGATTAGGTGGTGGCCTGGGGGTCGACCCGGGGCGGTTGGGGTCCCCCCTCTTGGTCCCTGTCTGCTGATGCTTCCTACCCTCCCCCACCATGTTCCTTGTTCCTTGTTCCTTTGGTGCCCGGGTCATTCCTCCCGGGCCAGGCATTCCTGGCCTGTCTGTGGTGTTAATGGTGACTGCCTGGATCCCTAGGTGTTCCTGGAATGCGGGGATGTCTCTCAGGTGGGAGGCATAGACTGATTGCCCGTCCCTGCGTACTTGGAGGCAGAAGGGGAAGCCCCATGAGTAGGGGATGTTTTTGTTGCGGAGAGCCTCCAGTAGTGGTCTAAGGGCCCTGCGTTTTTGTAGTGTGCGTCGGGACAGGTCTGGCATTAGTTGGATTGGGTGGCCCTTGAAAGATAGTTTCGTGGGATCGGGCACTGGCCAGTATATCTTCTTTGGCTCTGAAGCTGTGGATCCTGCAATGTCTCTGGGCCTGGTGCCTTGTGGTGGGGGTGGGGCTAGTGATCCGTGGGCTCTGTCTAACTCAAGTGGGGTGTTTTCTGGCTTATTGCGTATGAAGTTGAGGAACCCGCGGAGGGTGGGGTCTAGGTCTTTTGCTGGGATGGACTCAGGGAGTTTCACGGACTCTGATATTGTTCCGCCCATCGCGGTTCTCTAGGTCTTCCATCAGGTCAAGCATTTAACATAGTAACATAGTTTTTAAGGTTGAAAGAAGACTTTAAGTCCATCTAGTTCAACCCATAGCCAAACTTGTTGATCCAGAGGAAGGCAAAAAAAAACCATGTGGCAACACTAGCTCCACATTGGAGGAAAAAATTCCTTCCTGACTCCAGATATGGCAATCAGACTAGTTCCCTGGATCAACGCCCTATCAAAGAATCTAGTATATATAACTGGTAATATTATAGTTTTCAAGAAAGGCATCCAGGCCCTTCTTAAATGTTAGTAGTGAGTCACTCATTACAACATCATGTGGCAGAGCGTTCCATAGTCTCACTGCTCTTACAGTAAAGAATCCACGTCTGTGATTATGATTAAACCTTCTTTCCTCCAGACGTAGAGGATGACCCCTTGTCCCCGTCTCAGGCCTAAGAGTAAAGAGATCATTAAAAAGGTTTCTGTACTGTCCCCTCATATATTTATACATTATTATAAGATCACCCCTAAGCCTTCGTTTTTCCAAGCTAAATAACCCCAAGTTTAATAACCTGTCTTGGTATTGCAGACCCTTCAGTCCTCTAATAACCTTGGTCGCTCTTCTCTGGATCCGCTCTAGTTCAGTTATGTCTTTCTTATACACCGGAGACCAGAATTGTACACAGTATTCTAAATGTGGTCGCACTAGTGACTTGTATACAGGTAAAATTATGTTTTCCTCATGAGCATCTATGCCTCTTTTAATGCATCCCATTATTTTATTTGCCTTTGCAGCAGCTGCCTGACACTGGCCACTAAATGAGTTTGTCATCTACCCATACACCCAGGTCTTTTTCACTGATAGTATTGCCCAGTGTTTTACAATTAAGCACATAATTAGACCTTTTGTTTCTTCTGCCGAAGTGCATAACCTTACATTTATCCCCATTAAAGCTCATTTGCCATTTATCAGCCCAAGCTTCTAGTCTACATAAATCCTCCTGTAATATAAAATTGTCCTCCTCTGTATTGATTACCCTACAGAGTTTAGTGTCATCTGCAAATATTGAGATTCTACTCTGTATGCTCCCTACAAGGTCATTAATAAATATATTAAAAAGAAGCGGGCCCAACACTAACCCCTGTGATACCCCACTGTTAACTCTGACCCATTCTGAGTGTTCCATTAATGACCACCCATTGTTTCCTATTACTAAGCCAGTTCTTAGCCCACTTACACATATTTTCTCCTATCCCCATTGCTCTCATTTTATGTATCAACCTTTTGTGTGGCACCGTATCAAAAGCTTTTGAAAAGTCAATATACACCACATCCACTGCATTTCTTTGGTCCAGTCCAGAACTCCCTTCTTCATAGAAGCTTATCAGATTAGTTTGACAGAAACGGTTCCTTGTAAAAACCATGTTGATATTGGGTCATGAGGTTATTTTTCTTCAGATACTTCAGTATAGTATCTCTTAGAAAACCCTCTAGGATTTTACCCACAGTAGAAGTTAAGCTTACTGGCCTATAATTTCCAAGTTCAGTTTTAGTCTCCTTTTTGAATATTGGCACCACATTTGCTATACGCCAGTCCTGTGGTACAGTTGTTAGGAATGGGTGTATCGCGGTCAGCGATGCTGTTCCACAAAAGATCACGAGGAAGACAGTGCTTCAATCCAAACAAACTTCCTTAATTCTTCCGGTCCTACGCGTTTCGGAGCCACATCCAAGCTCCTTCCTCAGGGACATCTGAGGAAGGAGCTTGGATGTGGCTCCGAAACGCGTAGGAAAGGAAGAATAAAGGACGTTTGTTTGATTGAAGCACTGTCTTCCTCGTGATCTTTTGTGGAACAGCAGCGTGGACCGTTAAACACTCATTCCTAACAACTGATACCGGTTTTCCACGTCCAGTGGCAGGTGGGAGGTGAAGCGGCAGCTGTATTAGGCCCTCCAGCCAGTTGTGGGTTTACACAACTAAGCACGGTGAGTGGTCATTACACATCACCGTTTTTCAACAAGTGTCATCATTGATAGGGCACTATTCTGCGCCTTGCTTTGTTTCCTTTGTGTTTTACACAGAGTCCTGTGGTACAGACCCTGTTATTATGGAATCTTTAAATATTAAAAATAATGGTCTATCTATGACAGTACTTAATTCCTGCAGCACTCTGGGGTGTATCCCATCCGGGCCCGGGGATTTGTCAATTTCCGTGAGTTTTAGACGATGCCATACTTCCTGATGGGTTAAGCAGGTGACATTTAATTGAGAGTTTTTGTTATCACTGATCATATTGTCTGTCATGGGATTTTCTTGTGTAAATACTGTTGAAAAAAAAGTCATTTAGCATATTGGCTTTTTCCTCATCCTCATCCAACATTTCACCCAGACTATTTTTTAAGGGGCCAACACAATCATTTTTTAGTTTCTTACTATTTATGGAGTTAAAAAATATTTTGGGATTATTTTTACTTTCTCTGGCAATGAGTCTCTCTGTCTCAATCTTTGCTGCCTTGCTTTTTACAAATGTTATTTAATTTTCTGTATTTATTTAATGCCTCATCACTACCTACTTGCTTTAATTCCCTAAATGCTTTCTTTTTGTCACTTATTGCGCCCCTTATAGCCTTATTTAGCCATAGTGGTTTCCTCCTATTTCTAGCATGCTTATTCCCATAGGGTATATATTGTGCACAGGCCCTATTCAGGATGCTAATAAACGTCTCCCATTGGCTTTGTGTACTTTTGTGTACTTTTGTCGTCAGGACATCGTCCCAGTTTATTGCACTAAGATCATCTCTCAACCATTGGAAACTTGCCTTCCTGAAGTGTAGTGTCCTTGTAGCCCCTCTACTACACATCTTATTAAAGGATACTTGAAAACTTATTATTTTGCGATCACTATTACCCTCCAACCCGTATATTTGATATGCGGTCTGGCCTGTTGGTTAATATTAGGTCCAGCAGAGCCCCCCTTCTTGTTGGGTCCTGAACCAGTTGTGAAAGGTAATTGTCTCTCATAGTTGTCAAAAACCTATTACCTTTGCTAGAACTGCAGGTTTCTGTTCACCAATGTATTTCAGGGTAGTTGAAGTCCCCATAATAATGACTTCTCCCTGAGTCGCTGCTTCATCTATTTGCTTTATGAGGATATTCTCCTCCACTTCCATTATTGTTGGGGACTTATAACAAACCCCTATCAGTAATTTATTATTTTTATCTCCACCCACAGAGACTCTACATTTCCATTAGATTCACGTATATTATCACGCAGGATGGGTTTTAAGAATGATTTTACGTATAAACATACACCTCCCACTAGCTTATTTATTATTATTTAAATTAACAGCCCAGTCATGGCTCTCGTCCAGCCATGTCTCCGATATCCCCACCATGTCATAATTATATTCCAACAAAATCAATTCTAATTCCTCCATTTTGTTGGTGAGGCTTCTGGCATTAGTGTACATGCACTTTATGCATCTCTCTTTTTACTCCATTCCTTCCTACTATATTGACTGTTCTAACCCCGCCCCCCATGCCACCCCCAATTTTATTACTTGTGCCCAGGTTACTATTTACACTATCTTTTCCTCCTGTACAATGAATACCCTCCCCCCCCCCCAATCCCTAGTTTAAATACTCCTCCAACCTTCTAGCCATTTTCTCCCCCAGCACAGCTGCACCCTCCCCATTGAGGTGCAGCCCGTGCCTAGCATAGAACCTGTAGCCAACTGAGAAGTCGGCCCAGTCAAAGTTGGTTGATTGGGCAGAGACTTGTCGTTCAAGGGCCTCTAGGTGGCTGGACAGGGCCTCTATGGTGGATTCGTTGGATTTGACTCGGGCCCTTAGCTGTTGGACCTCTCCTCACAGGGCGGCTGACTCTGCCCTAAAGGAGGCCTCCATCCTGAGGGCGAACCCCTCCACCTCTTCCCTGGTTGGGATCATTTGAATGCGGGCCCATATGTCGTCCCATATCCCCTTGTCGGGTGCTTGCCCGGTGGTTGGGTGCCTTGGATATGTGGGGCTGTTGGAGATAGGTATATTTGGACCTATTGGGCATCTTGGTGTAGGTGGCTCAGTGAACATCTGGGCTGCGTTGGGGAAGTTGGGGTCGCCGTGGCCATATGTGCCAGATCGATGCCTGTTGGGGCCCTGGGTGTGTTCCTATCCGGGCTTTTCATGCCTCCCTGCTGTGTCTTTTGTGGGCTATGGTCCCTGGCTGGGCCTGGGGTCGGGGGTTTGCTAGACCCTAGTGCCCTTGGGATCTGTGTGGGGCCTGTGGGGGGTGCCAGGCTCTGAGAGCCTATTGCCTTATCTGCTTGGTCTTCTCTCTCTTTGGGGGACCCTCTCCTCTGCTGGGGGGCTTGCTTGCTTTCGTTGCTCCGGGGGGGTCCATTGTGGTGAGGTCGGGGTGATGCTGTGAGGACAGCGCCTGGTGCCACTGTGCTGGGTCAGGGTAACATTGGTGAGTGGCAGAGGCGTAGCTAGGGGTTCAACACAAGGGGGGCGAAACATCATGAGTGGGCCCCCAGCCCAAGTGACCAGCAATAATCACACGTACAACCTAAAGCATGAACAGTTGTAAGGGAGCTCAGCAATGTTCTGGCAACAGTGGGCAATGTGGCGGTGTTGAAGGCGACAGGGGCATGACGGTGGTACTGGAGGCAACTGGGACATGGTAGCTGTGATGGAGGCAACGGGGGCACGGTGTGGTGGTGTTGCTGGGTGCATGGCTGCGGTGGTGGTGCTGGAAGCGACGGGGACATGGCTGCGGTGCTGCTGGAGGTGACGAGGTCACAGGGGAGGGTGGTGGTGCTGCACAGCAGGGGCAGACATGGATGCGAGTGCTGGCTGCAATGCAGTGCAGAGTCAAACTCCTGGAGAAGATGACTTGTGCCTGCCAGGAGGGAGAGACACATGCTAATTACATTAGTCTCTGTCTCTTCCTCCCTCCTATGCTGCTGGGCTGATGTGTGTCTGCCATGCTCCTATGCCTACCTTTCTATTTTACATTTTATGACGGGTGCTGAAACACCACTGTTGTGGTGTCTCTTGGTGTCGACGTTGTCGTCGCCTGGCTGCTTCTGCAGCATTTTCTGTCATCGTCATTGGTGTATTTGCACTTACGACCAATTCAACCCATTGAATAAACGTGACTGAAGTAGTTCAGACTGTCACCGACACAACGTGTGAAGTAAATGTGACTGAATAACAGCACACTATGACTGACAAACCTTGTAAACAGCAGTGAAGTGCGTCACACTATGAGCGTCAGTTCAAATTGCGCACCAATATACCAAGCCGTGCTCCGCTTCGCTGATTGGTCGCCGCCAACCATGGTGACCAATCGGCACACTTGGCGCGTGTTTAAAACACGCGTCGCTGATCTGTCGCCGCGGCCAGTGGTGACCAATCAGCTAAGCGGCGCGGCTTGGTGGGAAATATTAATCCAGCGGCACGTGATTTGCTTGCTGGGTTGTGCCCAACCCAGCCAACGATAGCTGCTGCTATATCGCGGCTGCGTCGCTTCCAACATCTCTTCGTGTGACACCTAATGAAGCGATGTCGGAAGCGAGCGCGCACCTGCGGAATTGCTGCCGACATCGCTTCAAAGTTGTACTGTGTGACGATACCTTTACTGCGATCTTTGGGAGTCAGAGTAAGCAAATCAACAACAGGTCAAGACTTTCTATTATTCATTTTTTTACACCGTTCACTGTGTGGTACAAGTAATAATGTGGCTTTATTCTTTGGAACGGTACGATTACAGGTATTCCAGATTCATATTGGATTGTTGTTTGGTTACTATCACACACTAAAATGCTTTTAAAAAGTTTTTGCATCACCTTATTTTGAGAGTTATAAATTTTCCATTTCTCTGCTGACCGGGCCATGTGTAGGCTATCAACTACTCCACACCCCCACCATGCACACACATAAAGCATAAAAGAAAAATGAAAAAAATATTATGCCAATAAATACAAATGTTTATGCAATGGCAAAACTAAACAAAAATGTACACAACTTTTTATATTATAGTGTCCAACCTGATATGTAAATCTGTCGCACTAGTTAACCACTTCAGTGAACACCATAAAAAAAAACTAAAATTAAAAAGTGGCAAAAATATAGTTTTTTTTCATCAAACCGCCAGAAAAAAAAGTGACATAAAACACCATCAAAAAGTCAAATGTGGGGGGCGTGGCTTGCCGATGCCGGAGTAAGTCACACATCACTGCAGCTCCACGCCACACAGCCTCTTTCAGCTACAAGGCTGTAATCCCACATGGGGAAGAGCAGGCGACCTACCGGTAGCACCGGTGTGCTGACACCAGGGACCAGAGCAGCATGGATTGTTTTCTCAGCTTCGGAGCTTTATCTCTCCCAGGGAGCACAGTCTCCAAAATGGCACAAAGGAGGGCTCCATGCAGCGGGAGAGGAGACAGATGGGATCCCGGATGAAGGAGCTGAAGGATGAATCCAGCAAGGAGGAGGATAGCTTGGGTTCCACTGCAGACCTCGCCATGTTTGAGCTAAGTACCTACATTAGACAACTGCCCACTAAAAGGGATCTTGAGCATTTTGCCTGCAGGCTGGAAGGTTTTTATAAGACACTTACAGTTTGCAGGTTGAAGCCAGCACCATCACTCCCTCCGTGCATCTGTCAGTTCCAGCAGCCCTTCAGGATCCCCTGGGACCTCTCGTGCAGGTCCCACACACTGTGAGCTTCTATTCCTGGTGCACACTTCCTCCACACAGCGATATGTCACTTCCAGTTTAGAAAAAGAGCAGGACTGCACACAGGATAAACGTGCTCATTCCATTTATTGCATCACAGGGGTGTTGCAGGTGGGGGTGCATAGGAAGGAGGACCGGGTAGCCCCGATGGTACAACGAACATTTCGCGCTCAGCTGGCGCTTCTGCGGGTACAATCCTCAAAGATGGGTGGGTACTTTACTCATTATAAACCCACCTCTTGTGACCTCATGGTAATCAGTTGCCTGGTAACCAGGAAACAACATTAAATAGTGCAAAATCAGCTTCAATATTTAAAGTGACAGTGCTAGAAAGTGCAAATGAACATTAAAATACCTTAAAAAGACCTCAAAGTTCTCATTGTATAGCAATATCGCCTAATCCTATATATTCATTACATATATTCATAAATTCATACAACCGCATACTAAGTTTAATAATTAAAACAGGGGAGAGAGGAGTATATAATTATAAGGGGACTTATTTCTTATAATGCATTGAATCTGCAGTAGGAAAAGCTCAAATACCATACCTTCCATCCCTCTTAGGGCCACGTCACACACACAGATATTTGTGCAGATATTGTTCGCAGATCTCTGGTTGCAGTGAAATTGTGGCACCCTGGCACCTGTTGGGCACCACAGAAATCCTTAGAGCACAAATGGAGTAAGTAACAGCACAGCAAAACCCACAAACACCAAACAACACAACAACACTTAGAACACCTGGTTTCACCCCGAGCCTCTAGGGGGAGCTACACTGGTGATTTTGAGCCAGTTCCCCCTATAAAAAGAGTCTTGGAGGGAGAAACTTCAGAGTGTGGTAGACGCTACAAGAGCTGCCAGCCTGTGTGAAACCTCCACCCTATGAGGAACACACTAGGCCCGACCAGCCTGTTAGCCAGTGGAGATCCCTGCAATTGGGCTAATAGGAAGAAGGAGATCACCTCTCAGGAAAACAGAGTTAATCTGACTCTTTCCAAATTAACCGGTTACTGGAACCGAAGCTGTGAGAGCTGCCCAGCCACCACAGAGAACCAGCACCATCAACAGGAGGTTTAGCTACCTGTTCCACCTGATGCACCCATCCACGAGAGCCCAGGGAAGAGTACTGATCCTGCTCAGACCCTTTTACAGTGCCCTCAGTGCTGATAACCAGGTGAAGCAAGTTCCATTGAACAAACTGCCCGGTCCGGCTGGATTCCACATCCACCCGACCTTAGCACCAGAAGTAGAGAAAGGAAGCCTAACACTGCTTGCTGTGAAACTCCAGAAGTGCCAACTTCACTATCCCGGTCCGAGTGTACCTGACTACCATCCAGTAAAGGTACCTAAAAGAGACCTTGTGTGGTTGTACATTATTCCTGGATTCAGCACGCAGCATCCCGCAGCTGCCTCACAACATCTTGCACAGCTCCCGGCTCCGGGGATTCCCGCTCATCCTGTGGGGAGCGTTCCATCTCGCTGTATACCATCCCCCGGAGACCTGAACAGCGCTGGTAAAGTTACCAGAACATCCGCAGGTGGCGTCACGAAGACAAATCACCCCCACTGTTCCGCCATTCCCCTATTGATCTGGACCACCGGGCCTACACCACTGCAGGCGCGGTTCCGTGACTGGAGGAGAAACAACGCCCGCTACGTGTACCCCCGGCTACGGTGAGTCAGAATTTGGCGTCACGAACAGGATACGAGCAGGCCCGTTATCACGGGTATTGTGTGCTATTTATTGACTGTAAATATCGAACTGTACATTTTGGTCCGCCATTGCTGCGCGAAAAGGCGGTAAAAGAAGGGGCATGACTGTGCAGAGGGCGCGAAGATTGGCCCCGCCCCCACGCTCTGACGACTTCCTCCGTACGCAGCAGGAACCGGAAACTCCTGTGGTGCCTCACTCCTCACCGCGAGGCCGACACTTCCGTTTGAAACCGAGGGAAAGGCTACGCTTAACTAAGGGGGAGCGACCATGAGTAACCCGGCTCCCGATCACGCGGTGCCCCCGCTAGACCAAGCGGCACCTCAAAATATACCTTTTGATGGACAGCAACCAGTCGGCGGTATGCTACCGCAACCCGCTCCGATTATGCCGATGTCTCTACCCTACGTTCCTAGTGCGACCTGGTTACCCAAGTACAGCGGTGTACCCAGCACCTTGGAGAACTTCCAGAGGAAGATATGCCAAGCGCTGGACATGTACCCGATGACCGGTAAGCAAAGAGCTTTAGTTGTTATGGGACAGTTAACCGGTGCAGCCGAACTGCAGAGCCGCAGCTGGCCTGTAGAAGTTCAGGAATCTGTGGAGCAGATATTTGCTAGATTAACCCGGGTCTTTGAGTGCCATACCGAAGCTGGATTAAGACTGTCATTCTATCGTTGTAACCAAGGGGCACAAGAAAGTGTCCTTGATTATTCACTGCGCTTGCAAGAAGCATACAGACTGTTAAAACAAGTCGATCCTGATAGTGCTCGAGATGAGAACAAAGCGTTAATTGGACAATTTATTGTGGGCCTTAAACTGTCTGAGGATAGAAAGCAAGCAAGCTGGTGGTCCATACAAAATCCAGGCGCAGAGTTCGACACCCTGAGAGACTTAACAGTTTGGGGACAACGACTCGCTGAAGTACCTGATCCCGCTTCACCGCAGCAGCAGTACACTGACACCCCTTCCGTGCCGGCAGCAGCATCACCAATCCCTGCGATTCAGTCGAGTGCACAGACTGTAACACCTGACCGGTTTGATCAACTGTGTGCTAATGTTGAGCAGCTGATGAAAGACGTGGCCAAGCTACAAGCTGGGAGAAGACCCAAGACAGATGCAAGGCCATCGGACAAGATTCAACTCGCCGACAGTCCAGACGACGTCCCCTGGATGAGGAGAAAGACACAGCCGTCGCGAGGAAAACCTGCAGACCGCCGCAGTCCTGACAGACGCCGCAACAGTCAGCAGAACGACTTAGGAGGACGCAATCTGCAATCCCGTCCTTTAAACGAGCGACCCCTGGGCGAGAAGGGCCAACCCCAGGAGTAGACTGTCCAGGCCCTACGTCCAGCTGGGAACACAAGTATGTGGGAGACTGTCCATACTTACCAATCGTCATCGATGGCATCGCTATCTCCGCCTTGATAGACACTTGATCCCAGGTGACATCCATCCCCAGTACCCTTTACAAGCAGTTCTGGCCAGATGTTAAGCTGGAACCCCCTAATCCTGAGATGAACCTTGAAGCCACTAATGGTATTCCGGTTACCATAGAGGGACAGTGGGAAGCTACAGTAAAGGTGGGGAGGGTGCAGTTGAAAAACCAGGGTATCTTAGTGGTCCAGGATAAGCCTAACCACAAGGATCCATATGTCATATTGGGTACCAATGTCATGATCAAATGCCTCGATGAAGTGTTGTTTTTACTCCAACAGAGTGCTGAAGCCGGTAAACCCAGAGAAAAGAGGGCTATCCAAAAGCAGATCAGAGCTCTGGTGTATCAACAACAGGTAACCTTGTCAAATGGTGAGATTGGCAGAGTAAGAGTCACAGATCCCATTCCAATTGTGGTACCACCCAGAAGTGAAATGATGATCTGGTGTCGAGCAGCCATAGGCCTCAGAGGGCAGGACTACCAAGCTGTAGTAGAACCTGTAATGTCCGACATTAGTCCTACGCTCTTGACAGCCAGAGGGTTAGTCGATGTAAGAAAGGGGAGAGTCCCCGTACGCATATTAAATTATGGTGATGACGAAGTCAGACTGCCAAGATATGCAACTGTTGCAAAATTGTACCAACTAAAAGATGATGCTGTGATTGATGTAAAATCCTCAAACCAAATAGTCACTGATGAACCCCCTCACTCCAAAGATCAGTTAGAGAAATGGTGTCGAGCTCAGTGTAGGAACTGACAATACACCCTCTCACCAGAAAAATGGAGTATACCGGGTAGTTCGGGAGTATGAACAAGTGTTCAGCAAACACCCACTTGACTTTGGGAGGATTAAAGGGGTACAACATCATATCCCCACAAACAACCATGCACCCATCAAAGAAAGGTACAGGCCTATACCACCCACTCACTACCAGAAAGCAAAAGAGCTGCTTCAGGACATGAAGAATGCAGGAGTCATTAGGGATAGCTGTAGTCCCTGGGCCGCACCACTAGTCCTGGTTAAAAAGAAAGATGGTAGTATGAGGATGTGCGTAGACTATAGGCAAATCAACAAAGTCACACACAAGGATGCATACCCGTTACCACGCATAGAAGAGTCACTAGCTGCACTCAAGTCTGCCAACTACTTCTCCACATTAGATCTTACTAGTGGGTACTGGCAGGTTGCCGTTGCAGAGGAGGATCGTGAGAAGACAGCCTTCACTACTCCTATGGGCTTATGCGAGTTTAACAGTATGCCATTCGGTTTGTGCAATGCCCCAGGCACATTTCAGAGACTTATGGAGTGTTGTTTGGGCCACAAGAACTTTGAGACTGTCTTGTTATACCTTGACGATGTCATTGTCTACTCTCAGACCTATGAAGATCACCTCCAACACCTGAGTGAAGTGTTTGAGTCACTGTCCAAGTACGGGATGAAACTGAAACCGTCCAAGTGCCACCTGCTGAAACCCAAGGTCCAATACCTAGGACATGTGGTCAGCGCCGAAGGCGTAGCACCGGATCCGGATAAGGTCACCGTCATCAAGGACTGGCCAGCACCCATCAACCACAAAGAGGTACGTCAATTTCTAGGACTGGTCGGGTACTACCGACGATTCATCAAAGGCTATACCAAGATAGCTGCCCCCATGCAAGATCTCCTAGTAGGTCAATCCAAAAACGGCAAGATCAGGGGACCCCCGTTCCACGGGGGCCCAGAACAGGACAAATCCTTCCAAACGCTGAAAGAAGCTTTAACTGGAGAAGAAATCCTGGCTTACCCTGACTACAATCTACCGTTTTTATTGTACACCGATGCAAGTAATGAAGGTTTAGGAGCAGTCCTATCTCAACATCAGCAGGGCAAGGAGAAGGTGATAGCCTACGCCAGCAGAAAGCTCCATCCCACCGAGAGGAACCCGGAAAACTACAGCTCCTTCAAGCTGGAGTTCCTGGCCTTGGTCTGGGCGATCACAGAGCGTTTCAAGCATTACCTGGCATCCGCCCCGTTCACAGCTTTCACAGACAACAATCCTCTAACACACTTAGAGACTGCAAAGCTGGGAGCCCTAGAACAGCGTTGGGTAGCAAGACTCGCTAACTATGACTTCACTGTAAAGTACCGGGCAGGTCACAAGAACGGCAATGCTGATGCCCTGTCCCGAATGCCTCATCTTCCTGAAGAGGGAGAAGACATAGATGACCTAGAAGAAATTGAACTACCTGCTTTCCACCGTTCCGGTACAGCAACATGTCATCAGAGAAACCAGACACGTGTAGAGAGGACCGTGAACCCGTTACCTCACCATGACTGGAAGGAGGCTCAGGCCAACGACCCAGATGTCAGCCTGGTAAGGGATCTAATCACTCAAGAACACGCCAACATGGACTCTGATGCCTCACCAAATGCTAAACGCCTGTGGAAGGAGAAAGGAAGGTTGTTCGTCTACCAGGGTAAACTATGCAGAAGATACCTCAATCCAAGAACCCATGAACTAATCTGGCAGATTGTAGTTCCCAAGACTGAAGTCCAGATGATCCTTGAAGCATACCATGACGATGCCGGACACTTTGGATGGAAGAAACTGGAGAGACTCCTGAAGGATCGGTTCTACTGGGTCGGGATGCGAGGCTCCATTGACAAATGGTGTAAAAACTGTGGACAACTTCCGGTTCCGGCGCCGCAGTGGAGAGACCGGGCTGAGGAGGCTCCGGGCATCATCCGGCCATAGAGCGTCAGAAAAGACCCCCACAGAGCAGCAAACGGAGCGAGAGGCCAGCGAATCCAGCCGGGAGCAGGCGCAATCGTGGATTGGTGGCTGAGGAGTGCGGGAGGCGGACAAAAGGCAAAAACGCAGTCGGCCCCCCAGAGAGCGGGAAAGCCCAAGATGGCGGCGGGCGCCGGAGTTACAGGCGACATGAGGAAGAAGGAGAGTGAGAGGGCAGACTCTTTACAGCATCGCCAGGCGACCCGCAAAGATTGTGGCGGCGAACGAGGTATGAAGGGGCAGACAGGAGGAGGGAGCCCCAAAGACAAGGCTGCGGGCACGGACCAACAGAAAGCTGCAATTGCAGGCTCCAAGGAGTTATATGAGACACTCAGGGCAGACATAACGGCAGCAGTGAGAGAGGCTGTGAGGGAGGCAGTAGAGGATCTCCAGGAAACTGCAGCCAGGCATGCCAGCAGGCTTGATGAGCTTGAGCAAAGAGTGTCAGATCTGGAGGACAAACTTACAGTTAAGGAACAAGAAATGGAAGAGATGCAGAAACAAAATTCCTGGATGTCTAATAAAATGGAGGACTTGGAGAATAGATCCAGGAGAAATAACTTGCGCCTCACTGGTTTGCCAGAATCTATTACTTTTCAACAGCTGGATGCCATATTTGAAAAGGAATTACCCACAGCTCTTGGCATTGAATCTCTGTGCAAAGTAGAGAGAGCTCACAGGTTGGGGCCACAAAGAGAGAACACTCGCACAAGCCAAAACTCAGAGGGAGGAAGCCGCAGCATTCAAACATCTAGGGGTCCGAGGCAAGCAATTGCTAAATACCTGGACTATAAGGACAAAGATAAAATATTACGGACATTTAGAGCGAGACGGCGACCTCTTGAGATATTGGGCCACAGAGTAGTGCTGCACGAAGATTTCTCAGCGCTGGTGGCAAAACAGCGAAGGGCATTTAGTGACGTATGTGGCATGCTGTTCAAGAGAGGAATACAATTCCAGCTCCAATACCCAGCGATCCTGAGGACTAAAGAAGAAGATGGCACCTTCAGAAGATGGAGGGACCCGGATGAGGCTATGAGAGTCTTCATGAGAACACCCAGAGGATCCTCTCCAAGACATGACAGGGAGAAAACTAACAACAACGATAAACTGGCGAGTCCAAGACGTGATTCAAATCGATAAGAATGTGAAAGAGACAGACCCGCAGTTGCGGTAATGATGGATAGTTTTACGACTGACTGAATGTGAGGAGAAACATCCTTCTTGAGGGGGGTGAAAATACGGGGGATTACCTTATTCAGTATAACTGGCCTGGATGATGTAAGAGGGAGGTAACCATGGTGGAAAAAAAGGGAGTTACGCAAGGGTGGATTGTGGGGAGGGAAAGGGGGAAAAGGAGGGGAGGGGTAAGACGGGAGTTGAAAATTCTAGTTGGGAAAGTTGAAATTGAATTTCCAGGGGTGTTGGGTCAAGGGAAAAAGTGTTATCCAATGGAAGAGAAGTGGTATCATATGCAGAGTGGAGAGGTTTTGGATTCTTTGTGTTATTGTATTATAAAAATCTACGTGTACATGGAGTTCCTGAAACATTGGGACAATGGTTAAGGTTGTCTCCTGGAATATAAAAGGTCTAAGGTCCCCTGAAAAAAGACTAATGGTCCTTCGACATTTGAAAAGATTAGGGACAGACATAGCATTATTGCAGGAGACACACTTACCCCAACAGGATCTATATAGGATGAACAAACTGTGGGTGGGAGAGGTGTTTGGTTCAGGAGCTGTGGGTAGACAAGCTGGGGTGGTCACGCTGGTGGGAAAAAGGTTTCCGCATAAGCTGCTACGACACACACATGACGAAGGGGGGAGACATGTGCAAGTAGTTCTGGACACACCATGTGGAATATTAAATATACACAATATCTATGCACCAAACTCAGACAGAGGACCCTTCTTTGCTGCCTTAGGGGCCAAAATATCAATGGAAGATATGTCTAATTTGATAGTGGGAGGTGATATGAATGAGGTAGTGGAGGAGTTGGAAGACCGCACTGAGATAAGGGGCAATGGGAAAGGGAGGGTAGGGACATTGAGAGGGGGATCGTTACGAGGGTTCATAGAGGATGTGGGCCTAAAAGATACTTGGAGACTGCATCACCCAGTTGAACGCCAGTACACACACTTTTCCCACCAGCACGGCACATGGTCAAGGATAGACACAATCTTCACTAGTGGGGATTTGCTTTATAAGACAACTGCTACTGAAATATCAGACTTGGTGATTTCCGATCATTGCCCAGTGGAAGTGACACTGCGCGACAATTTCCCCAAAGGCACAGATTATATCTGGCGATTCCCACATTTTTTAAAAAAAGATGCTGACTTTGCGCTGAGGTTGGGGGAGTGGTGGACGGATTTGGTTTCCAATAATCCTCCGGAATCAATGGACCCCACATTGTTTTGGTAAACGGCTAAGGTGGTTTTACGGGGGAGAATCATGGCTTATACAGCTTCGCTAAAGAAAAAAATACAATCCACATATTTGAGACTTAGCTCATATATTCCTCCCGCACCTTTAAGCTATCAAACGCACCCTTCAGATGTAACTAAGGGTACTTGGCTGGAAGCTAAGAAAGAATTTGATGTCTGGGCAAGAAGGAGGGAAGACATGGGGAGATCACATTGGGAGGCAACACTACATACTCAGGGGGACAAAGCGGGGAGATTGTTGGCACATTTGGCAAAGGGTCGAAAACCTATTTCACATATAGTGTCTCTCAAGGACAAGACAGGGACACTCACATCAGATCCAAAAGAGGTCAATTCTATTCTGGGCTCCTACTATACAGATCTATATACAGCAAAATCACACGACAGTGAATTGGGCCGTCAATGGTTGGAGGAGGTGGAGTTACCGGGCTTGACAGAAATGGAATTGGAAGATTTAAACAGGGAGGTGTCGGAGGAGGAGATAAAGGCGGTAATCAAACAACTTAATGAAAATAAAGCGCCGGGTCCGGATGGCTTCGGAGCCAGTTTATACAAGATACTGGTCGACCAGGTTGCACCACACTTGAGGACTATGTATAACAGTTTCATGGAGGGAGGGGAGATTCCGACGCAACTGAACACAGCATACATAAAACTATTACAGGGGACAAAATGTCAGATGACCCGGCGGCGTATCGACCAATATCCCTAATCAACCAGGACTTGAAGATAATCTCTAAAATACTGGCAGATAGATTAGCACACCTGTTGCCTAGATGGATAGGAAGAGAACAAGCAGGGTTTGTAAGGGGCAGAGCAGCTGTTGCGAATGTCAGAAAGGCCATCATGGTGTTGGAGGCGGTACGGCTAGAGGATAGGATGGCGGGGACTGCTCCGGCCATGGTTGTCCTGGATGCCGAAAAGGCTTTTGATAGTGTGGGATGGCCATGGCTGGAGCAAGTCTTGAATAAGATGGGAGTGGTGGGAGGGTTCAGAAGCTTCTTGGGAACTCTCTACGCTAACCCAAAGGCGAGAGTGCATACACCAGGTTTTTTATCTGACGTAATTAGACTGGAAAGGGGAACGAGGCAGGGATGTCCCCTGTCGCCGCTGCTCTTTAACTTGGCCATCGAGCCTCTCTCCAGGTACCTCAACGGATCGAATAGCTTCGAGGGGATAAAAGTGAGAGGCACTCCAATAAAATCTAACCTATTTGCTGATGATATCATCTTAAACATGGCAAATCCTGCTGGTGATTTGGAGGGGGTGCTGGAGAGATTCGAGATGTTCTATAAAATATCGGGATTCCGACTAAATCTCTCAAAATGCGAGCTTATGCCTCTCACGGAAGAAGGCAAAAAAGTTTTACATGATGAGCGGCGACGGGACACATACCTGGGGATTAAAGTGAATACAAGAGAGGTTAAGTATTTGGGCATAATGATGAGTAAGGATGCCAGAGATTTGTATAGGCTAAATTATAGTCCTATTATAAAGAAGATAGAGCAGGAACTAACTAGATGGAAGGACTTACCGCTATCTCTGACAGGAAGAATACATCTTGTAAAAATGGTCTCGTTTGCTCGTTTGTTGTACCCTATGCAGACGGTTCCGCTACTTCTCCGTCACACGGATATCAATAAACTAAATGGAGCCATTGCCAGGTTCCTTTGGAAGGGAAGGAGGCATAGAATAAAATTGAGAACACTTATGTTTCCCAAGGAGGAGGGAGGTTTAAACCTACCCAATATACAGGGATACAATTTGGCATGTGTGTGGCGACATGTGGTGGACTGGCTGCGGGGGACGAGCAACTATTCTGATTTTGACTTAGAAACGAGATGGTGTAGGCCTTGGAGTTTGGGGTCAGTGTTACATGCACGAAGTGGAGTTTTGGAGTCACGTATCAAAAATTCAGTGTTATTCAGAGACACTAGAGCGGCCTGGAAGGCGGTCAGGTATAAACTGGGACTGTCTTGGCAAATATCAAAGTATACGCCGTTGTGGGATAACCCAGACTTTCCGCAGGGGAAAGACAATGTCTTGTTCAAGACTTGGAGGGAAAAAGGGATTAAGGTGTTAGGTGACCTAATGATTAAGATGGAAGGAAGATGGATGTCAGCGGTGGAGGTGATAGAAATATGGCGATTAGGATCCTCACAATTACTACAAATCGCACAAATTAGAGGTCATTTGATGTCAAGACTCCAGGAGATTGGGAGGGAATGTCAGAGGTCGACTATAGATGACTTGCTAATTAGTCAAACTCCCATGACGACGATCTCTTCAATGTATGCGACAATGAAAATGAGACTATTGCCAAAGGGACCTACTAGACTACTTACAGGATGGGATACAAGACTGGGGACTGAAGGAGCGGGGGAAGGGGTTCTGGCGGGATGGAATGCTATGCGAAAATATGTGACAGACAACCGTTGGCGTGATACCCAGTTCCGAATGATTCACAAGGCGATATTGGGTTTCAACATTCCAGTGTCAATTAATAATCCTGACAGAATGACAAAATGCCCGAAGTGTGGAGAAGAAAAAACGGACATGTTCCATGGAGTGTGGGAATGTCCAAAGGTACAAATGGGATGGGAAAAGGTCAGGCGATGGATGGGGGAATTACTGGATTTGACTATACCAATGAATAAGATGACACTGATATTTCATGATTTAGAGGGGTTAGCAGTCACTAAGAGAAAATACCCACTATTTCATCTAATCCTGATAACATTCCTACGCCTAATACTGCGACAATGGTTGGATACACAGGTGCCGGGGGTGACAAGTCTACGCGGGGAATTGAAACGCATTATGAGATTAGAAAAATTAATAACAGACACAGATAAGGAAAATAAAACCTCCAAATTCATGTCTGTATGGCGAGATTTCATAGTCTGCTGTCTCCCTAGAGGGGAAATTGTGACGTTAATGGAAGGCTTCCGCAACACCAAGTGGTATTGTCTTGAAGACTTAGGTAACACATTGGGAGAGTTGAAAACTGGTAGGGAGGAATGACATGCGAGAATTTCCTCCTTTTTTTTTTTTTTTTCTGTGCTCTACCATTGCAGATGGGAAGGGATGCTACGGCTAGCTGAAGTTGGATAACAAGGGAGGGGGGAGGGAAAGGGAAAATTCTTATTTCTGTCAATGTTACTTGTCTTTAATTCAATGTGGACATGATATGTTATTTGTGCAAAACTCTAATAAAAATGATTTGTCAAAAAAAAAAAGTGGAGTGGGGGTCCATCCCCAAGTCCAAACATCAAGACACCCCGGAGCCCTAGGCAAAAGGGGTACATGATGGTGGCGAGGGGTGGACCCAGAACTCCTGTAGCCTGGTTGTATGGCAGGGTCTGTGTAGATGTTATCAAGAGATCTTGCTTTAAGATGAAGGGGTAATGTATGAGAGTGATGTATGGGTGTGCCTGGTGACTCATTGGTGAGGGGTGGGGCCACTACTTTGAGAAGGACGGCATTCTTTCAAGAGACTTCTTTGAAGAAACATTACCCACCCTCCCGCCCTGTGATAGTCACTAATCTGGATTGTTATATTTACCCATTACTTGTATGGTTATTAATATCTTATTTATTTGTGGTATGAGCATTGGTTTGTATTATACCATGTTAATTATACAATTTCTACGAAAGTTAATTTTGGCATTAACCTTTTAAGCCCAAGGGAAGGGCAATCCTTCAGCCATGGTTCCCTAGAGGTTTCCTCCACAGGGGGTTTTTCCTCTCCTGAGAGCTGTAGGATGACTCTTTGTGAGTCAAAGGTGCTAAATTTTGACCCCTTTATGCTTGTGCAGGGGCATCTTTTATAAGGTGTAATTGGAAAACATGTAAAAACGAAAAATTACCAAATGGTGTCACATGTGTAGGAATTTATAACCTGTCACGGCTTGCGGGGTCGGAGTCAGGTGGAAGTTGCAGACAAGTTAAGGTGGACTAATTTTAACTAATAGAGGATGTAAAACCTCATGGTGGTGAGCAGGCTTGGCTTTGGTGGCCAGCCTGAAGGATGTGGTAATGGTAACGTCATCTGGGGCGGGCACAGTGGTTAAGCACGGAAGTGAGGATAATAGGGCATTGGTGCCCTGAAAGTTTACTGGCTCTGCTCGAATAGCAGCCATTACGTGCCGCCCCCTTTATGGCTGTCTGGCCGGATGCTGGATGTCAGACAGCTGGGGATATCACAGTACTTGTGAATCCCAATGTAATAGCACTCCACCTGACTCCTACTGGGATTGGTAATCCTGTGATTTAAATAAAGCTGTGGCCATTTGACATCCAAAAAAAAAACTGTGGACCATGTCACCTTCGAAGAAAAGACCATCTAACTCAGAAAGCTCCGTTGCAGCCAATTGTTACCACCAAACCTCTTGAAATAGTTGCTCTCAACCATGTGAAGCTTACCCCAAGTCGAACCAGGTACACCTACGCTCTCGTCGATCACTACTCAAGATTCCTGGTAGTCGTTCCAGTTAAGGATTTAACTGCTGAGGTAGCAGCCAAAGCGTTCCAGAGTTACTTCTGTCGCCCCCATGGGTATCCAGACCAGGTCTTAACTGACCAAGGGCCAGCCTTCGAGTCAGCTCTTTTCCAAGAATTCTTAGGGCTGTAAGGGTGTAAGAAAATCCGCACAACACCTTATCATCCTCAGACGAACGGTTTATGTGAGATGAACCACATAGTCATTGACATGCTCAAGACCTTACCAGTTGAAGAGAGAAATCAATGGCCAGAGAAACTTCCAGATCTCGTGGACATCTACAACCACATACCTGTCAGTTCGACAAATTACACACCTGCTTACTTGATGAGAGCAAGACCAGGTAAACTGCCTATTGATTTGCAGATGGGAACCATTGAACCCACAGAACATTCTTCTGATGAAGACTGGGTCAGCCAACGCCAAGAAAAAGTACAGGAAAGTACAAGAAAGCGTGGAAAGAAACCTAGAAATCAGTAGAACCAAGCAAGAAAAAGACTTCAACAAGCACGCCTCAGCTGAACCGCTAGCTATAGGTGATGTAGTGCTGAAAAGAAAGCGAAAAACCAACAAATTGGATAACAGTTGGGAATCCATACCCTACACCGTTATGCCGTCACACTATGATAACTCTAAAACTTGTGTTATTAGCAAAGACAATGGGAATACTATTGCGACTGTTTCAAGGGATCATTTGAAGAAATGTCCGCCACAGTTAATCCCACAAGCAACCAGTTACCCTACTGTAACTACAGATGAAGAAACAAAAGAAAATCTAGTCCTTACAGAAATTGGATACTTACCAGATGATTGGCCACAAATAGGTGAAGCATTCCTTATTCCAGTTATGAATTTCTACCAACCTGTTGAAGATCAGCAATCTAATCCAATTCCACAAGTCCAACAAGAAGAAGTCCAAGTGCAAGAATTGCAGCCTGTTATCATGGAACCTGAGATTCCTGTAATCGGTCAGCCTGCTAGTCCCACAGTAAGAGAAGCCATTCCTAATCAACTACCTACAGAGGTCAGTCCAGTTGATAGACTCCGCACTTACTATGGTCTTACACAAAGCAGACATAGAGAAGTACCAACCTCTTCGTACACTACACCAACAGCTTTGGAAACACCCACACTACGCAGATCCACACGTAGTACATTAGGCCAAGCCCCAACCAAACTTGGAGAATGGGTTTAAAATGTAGTGGAAAATGTAACCTGTAAGTGTTGTATATAGTAACCAGTTTTCAAAACCTGTAAAAAGTAGTGTACAGAAGGGTGGAGGAACTGGGCTCTGTCCCAAGTATACTAAGTTGGGGACAGAAAGCGCCTGGTAAGGTATAGAAGGTTAGTACCGGCCTCCCAAGCAGAGACACCCGTAGGGAATGTATAAAGTTTACGATGTATCCCTGGACTTTGCCTTTTTCCCTTTTCATAAACTTTGAACAATTGTCACAGGACTTGTGTGACCACTAACCCTACCTTTTTCCAGCCTGCGGCAGATGGACTAGTGCCGTATGGACTGCTTTTCACCTTTTTCATATTTTTCACTCCTTTTCAGTGATTTTTTTGTGTTTTTTCTTTAAGACTATGTAAATTGAACGTTATAATATGCTTAGTGTTAAGTTGTAAAAATAACTTTTTGCTCAGCCGGGAGAACTGAGGTTAACTAAGGGGGAATGTGGCACCCTGGCACCTGTTGGGCACCACAGAAATCCTTAGAGCACAAATGGAGTAAGTAACAGCACAGCAAAACCCACAAACGCCAAACAACACAACAACACTTAGAACACCTGGTTTCACCCCGAGCCTCTAGGGCAGTGATGGCGAACTCCAGGCCTCGAGTGCCACCAACAGTGCAGGTTTTCAGGATTTCCTTAGTATTGCACAGAGGTTGGAATCATCACCAGTGCAGGTGATTATATTATCACCTGTGCAATATAAGGAAATCCTGAAAACCTGCACTGTTGGTGGCACTCGAGGCCTGGAGTTCGCCATCACTGCTCTAGGGGGAGCTACACTGGTGACTTTGAGCCAGTTCCCCCTATAAAAAGAGTCTTGGAGGGAGAAACTTCAGAGTGTGGTAGACGCTACAAGAGCTGCCAGCCTGTGTGAAACCTCCACCCTATGAGGAACACACTAGGCCCGACCAGCCTGTTAGCCAGTGGAGATCCCTGCAATTGGGCTAATAGGAAGAAGGAGATCACCTCTCAGGAAAACAGAGTTAATCTGACTCTTTCCAAATTAACCGGTTACTGGAACCGAAGCTGTGAGAGCTGCCCAGCCACCACAGAGAACCAGCACCATCAACAGGAGGTTTAGCTACCTGTTCCACCTGATGCACCCATCCACGAGAGCCCAGGGAAGAGTACTGATCCTGCTCAGACCCTTTTACAGTGCCCTCAGTGCTGATAACCAGGTGAAGCAAGTTCCATTGAACAAACTGCCCGGTCCGGCTGGATTCCACATCCACCCGACCTTAGCACCAGAAGTAGAGAAAGGAAGCCTAACACTGCTTGCTGTGAAACTCCAGAAGTGCCAACTTCACTATCCCTGTCCGAGTGTACCTGACTACCATCCAGTAAAGGTACCTAAAAGAGACTTTGTGTGGTTGTACATTATTCCTGGATTCAGCGCGCAGCATCCCGCAGCTGCCTCACAACATCTTGCGCAGCTCCCGGCTCCGGGGATTCCCGCTCATCCTGTGGGGAGCGTTCCATCTCGCTGTATACCATCCCCCGGAGACCTGAACAGCGCTGGTAAAGTTACCAGAACACCCGCAGGTGGCGTCACGAAGACAAATCACCCCCACTGTTCCGCCATTCCCCTATTGATCTGGACCACCGGGCCTACACCACTGCAGGCGCGGTTCCGTGACTGGAGGAGAAACAACGCCCGCTACGTGTACCCCCGGCTACGGTGAGTCAGAATCATGGATACATTTATCCATTTTGTGGCCATATACAAATGTAACAATGTATCCATGATTTCACTGCAACCAGAGATCTGCGAACAATATCTGCGCAGATATCTGTGTATGTGACGTGGCCCTTACTTCTACTGCCGCTCATTAGTCAATTCAATCACAAAAACACAGACAGATCATTTTTGTCGTTTAGACCAGCCGGCCCTTGTGCTCTCAGCTTTATAATCCAAGCTGCTTCTTTCTTTCTGCAGGAGTAGCTTATGAACATTCCCTCCTGCTGGAGTAATTTCTACCCTTTCCAGTCCTAGAAAGCTTAAAACAGACGGGTCTCCCTTGTGTCCTTTCCTCACATGCTCAATTATTCTCGGTGATCCCACTCCTGTCTCAATTGACTTTACATGCTCTCTATACCTCACATAGAGACACCTAATGGTCTTTCCTACATAAAACCGACCACAGTCGCAAAGAATTGCATAAACTACAGATTTAGTCTTACAAGAAATAAACTCTTTGACTTTATACGTGATATGGCCTACTTTTACAGGGTTCATAGTGATATGTTTTCGACAAAATTTACAGTTACCGCATTTATGGTTCCCTATAGGGCGATTCTTTTCAAGCCAGGTTCTTTCTGATACCATTCGTCTGTTCACTAGAATGTCACCTAGATTTTTACATCTTCTATGTGTTACTAATGGTTTTCTGATTGCAATTTCCTTCAAATATCTGTCATTTTCTATTAAATACCAATTTCTATTAATG
Organism: Allobates femoralis; assembly: GCA_033576535.1. Taxonomy (NCBI): domain Eukaryota; kingdom Metazoa; phylum Chordata; class Amphibia; order Anura; family Aromobatidae; genus Allobates; species Allobates femoralis. The sequence goes on along the minus strand of JARQOC010000007.1, from coordinate 13,721,290 downwards.
GCTGATCTGATAGCTCCATCTATTGGGCCATACTTAAAATAAACCTCTTTTCTTTTTTTATTGCCCACCGTTTTTTTCCATCCCTCCTTCCAAATCTCATCCACTTTTTTTACTGCATCTTCTATCAGTTTTTCAGGATAGGCCCTGTGGTGAATCGCGACCACCGAACCTGGCAGCTCCACAGCGCCTCCTGTTAAACCCAGGTCAGTCAGAGAACTGCCTGAGGATAAAGAAGGGCCGCAGCTGCCTTTCCTGTGCTGGTTTATTAAGGCACCTCTCAGTGAGTGTGGTATATGCCTTCTAGCCCGCAGCCAGAAGCACATATAATAATTTCCACCCCGTCACTGATGGAGACCCCGAATAACCCCAAGCACTAATGCTGCCACCAGCTTCTCGTTTAATATAAGTCCGATCCGTGGTCGGGCTTATATTGGGTCAGAAACCAACCCAGGTAGCGTTATATGAGCACACGGACGTGGGAATCGTGATCAAGATAAAAAGAGCAACTCAAGATTAAATTTATATATTTAATCACCCTAATGGTACACTAGATATTAATATTTACAGTTATTATTGAGATGTTATAAATAGTACAGTCAGATATGCCAATAACAGGGTAAATGGAATACACAGAATTACACACACATGTGAGCAGTTACCTTAGTGCTGATGGCACCACAAGGGCGGCGCGATGCCAATCTGTTCCTTGGGTAATCTCTGGCTTTGGTGGAAAAATGCCTCTTCAGAAGAAATACCATGTGGAGATGGGGCAGATGATTTTTATACACTATGGGCTGACCCCTGTCTCCACCCATCTCGCACCTCTGGGCTGTCTCACAATTCCCACCCCTCTGAGTGGAGATATAGACACCCAAATTCTATAATGTTCCCTAGCCTTGTCCATCGGCATCACAGACAGAAGGCAATACTTTCATATTTTTAGTTATGATTTTATCTTCGTCTGGATATGAAACATGGCTACTCTGAGAACACCCTACTAGCCAATATCATGTTTACATGGCTTACAGTCATCCTACATTCTTGTGAGTACAAGCCTTATCAACGTCTAGATATGTAGAGTTCATTTTTATATTCGATAGTATCACAGGGTGGACGGCTTATGAGATATTAATGTTATAGACACGGCTCCGTCCAGACTGCATTGAAGACACCATTTCCTTTTCACTTGCCTTAAGCCCCAGTCACACATAACGATTTCGCTAGCGAGATCGTTGTAACTGTGACGTTACAACGATCTCTCCAGCGATGTCGTTCTGTGTGACACTTTGCAGCGATCAGGCCCCTGCTGTGAGGTCGCTGATCGCTGCAAAGTGCTGCGGGTCATTTTTTGATCGTTGGTTTCCCGCTGGTCAGCACGCATCGCTGCGTGTGACCACGAGAAACCAGCGATCTGTGACCTCACAGGGCTGGTTACTATGGTACACACCGGGTATCTAGGCAGCGCGCGCTGCCTAGATACCCGGCATTTACCATGGTTACCAGCGTTCTCCCTGCTTAGCACTGCCTGTAAGCAGGGAGAACACAGGTAACTATGATAAACAGCGGGTATCCAAGCAGCGTGCGCTGCCCGGATACCGCGCTGTTTATCATAGTTACCAGCGTTCTCCCTGCTCTGTCAAGACAGCGCTAAGCAGGGAGCGATGTGGGAGGTGGCTCCCAGGGTCTGATCGCTGGGGAGATCTGCCTGTTTGACAGCTCCACAGCGATCAGGTAACGACACTCCAGCGATCCCGGCAGGTCGTTATCGCTGTTGGGATCGTTGGAGCGATCGTTATGTGTGACTGCACCTTTACAGGAACTTGGAAGTGTCACCTGATCTCTATCTCCTAGCTGATTGCATATCAAAGTTGAGGAAGGTCTTTTGTGTGGACAGTTGGCTGGCATTTACATTACTAATTAATCTACCACTTGCCAGATGAATGACTTCTGCCTTCCAAGGGTGGGGGCTTATCTCTTTATGAGTGAGATGTGCCTTATCAAATTGCTTTCTGGGGGGAAATGGAATCTGGGGAATATGGCATATTCATCACAGGCCCTATTCCTTAGTCTATCTCTAAGACCCCCCCCCCAGTTGCTCTTGGTATTTGTCCTCATCATTGTTTATCCTTCTCAGTCTCAAGACCTGATTGAAAGGAAGTGCCAATTTTTTGAACCATCATTTTCATTGTTTTATATATGCAAGTATAGTTGCAGACATACTAATGTTTACTTTTGATATTTTGTCATAACATATTGTATCCGTGTATAGTCAAAGACAATTTGATGTCAACAGTTTAGAAAATAATAACATCCCTTAATCCCACCCGCCTTCCTTCCTAGATAACATCCCTGCAGTATTCGCATTTCTCCAACCTATCTAGAGTATTCAAGATTAATTGCCACTTTTAAGTTGTACATTTCAGTTTACCCAGAGTACCTCTCAAGTCCTCCATGGCATACCAAGCTGAAGGCCTATAAGGCATCATAAAAACCATAATTTCGGCATCAGTAAATTCTTGTTTAATGAACCCTCTCCATTTTTGGAAAAATGTTTGCGCTAGTTTGCTGGGGTTACGTAGTGTATCCAAAGACTCAATTGCAAGAACATTCCGTAGGGAAGACCTTGATTTGAGACAAATCAGGGGGTCTGTCATTAAGCCAAAACTGAAGAAGTCTTTTTGCAATTATAGTAATGTAGTGAAACAATGCATGCGGTTGACCACCCCCCACCGAATCTCCATAGTAGTGAAAGAGCCATAGCATCGGATTTAGCCTCTCTAAACCCTCACAGATTCCTCTCACCCATGTTTCAACTGACTTCCAAAATCGCTGAGAAGCAGGACAGGACCAAAGACCATGTTCCAGATCCGTCATGTAAGTCTTACATTTAGGGCAATTCGCCCATCTTCCCTGATTAGCTGGTGTCGGAGGTATGTTGAAGCCCTGTACTGTCCCATGAATGATCCTAAATTGGGAATCCCTCCATCTTTCATTATGAATAAAGCGTCTGAATATCCCCCAACCCTCCAAGATTTTCTGTGTGAGGTCAGGGTCAGCCACGTGTTTCTTCCATTTAGTGAAGAGAGTCACCCTCCTCATCGGCCTCAAAATATGTTGAAATTTAGCATAGAGAGAGGTAATGGATATATCCCCCTCATTCATGGCCATCAAATTAGACCACAAGTTATCCTCGACCTCCCCAGAAATATCTCGCAGCCGAAGAGAAGATAATGGTGTATCTGACGGTATTGCATGGCTTGAAATCGATGGAGATCATAGGTAGGTAGAACCTCGTTCTCTGTCATCCACCTCCCCTCTCCCGCATTCATAAGGTCTCCCAAAGTTCTGATGCCTCTCTCCCTCCAAGCTTCAAACAACTGGTTTTCGCGACCTAATGGGAAGGCCGAGCACCTCCAAGGGTTAAGTATTTTTGAAATTTTCCAGGATAAATTTAATTTTCTCCTCACCCCTTTCCAAGTCATGATCGTGTCTCTATAGATAACAGTACATTTAAGGGCCTTAGGCAGGCAAGGTAGCGGTGAATGCAACAAAGCTGACAGATCCCAGGGTTTAGCAAATTCCCCCTCTAAATCTACGTCGGAATATTTGTTGGTGCCCCTGATCCAGTCAAGAACATTACGTAGCATACACGCTAAATTATATCCTCAACATCTGGGAGTTGAAGACCTCCCTCCTGTTTCGACTGTATCAAGACACCAAAAGCCAGCCTGGGTTTTTTTCCCTTCCATAAGAATTTTGAAAAGGCTTTGTTTAAATTAGCTAAATCTGTATGTTTTAACAGCATGGGGATATTTTGGAGCGGGTATAATAGCCTCGCAAAACTGATCATCTTAAGCAGATGGCATCTCCCCATCAGAGAGAGTGGCAAACCAGCCCATCCCGCCAGTTCCCTCTCTATTTTTAAAAGAATCGGGACAAAGTTAAGCTTAGAAGTCTGGCCAGGGTATCTAGCCAACTGAATACCCAGATATTTAATACTATCTTTAGCGACTGGGAGATCACAAAATTGCGGTCTTCGTGAGAGTTTACTTTTTGGATCAATGAACATGATCTCGCATTTATCTTCATTTAAGCAAAAACCTGAGTGTTTACCCAAAGTTTCAATGTCTGCAAGAATACGAGGAAGGTCCCTCTCGGGATTTTGGACATAAGGGACAATATCATCTGCAAAAAGCGACAACTTAACCTCCCTGGTCCCCACTCTAAATCCCTCATATGTGTTGCTATTTTCCAGATATAAAGCCAAAGGCTCTATGGCCAAATTAAAGAGTAGGGGGGATAGCGGGCAACCTTGTCTCGTTCCCTTCTGTAAGAAAAAGGAATCCGACAAGTAGCCGGGGGTACTAATACAAGCCTTTGGTCTATTATATAAAGACTGCAGGTATTGCCTGAATGGCCCCACTATTCCAACAGAGTATAAGACCCTTCCCAGCCATGACCACCGTACATTATCGAACGCTTTTTCTGCGTCTAGGGTGATCACGGCTGGGTCCCCTCTCTCCGTCCCCACTCTTTCCCATAACATCAAGCAGAAGCATCGTTCTTCTGATATTGGTAGCAGTTGATCTACCTTTAATAAATCCCGCCTGGTGGGGAGGTATCAAGTTAGGCATTATCGTCGCCAATCTATCGGCCATTATTTTGGAAAGAAGTTTTAGATCCTGGTTTATCAATGAGATCGGCCTAAAACTTGCAGGATCTGTTGGTACCTTGCCTGGTTTGGGGATAAGTTTTATATAGGCCAGATTCATTCTGTCCGGAATAGGGGCTCCCTGAAGTATTGCATTAAACAAGTCTCGTAGGACAGGAGAAACCTGTTCCCTAAGGGCTTTAAAGAATGCACCATTGTAGCCATCTGGGCCAGGTGCTTTGCCTGGATTTAGACTTTTGATAGCAGCCTCTATCTCTTCCACAGTGACAGGGCTATTCAAAAATTGTTTGTCTTCTTCTGAAACACCCGGTAGACGAACTAGGTGCAGCCAGTTGGTCCCCTCAGGTACATCAGAATGAGTAAAGGGATGCATAAAATTTTCCCAATACCTGGGTGACATCTTTAGGGTTGGTCCAAGTATTGCCATGTCTGTCAGTTATAGTTTGAATGAGGGAAGAAAGTTGTCTACCACGTGACAGCCGTGCCAACAGCCGACCAGATTTGTCGCCAAATTTATGGAGGTTTAGCTCCAGTCTATTTTTATGTATGTCTTCCCTCCGTCTTGCCCACATATCAAAGTTTTCCTTAGCCTGTAGCCAGGTCTCCCTGTCGGGGTCCGCCTTCGAGCTTTTATATCGAGAGTACGAGTTCCTCACTACCAAACTGGCCGCTACAAATTGCTCTTTTATCTTTTTCTTTATCCCCATGCTGTAAGCCATCACTTGTCCCCTCAGCACCGATTTCACTGTTTCCCAAAACAAGCCCGGGTCAGAGCAATGAATTTCATTGTCTCTTGAATAGAGTGACCACCATTCTCTAAGAAGGGAAACAAAATTTTCATCTCTGATGAACGTGTCAGGAAACCTCCACAAATAATCAGTACCCTTCTCATAGGCATCTTTAGATTCCAGCACCAATGGGCTATGATCAGATATTACCATGTCCTCTATTTTAATTTCAATCACCCTTTGTAGCATGTTGGGTGAAGTGAAGACCATATCTAATCTTGACCAAGACTCATGGGGGTGGGAAAAATGGGTAAACTCTCTGTCGAGGGGGTGCACTGTCCTCCATGTATCACCCATGGTCACAATTGCGAAAAGGGATTCAAGAAAGCTCTCCGTTTGTAGACCGCTTGGCTCCTGACCCATCCCCGTTAGGGGTGAGGAGTGCCACCTATCTTCCTCTGTGCGTAGCACCATATTAAAATCACCACCTACTATTCTGTTGTGGCCGTGATCAGTTAGGAGTCTAGCTTGTAACTTTTGGAAAAAGATTTTCTGATTTACATTTGGTGCATAAATATTGTAAACAAAAAAGACGTACTTCTGGATCTGTATGGTCATTTGGATTAGTCTGCCCTCGTCATCCATTTGTGTGGACAGGACCGTATGTGCCAGTGATTTATGAATTAAAATTAAAACGCCCGCTTTTCTCTCCACTGCACCAGAACCGTAGACCTCTCCCACCCACAGTTTCTTGAGACAAAAGAAGTCCTCAGATAACAGGTGGGTCTCCTGGAGCAAGGCAATATCCGTATGGAGCCTTTTTAGATGGCGTAAGATCATCATGCGCCTTGCAGGGGAGCGCATACCCTTTACATTCCAGGAGACCCACCTAACCATCCGAATCCCCCCAGACCAATATCACCATCAAGTAATGGAACATTAACCATGCGTGCACTGCTCCCCAGGACCTGAACCAAGATAAAGTGGCTGATGCCCAAAAAACGCACTGAATCATTAATATACTGCTAAGGATGTCTCTAGGTTTCCCCCCATCCCCTAACGTACCCCCCATGATTCTAATCTCACCACTACTCTCACTATGTCCTAGTAGCTGACTCCTCTTCTTCCCTCCAATACGGCCCATATACATGTCCCTTACCCCGCCACAGCAACCGGCTGATGAAAAATAGCTTATATCACACTCTTTTTCCCTTTTCTCTCCCCTTTCCCACTTTTTTCTCGACCTCCCCCTCCACAGCAGCATAACCTAGAGGCTTCCCACCCCTGCATTGTCAAGCAAATCTCTTATCATAAACAACTGTAGGACAATTGCCATCTGGATTAGAATTAGTGTAAACAGAAAATAGTAGATTAGTCACCTATACGCAGAGATGTTAAGAAGTCCTTAATCGGCGTTTCTGAATTATATTACCAGCAATAACATCTTCAAAGGCCAATTCCTCCTACCCCCCCCCCCCCCCCAAGAGTAATTATCTAGACACCTCAGAGATTAAAAAGACCCAGCCAAAGGAATGGCTTGCACAGTTTCAAAACCTGAATTATGTCTTTGCATTCGATGACGTAATGTCTCTCTCGTAATGGTATCTGGAAAGAAAACAAAAAAAAAAAAAACAGACGAGGGGGAGGGGTTGGGGGGGTGGAGGACCGGCGGGAGTAACAGTGATAATGGAGGAGGGGGGTTTAAAGCCGAAAAGCAAAACACTTAGTTCAGTTACATCAAAAACACTCCCCTCCTCTCATCAGAATCAGTAGAAAAAATAGTCAGGCAGACGAACAGTCTCAGCAGTTCTATTTCTTCTTGTGCAGCGGGGACCTGTCTGTCACTGTTGCTTGGGAGTCACACCTCTGGTTACAGCGCCCTAGTTATAGGTGACAATACTAGGGAGAGCCGTCGCTGAGCGGGGACACCGTACAAATTAGGTGTATAAATCTCCGTTGTCAGGTAGATTGTAGTATAGGGTAAAGGTAGAATCACCATCCCTGTATGACGATTGTGTGTTTGTAGACACTAGGTGTGGGCGAGCACCTTTTTTGTTAATTTTAACAAACTATTTATTAAAAGTTATATTTTAAATAGTGCACTTTATAATTTAATTATGGAGTCACACCTCTGGATGCCGTCCCGTCACTCGTGGCATCGGAACGTAGTCTGTACAATCTCACTGAATCTCGGTCTTCCTCAGGCTCCAAATCTGGTATTGATACTGGTGCTTTATGCGTAGTAATGGTTGGGGGTGTCACAGCCCTTGGTGAACAGGTGTTATCCAGAATCACAGTCATTGCTTTCCCTGGATCCGTGAAAGTCAACAGTACTCCCTCTCTAGACCTGAACCTCAGGGTAGCAGGGAAATTCAGTTGGAATCGTATATTCTTTTTGTGAAGTATTGAGCACGCCTCGCTAAAAGCCCTCCTACGGCGGGAGACTTCTATTGAGTAGTCCGCGAAGACCAACACCCTATGGCCATGTATCATCAGAGGAAGTTTCCTGGCCTTATAAGCCCGAAGGATTTCTTCTTTATCCCTGTGGTTTAGGAACTTAGCAATGGCGTGTCTTGGCTTATTATTAGAGGTCCCAGGGAGAGAGGAGCCCGCTGCAGTTACAGTTGTAGTACTCATATTCTCTCTAGGGGGCCCAATGCTATGGGTACTCTCCGTCTTACATCTGTGCTGCAGGCCTAAAGCTTTGGGGAGATCTACTTCGAAAATTTCTTCCAGCTGGCCTGCCGGGACAGACTCTGGGAGGCCCACTATCTTAAGATTGCTCCTTCTTGCCCTATTCTCAATATCTCCCAGCTTTGAAAGGGCATAATCAGAGCGTTTTTGTAATGATATCACTTGATCTTCTAATTCCAGTATTCTATCCTCAGCACTTCCAATCCGAGTTTCCGTCTCTTTAAGTTTCTGATCATGAGTCCCCTCTTTTATATTAAGTTCTCTCGTCATGGCAGCTACCATATCAGCCACAGCAACTTTGAAGTCCTCGGCCAAGTGTATGGCCAGTTCTTTGGCCAATGCTTCATAATCAATATGCTGCGATTCCTGTCATCCTCCTGCTTTTACAACTAGTGCCTCTCCTCTCAGCACTCCTCCTGGCTGTTCATGCAGCCTGTGTCCCTGAGACCGCAGCTGCTGATCCCGCTCCTGGGCAGGGGCACCGGCCTGCAGCACACAAGAAGAGTCTCTCGCCAGCCCCTCATCTGTGGCCATCATCTCCACTGTAGTGACCCCGGTTGGCACATTACCTCCCCGCACGGAGATCTCCTCCCGCTCTCCCTCCCCGCCCGCATCATGGGCGCCATCAGCCGCAGCCTCGTGCGGATGGAGAGACCGGCCGCTCTCTGCCCTCCGGGTAACATAGCGGTCCATCATAGTGGCGGTATGGTGCCCCGCAGCCTGTGTCACCTGCTTGTTTGTGGGAATGATCCGGGAGCTCAAGGGGAGGCTGAATGGAGCCGGATTGCTGCGGTGGGTCCCGGAGCTCTGCTAAACGCGGCTGCACATGGAGGCGCCGGAACCGGAAGTCAGGAAGTGCCATTTTAACATGCAGAGGGTGGTTGCTGCGATAATGCAACGCCGAAATGGTGGCTGTTTTTAGTATGCGGTTGCAGTTGTATGAATTTATGAATATATGTAATGAATATATAGGATTAGGCGATATTGCTATACGATGAGGGCTTTTTGAGGTCTTTTTAAGGTATTTTAATGCTCATTTGCACTTTCTAGCACTGTCACTTTAAATATTGAAGCTGATTTTGCACTATATAATGTTGTTTCCTGGTTACCAGGCAACTGATTACCATGAGGTCACAAGAGGTGGGTTTATAATGAGTAATGTACCCACCCATCTTTGAGGATTGTACCCGCAGAAGCACCAGCTGAGTGCGAAACGTTCGTTGTACCATCGGGGCTACCCGGTCCTCCGTCCTATGCACCCCCACCTGTAACACCCCTGTGATGCAATAAATGGAATGATCACGTTTATCCTGTGTACAGCCCAGCTCTTTTTCTAAACTTGAACTGGAAGGTTTTTATAAAAAGCTGAATAGCCTTAAAGCAGATTTTACATCCAGGATAGAAGTGGAAAAAGCCCAGGAGGGGTCTTGGAAGAGGTACCGACTCATAGGAAGGTCCTAGAGGCCCACTTCACTAAGACTGAGGAGCTGCTTTATGGACCTTGAGAACCACAATTGGCGGAACAACATTTGCATAAGGGTGCTTCCTGAGTCTCTTGCACCACTTGACCTGAGCCGTGTAGTCTAACAACTGTTTACTCAAGTTCTGTGGGAAAATCAGGACAGTATCATTGAGTTGGACAGGGTCCATAGGGCTCTGACCCCTAGACCTTCAGCTGAAGCCAGGCCACATGATGTGAACTGCAGGATCCACTTTTTTAGGGTTTTAAGAGGCCATAATGTCTGCAGCCCAGACAAGTGGGTCACATCACTTTCTTGGACTCCACTATATTGTTGCTACCGGACTTAGCTCCTAGAGAAAAATTATATCCCCTATAGATGGGGATTCCCTTTCCAGTTGTTAGTGACTAAAGAGGGGAAACAGCATCTTTCCGTAGGCTGAAGGATCTTACCACTTTTTTGCAAGCTTTTAAACTTCCTGCCCTTGATCTACCAGACGTGCGGAGAGCTCCAGAGCTCCCAGTTCCACCACCCCAGGCGGCAAAGAGTCTGCAGAGAAAGAACCCCCAGACGCACTCCTCCATAGAGTGCTACTGACTGAATACTCCTTTCTGGTATAAGTTTTTTGGTCTGCTGCCCTAGCAACCATAGTCCCACCATGACCAACATGCACTGAAAATCTCCACCGAGAGGTTCTTGTTTGACTGCACGGTTTCTATGTGCACACGGTGGAGCTCAGGACGCGGATCACATGATATGACTTGGGGTCTGGTCCCTCACTACCTCTCCACTGATGTTATAGAACCATATGACAGACTATTCGTCATTAGCCTTGCTCCCGTGTACATGTTGGTCGGGGTCACTAAAGGATCTCACTACTGGTGCAGTCCCAGTTCACTCGGAAAATTAATGTCTTGCGTATTTAATTTCTGGTCTCCACGTCAGAATTGCTGCTTATTACCTGTTTTTGTTGTTATTATCAGCTCTTTTTATTTGCAACACGGTGAAGGGGGTTGGCAGCGAAGTCGCTACTCCCTCAGTTTCCACGCACACCCTCTAGTGCTGGATAGCTAGATACTATATTAACATTGCACCGAAGTTGTCTCATCTTGTACTTTTCATTGAATAATTGCTATGATTTCTCTTTTCTCATTCCCTTACCTTTCTATTTTTCATATCCCTACCTTTCCACCTTCTCCTGGGGGCGTCACGAGACAAAGGTTTCTCTGTTCCTCTATCGCATCCCCTAAGGATAAATTGAAATGCTGCTCATATAATGTAAAGGGGTTCAACCAACCGTAAAAAAGGAGACAGATCACCTATTCTTCCCATAGACTCAAAGTATCAGTTTTAATGCTCTAAGAGACGCATTTTCGAGCTGACACAGTGCCTAAATGCGACTCGAAATACTGTCCCACATGGTATCACAGTAAGAACCTTGACTCTAAAGCCAGGGGAGTCTCAATTGCGTTCCACAGATCCTTTGTACCTGTTGTCTACAAATCTCTGATTGATCCGTTGTTGAGATTTCTTTTTCTGCAGATGTCTCGGCCGACGCACACATTTATTCTTGCTAATATTTACTATCCCCACAGTGGCCTACAGAGGTTTGGGCAAGCTGCCGGAAGAAGCTGGAAGACTTTGCGGGTCCTGTCCGATCATCCTGAGAGGATACTTTCATTTTCCTATGCATCCCTCAACCTTTCCACAGGTGAACCATACCACTCTCTGCCATCTCTCCATCACCTTAGACACCATTGGAATAGTCTTCACTTAGTAGATGTATGGAGGACCTCTTCCCCACCACGAAAGATTTCAAATACTATTCCACCATTTTTTTAGTATACAGTAGGATTGACCACTTCCTCATATCTCATTTCCTAATAGATCACAATGTGGAGTCTGAAATCGGATCAATTTTATGGTCAGATTACGCTCCCGTCTACTTCTCTTTATCACTAAATACAGATACAAGACCGGAATTTACATGGCATCTCAATAAAAATTTACTACATGACCCAATGTGTTTGGCAGATTTCAGTAACACGGTCAATAACTTCTTGCTGGATCATTTTCATGATCCAACACCTTTTCTGCTTAAATGGGAAGCTCTTAAGAGTGTCTTGAGAGGTGTTCTGATCTTGCATGGTTCACACCTCAAGAAAGGTAGAGCCTCAGAAATCACTTCCCTTCTATCCTAAATCTCCCAGGTTGAATCCCAGCACAAGCAAACCCCAACTATTTGTCAACATTCCCAACTCTGGTCACTCCGCCATAAATTACTCTCTATATTAGACCAGAAAGATCATAGTTTTAGGGACAGGATCAAATCGAGATTCTACAAGCTCAGTAATAAGAGTGGCAAACTGTTATCTAGAGTGCTACACTCTCGGGCTATTAATACTTTCATTCCATTCACACAATACAATTCAGGGTCAAAGTCTCATAAAACGAAATATATTCTCTCTTGTTTTGAATGTTTCTATACTTCCCTATATAATATAAAAAGTAATTACCAGGATTCCTCCACATCACAATGTAGGGAGAAGATTTCCACTTTTCTCCAAAAGCACAGACTAGCCTAATTGTCTGAATCTACCCTCTCTGACTTGGAACAAGATTTCATGCTGCAGGAGGTGGCGATGGGTATAAAGGACATGAAAGTGGGCAAAAGCCCAGGGCCAGATGGATTTACCGCTAAGTTTTATAAAATCCTTTACAATCAGCTGAACCCGATACTTTTAGACGTGTGCAACCATATTACTGCTGGAGGTACCTTTCCAACACAAGCCCTTATGGCTCACATAGTACTCATTCCAAAACCCTGGAAAAATCTTGACTGCTGCAGTAACTATCGCCCAATCTCATTGATTAATCTAGATATTAAATTCTATGCAAAATTGATTGCAAACTGGTTAAAATTACACCTTCCTGAAGTGATTGACGCAGACCAGGTGGTATTTGTCCCTGGCCACGAGGCCAGGGACAATGCCATTAGTTCGATTGCTTTGATCGATAGCGTTGATGCAGAGAAAGTGTTTGACAGGGTACATTGGGACTTTGTCTGCAACACTTAGATCTATGGGCCTTCGGGGGTGATGATGCACAGGATTGAGGCACTCTATACATGCCCCTCGGTCTGCATACAGATAAAAGGTTCCCTTTCAGAATTCCTGAACATTCAAAACAGCACTCGTCAAGGGTACTCGCCCTTATCCCCGATACTATATATCCTTACGATGGAAATTCTGGCAAATACTCTGAGGCAATCCTGCAATACATGGCGTCAAAGCAGCTCTAAGGGACCACCAACTAGCATTATTTGCAGATGATTTTATTCTCTATGTCACAAACCCACTTATCAGTCTTTCCAACATTATCTCCGAAATGCAGGCGTTCTGCCATCACAGTAATTTTAAAATTAACACCAGCAAGTCGGAGATATTAAGTATCTCCCTGCCGCAAAACCTAAGGATGAACTTCCCCTGTGAGTGGAGGTCTGATTCACTTAGATATCTCGGTATAAAACTGACCGCGGATCTTTCACACCTGTTGAATGCCAACTTCACTGAACTATTCAAGCAGGTTGACTCTGACTTTTCTAAATGGCATAGACTGCATTTGCCCTGGTTAGGCAGAGTCAATGCTGTAAGAATGGATCTCCTACCTCGCCTACTGTTCTTCTTCCAGACAATGCTTTTCTTTCTACCGGCCTCATTATTTTCTAGATTAACCCCTTCATGACCCAGCCTATTTTGACCATACAGACCTTGCCATTTTTTGCAATTCTGACCAGTGTCCCTTTATGAGGTAATAACTCTGGAACGCTTCAACGGATCCTAGAGGTTCTGGGATCATTTTTTCGTGACATATTGGGCTTCATGTTAGTGGTAAATTTAGGTCGATCATTTTTGTGTTTATTTATGAAAAAAAATCGAAAATTTGGTGAAAATTTTGAAAGTTTTGTAATTTTCAAATTTTCAATTTTTATTCAGTGGTCATAAACCACTGTTTGGGCCCACGGCACAGCTTGGAAGGGAAGGAGCGCCATTTGACTTTTGGAGCTAATTTTCTATTCAAAAAGTCAAATGGCGCTCCTTCACTTCCGAGCTCTGCCGTGCACCCAAATAGTGGTTTATTAACACATATGAGGTATCGGTGTACTCAGGAGAAATTGCCCGACAAATTTTAGGATCCATTTTATCCCGTTGCCCATGTGAAAATGAAAAAGTTGAGGCTAAAAGAATATTTTTGTGGAAAAAAAAGTACTTTTTCATTTTTACGGATCAATTTGTGAAACACCTGGGGGTTCAAAGTGCTCAACGCCCATCTACATAAGTTCAATGGGTGGTCTAGTTTCCAAAATGGGGTCATTTGTCGGGGAGCTCCAATGTTCAGGCACACAGGGGCTCTCCATACACGATATGGTGTCTGCTAACAATTGGAGCTAATTTTCCATTGAAATTGTTAGTGGACACCATGTCGCATATGGAGAGCCCTTGTGTGTCACCAGCATTGCCACTAGCACAAGGGCAACTGGAAGAGTTGGGGTACAGCACCAGAAAATGGCACCTCTAATGAATGCACTATTTTCGGGGGTGGCTGTGGGCTGCAATTCGCAACTGGGGGCTCACAACGTTTCGATCTCTCCACGCTGAGGATATTAGCCCCTTAAGTGCCAATTTGTACCTGGCTGGCAACGGAAATTACAGCAAAGCCTATTTTTTTTATTTATAGACCTAATTTCAGAAATAAAAAACGTGGGGCACCGCCATATTTTTGGTCCAGCCAGGTACAACTTGGCAGCTACGGGCTGCCACCCACCCCCAGCTGCCTCGTTGTACCTGGCTGGCAACCAAAAATACAACAAAGCCTATTTATTTTTATTTATAGACCTAATTTCAGGGAAAAAAAACGACATGGGGCTCCGTCATATTTTTGGTCCAGTCAGGTACAACTAGGCAGCTGGGAGCTGGAATCCTCAGCATGGAGAGGCCCAAGCGTTCTGGGCCCCCTATGCTGCGAATTGCAGCCTGCAGCTACCCCAGCAAAATGGTGCATTCTATTGGCAGCTGGCACTAAGCCCGAGATTCATAATGTTGGGCCAGTGTTAGACCCAACCATTAGGAATCTCTAGTCAAAAGTAAAAAAAAAACAGAACACAGAGAAAAATCTTTTTATTAGAAAAAAAAAAGTGTCCTCTTGTTGTAGTCTCTGGGGTAACGGTGATGGTGCACTGTATGGCAGATCATTGCCATACAGTGCACCATCACCGTTACCCCAGAGACTACAACAAGAGGACACTTGATCCCTTTTTGTAGTCTCTGGGGTCCCGGTGATAGTGCACTCTATGACAGATCATTGCTATACAGTGCACAATTACTGACACCAGACTACAACAAGAGGACACTTGATCCCTTGTTGTAGTCTCTGGTGTCAATGATGGTGCACTGTATGGCAATGATCTGCCATAAAGTGCACCATCACCGTGACCCTAGAGACTACAACAAGGGATCAAGTGTCCTCTTGTTGCAGTCTCTAGGGTAACGGTGATGGTGCACTGTATGGCAATGATTTGCCATACAGTGCACTATCACTATGACCCCAGAGACTACAACAAAAAGATACTTGATCCCTTGTTGCAGTCTCTGTTGTCATAGTGATGGTGTACTGTATGGGAAATAATTGCCATACAGTGCACCATCAATGAAAAATCCAAGTCTCAGAGATCACATGATCTCTGAGGCTTGGGTCAGGTGACCCAACGTTGCCATGGCAACATCGGGTCACCATGGTGATCGGCTCATTGCCGATCAACGCCAGGGAGAGGTAAGTGACCATGCACTCCCTCTCCCCGGACACTAAGTGCTGTGATGATTAGATCACAGCACTTAGTAGGTGACAGTGTCCCTGAAGCATGACAGTGGTGCAGGGCACCACTGCCTGCTTCCACACGCTGCTTCTGTGCAGCCCGATGTTCGTGCATGGATATTGGGCTGCAGAGGAATCTGAAAGCGGGGCACAGCAGATCGCACAATGCCCTGCACCGCCACCATTATGCTTCAGCTGAAGGGGAGTGATCATCAGATCACTCCCCATCAGCGTGGAGGAGCCGATCCCCGCCCCCCCCAGCAGTCCAGCCTATGGAACGGGCTGTGACCACCCCTTCCATAGCTGGACACAGAATTGCGGTGATTGACTGTTTAAACAGCCAATCATCGCAATCCTGGGGGCGGGATGGGGAATCCATCCCTCCTGACCTAAAGGCTCGGTGCTCTACGATAGGAATCACAGAGCATCGGGGCCCAATGGCGGTTACTGCGGCAACTGTGACGCGATAACCGCTATTGCATTGTACAATGTCATGGGTCGGGAACGCACCGACTTTCATGATGTTGTACAACGTCAAAGGTCGGGAAGGGGTTAAAGAGTATAATACTGGGGACGTGGCTTGGGTATGGCAGGGAGCAGGCGCTGAAAATCAGAGCACCTGTCCCCTTTCCACCACCGGGCTGAAACAGCCGGTGCCTGATTCAGCAAACTCACCCTTATGCCGCCTAAGTGGAAGAGCAGCAGACCCCAGACCATCTGGGAGCCTTCGGTACCCCCCACAGCTAGAATATCGCGCTACCTCCGGAGCGCAGCCCTGGATCCTGTAATGGCCGCGGGGAAGATGGCGGGAGATCCCCAGCAGGTGGCGGATCAAAGACCACGCCAGACAGCAGAGGTGCGTGGAGAGGAGATGGCTGCCTTCTCACAGACCAGCGAGCCACAACACCCTGGACGTGTTCACCATCAGAACCTGGTAACGTACTCCCCTGCCCCCTCCTATGCTGCCTGCAGCACACCTAAGAGACTTAGACCCAGGCTCAGACACTTCTTCTGCCCCAGATAATGCAGTGCTGCTAAATCAGGACCGGGATGTAGTGGCCACCCATGAGATGATATACAGCACACAGATATCTACTCAGGGGAACAGTGACAGGCTCCTGATGTCTAACAAGGGGGATACAGCTGTTATAGAGCTGAAGCACCCTCAGGCTGCCACAGGAATTGGGATGAATAATGAGGGTTACAACCAGAAGGGTGCATCAGACCCCTATAAAGACTTATCTATGGGGATGAGTGAAACCCCTTGCAGCCATTGCAGAGAGGAGACATGGAGGGAACTATAGGGGGGACTGCTCGAACCTCAACCAGAGATCCAACGCAGACTGCTCAGTATACTAGAGACCTCTTACCCCCCGGCCATGTATCATTACCCGCTTCGTCAGGGGTCAGGAGATATGGTAAGAAGAAATGGAGGGCTTCATCACACGTATGGAGGCATCCTTTAAAGCCGAGGCTTCGGAACTTAAAGGGGAAGTCAATAAACTTAGTCTGAGGGTGGCCTCTACTGAATCGTCCTCCCAGAACATAGATGAGAGACTGAAAAAATTAGAGGACAAGGTCTACTCCCAAACCTCCAGTTGGAAAGAATGTTAGACTCCATGGAAGACCTGGAGAATCGAGAGAGGAGGAATAATATTAGAATCAGAGGCCTCCCGAGAGTGTCTGTCCTAGAGATCTGGACTATACCCTTAAAGCCATATTCAACGCAATTAGAGATGAGTCGACAGATACGGTTTTGGAATTTGATAGGGCTCATAGGTCCCTGGGCCCTCCACCCTTGGAAGGAGATAGACCCCGAGATGTGGAGTGCAGGATCCATAAATACAAAATCAAAGAGACTATTTTCACCAAAGCTCGTGATAAGGGACAGGTTCGATACCAGGACTGTTCTCTCCAACTTCTGACAGACCTATCGAGGCGCACACTGCAAAAACGGAGGGCGTTTCGACCCCTCTTGGAGGTCCTACGACAATGGGATATACCCTACTCGTGAGGCTTCCCGTTTCGCCTTCAGGTGTGGAGAGATGGAGTGCTACACTACGTCACACACCCTAGAAGAGTGCAGGAGTTCACAGAGGCGTTGGGACTCCCTTCGGTCTCAATCTCACCAGAAGAGGGCCGGGTCATACTGAACACTTAGAATGGATGCCGACGTTCCCGGTGCCGTTAAGAGGAAACAGAAGGAGGGGGACTTCTCGGAGAGGGAGGAATAGAGGTTGGAGATGGGGATCGATTAGCAATGGTTGAAGGTCCCCTCCTATGCCCTGATTGCTGTATACTTTGGTTTTTACCTACTGGTAGTTTCTTTTCCAGATAATGCGACGATTATAGCTGTGGACGTTGCTCGCTCACCATCTTAGCTAAAGGCTAATGTACAAAAGGGTTACTTACTAGTTATTCTTTAATTCAATCTATTGTTATGGTATTAAAGTTTGTAGTTTGGGCACCGACTCAGACACTTTAATCACACCCAAATATGTTTATAGGTGACTTTAAAAGACTTTGCTAAGCTTATTTGGGAACAACATGTCGTTTGTTGCAATTTTTTTTTTTTTCTATTCTTTTTCTTCTCTTTTTTTCTATTAATATCTAAGTGAGGCCCAGGGTGCTGGGGACATTTCCTAAATAACCAGGTTACACCCCTCCGGGATATAGTCCCCTGGTCAAGGGAAGACTGGTCGAGCAGACCACCCTAAAACGCTTCCCCGGATCATTCCGGGAAATTTCCTTTCTTTCTCTTTTTCACTATTTCTTTTATTCCAGGCTACTCCTTTTTAACCCTCCTACTTTTGGGCTCTTCTATTTTTTCTCTTTGTCCCCCTCCCCTTCTGTTCTTCCCCCCATTCTTTTCTCCAGTTTCTCCCCCTCTGACCCCTGTGTAGGTCATGTCATCTCTAAAAATCTGTTCGCTCAATGTAAGGGGATTCAATACCCCCCAAAAGAGATCCCAGATCTTCTACTCTGCTCATAAGCAGAAGTGTCAGATTCTGATGCTACAAGAGACTCATTTTAAATCAGGACATGTCCCGTCTCTACATAACAGATACTTCTCGGTATGGCACCATAGTACCAACCCTGAAGCAAGAACAAAAGGTGTATCCATTGCAGTGCACAGGTCACTGACTCACGAGATTCTAGACACTTGTATAGACCCTCAGGGACGTTATATATGTCTTAAGATGAGAATTGCTGGATGTTTACTAACTTTTGCCAATTGGCACCTACCTAATAGGTTTCAAACAAAAACATGTAACCTGTACTTACGACGGTTGACGGAATTTGCAGAAGGATCAACCATCATCGGTGGGGACCTCAATTTCACCCTGGACCCGGCAGCCGACTCATCTTCTGGTAAGGGATCTATTCCAAACAAAAAATTTGTTTCCCTGAAAAGGTTCCTTCACACCCTGAGACTCATGGACATATGGAGGATTCTGAATCCCCTAGGGAGAGATTTAACATATTTCTCCCCACTCCACAACTCATACAGTAGAATAGACCTATTTCTCATTAGCCATAATTTATTATCTTGGAGCCCTGAGGCGACTATAGGGGACATCTTACTCTCAGACCATGCCCCCATCTTTCTGACCCTCTCACTCCCCGACACTAGTAACAGACCTTGGACTTGGAGGCTAAATGAACACCTACTGAAAGATGAGCTGTGTATGGCCAAAGTGAGAGAGACTATACAATCCTTTGATAGGGATCATGCTTTGGACCCCACACCTCCCCCCACAAAGTGGGAAATTTTGAAATGTGTACTGAGAGGGGTTTTTATAAAGCATGGTGCCCGTCTGAAAAAAAAATAACGCAAAAACGGTGGAAGACCTCCTTACTCAGATTCATGTGTTGGAAACCACACATAAGCAGAATCTATCCAGGCTGACTTTATCTGATCTGACTTTAAAAATAAAAAGAACTTAAAGATTTGTTAGATCAAAAGTATCGTAGATACTCCGAGAAATCTAGGAGTTATTTTTACTCCAACTTCGATAAATGTGGGCGACCCTTGGCCAGACTGCTCCATCCTCGTTTAAATCCGACGTTTATCTCAAATGTCTCCACCAAAACAGGTGGGCGAACATTTTTACCAACCAAAATATTAGAGGAATTTAGGCAATATTACCTCGATCTATACAACATTCGGGGACATTTTTCTAATGGCCCGCCCTCGGAACTGTCTGACAAAATTAAGGGATATATAGACAGAACAGCAATTCCTTCACTGGCTAAGGAGACCGTGGCGTTATTGGAGGAAGATATTTCTGAGGAGGAATTATCACAGGCTATCCAATCCACCCCATCGGGGAAATGCCCGGGCCCGGATGGATTTTTGCCTAATTTTTACAAAATGCTCAAGCCCCAGCTGATACCTGCAATGTCAACGGCCTTTAATGCAGTTCTGAGGGGTCTGGATTTCGTACCTCAATCCTTGGAGGCCCATATCAGCGTCATCCCCAAACCCGTGAAAGACCCATCTTCAGTCTCGAGCTACAGGCCTATCTCGCTACTGAATGTGGATGTCAAACTTTTCTCTAAAATACTAGCGGAACGCTTGGCCCCGTTTCTCCCTTCCGTGATTAACTTGGATCAGGTGGGCTTTGTCAGAGGCCGGGAGGCGAGGGATAACACTATTAGAACCCTGCTCCTTATTGCTAAAGCCAAACTTAACTCAGTTCCACTAGGCCTGATTTCTGTGGACGCAGAAAAGGCCTTTGACAGAGTCCACTGGGGGTTTATGAGGGAGGCGTTGATCCAACTTGGTCTGGGACCCCGGTTTTTGCACGGAATCATGTCTTTATACTCCTCACCGTCTGCTAGGGTGAAGATTGGTGGTGCCTTACCTTCCCCGTTCAAGAAAGCAAACGGTACTAGGCAGGGGTGCCCTTTGTCACCCCTGCTATACATTATTGTAATGGAACATTTAGCTACGGCTCTCAGAGCTAATAGTGACATTCGCGGGATCGAGCTGGGGCAAAGTCATCACAAAACGGCACTATTTGCCGATGATCTTCTGCTATATGTCTCACAGCCCCTGATCTCTATCCCCTCTATTTTAAAAGAGTTTGAGCAATTCGGACAGCTAAGTAACTTTAAAGTTAACTGCTCTAAGACCGAGGCGCTTAACATTTCCCTGCCCGGAGACATGGTAGCTCATTTGTCTAGACAGTTCCGTTCAAATGGAAGGCGGAGGCTATTAAATATCTGGGAGTTCATATTCCGAGGGATCTTAAGCAACTGTTTAGGCTTAATTATCAACCGTTATTGACAAGTGTCGACCCGGCTTTTACATCCTATCGACAATTAAAGCTATCCTGGTTCGGGAGAATGAATGTAATAAAAATGGATTCTTGCCCCGACTCTTGTATATCTTCCAAACAGATCCTGTTCTACCGGACAGGACGTTTTTCGCTAAATTACAATCTCTTGCTATCAAATTTATCTGGGGCGGGAAGAGATCTAGATTACGGATCAATATTTTATCCTTGCCTAAATCCAAAGGAGGGGTCGGGCTGCCTAACATAAAGACATACTTTTTGGCTTCTTCTCTCACCAGAGCACTAGATTGGCACTATTGTGCATCATCCAAGAGATGGGTAGAGGTGGAGCAGGACGGCCTGGGGATCCCACTGAAACACCTGCTCTGGGTTCTCCTGGGGAACTTAAAGGAAATAGCTCCCCTACCTGACATGACCAGGATCACTTTAACAGTATGGCACTCGGTGACAAAGGCGCTCCATTTAGATGACAGACTCAGCCCTCTCACTCCCCTTTTTTCTAGTCCAGCTTTTACACCTGGGTTCGGAAGGCAAAGATTTTTATGTTGGCAGAGTGTGAACGATACCTGAATGGGACAGACCCTTTCTGACAGTAACTTACCCTCGATGGGGGAACTACAATCTATAGATCCTACTAGGCCACTCAGATGGTTCGAGCTTCTCCAATATAAATCGTTCTTATTCCCGGCTGACCGCTTGTGCAGAGTGAGATTGTTCCAGCAAGATTCACCCCCGAAACATAAAATATCTGTTTTATATCAGGCTTTAGGGTCCATGAAAGATCAAGTCACCCTATACTTCCAGCGTGCCTGGGAGAAGGAGTTAGACAGGACTATCTCAGATAGTGAGTGGCAGAAATGCTTTTCATTTACTCACAAATTAGCTAATGCCTGTATCGCACAAGAAAGGAGTTACAAGCTGCTCACCAGATGGTACTTATGTCCGGTTGCTCTTCAACGCATGTTCCCCGACACTACAAACAGGTGTTGGCGTTGCGGGGAATCACCAGGCACAATGATCCATATTTGGTGCAGCTGCAGGGAAATCCAGCAGTTCTGGTCTAAGGTATTCAGGACTTACACTCAGATAACAGGTAAACAGGTTGAGTGCTCTCCTGAAGTGGCTCTGTTATCTATCTTCCCGGGGCCTATTGGGCTTCATAAGAGGGATATCCTCCGTTTTTGTGTCTCGGCCGCTCGTGCCTTAATTCCAAGATTTTGGAAAACTTCTCAAGTTCCATCCTTGCTTGACTGGTTCAAGGAAATGATGGACATTTTCCGGATGGAGGAACTAGCGGCTGATGCATCAGGTTCTCGTGATAAATTTTCAGTGATTTGGATCGAATGGATTCTCTTTCAAGATTCAGTCGACTTCAGGAGTATTTTCTCCAAGGCCGTTCCAGAGACACGACCTATGGCTGACATGGGATCGAGGTAATCCTTTTTTCCTATCCCTCTCTGGTCTAATCCTCTTCTTCACCTGACCACAGTGATTCTAGATTTGCCCTCTATATCTCTCTACTCCTTCTTTTTATCTTTTATCTTTCTACCTCTCTCTTTTCCTACCCCTCACCTACCTCTGTAATGTTCTTTAATTGTTGGTTTTAAAAATTTATATTTTAGACCACCTTCTCTCGAGCCTCCAGTAATACTGGAATCGAGCAAAATATACATAGACTGGAAAAATTCCACGGAAGATGGGTTTGTCTTTGATGTCCCAATTTTTGGGCGAGTTTTCTGAGGCCCCACTATTATGGGATCAATCAAAGATCGTTATAATGCACTACGAAATAATCCAATGAATGTTCCGAGAAGGGCCATTTTACTTTTAGGGTTCTGGAATATAAATGGGGGATTAGATGACCCTATTTTGGAAGAGGGTGCAAAATATTTTTTTTGGTTGTTCATTTTCAACACCTATGCATATGGTATTATTACTGTGATTCCTTAACTTGTATTTGCTGGCTTGCAACTATTTGCATAATTTGTAATGTTTTCAAAAATTTAATAAAAAGAGATTAACCATAAAGAGTATAATACTGAAATTCCTTCGGTCCCATGGACGACCAAGAATTTCATTCCTACAGCTCAACAAAGTATTCACTGATCTCAGGGAGACCAGTTCAAGAAAACACTGCGGGCAGCCAGCTAAAGCGCTCAACACAGTGAAATCCTAGGCCCATTGCCCCCTGGGAATTTTGAATATGCAAATAGAGTCTGTGGAGCCTCGTTTAGGAGTCTCAACACAGGACTAGCCAGATCTTCCTCTAGTGAAGGACCTAGCCATGATAACCACCATATTAAGTGGCCCTATGAGTCAATATCCATCTCTTTACAAGCTTAAAGATATGACAAGGGAATACCAAGGCCAGGTATCCATCCACAGACAGCTGTTTCGGGGTGTTGCCCCTCATCAGTGTGGAGTAGGATTCTGGCTAGGTGGGAGCAATGCCTAGTAGACCAACAAAACAAAGTATTCACTGATCTCACTCCTAAACGAGGCTCCACAGACTCTATTTGCATATTCAAAATTCCCAGGGGGCAATGGGCCTAGGATTTCATTGTGTTGAGCGCTTTAGCCGGCTGCCCGCAGTGTTTTCTTGAACTGGTCTCCCTGAGATCAGTGAATACTTTGTTTTGTTGGTCTACTAGGCATTGCTCCCACCTAGCCAGAATTCTACTCCACACTGATGAGGGGCAACACCCCGAAACAGCGGTCTGTGGATGGATACCTGGCCTTGGTATTCCCTTGTCATATCTTTAAGCTTGTAAAGAGCTGGATATTGACTCATAGGGCCACTTAATATGGTGGTTATCATGGCTAGGTCCTTCACTAGAGGAAGATCTGGCTAGTCCTGTGTTGAGACTCCTAAGCGAGGCTCCACAGACTCTATTCCTACAGCTCAGCAGGCGGATGAAAAGAGGAGGAGTGGGACTTCCAGATTTTCAATTGTACCACTTTGCAGCCATGGGCATATGTATAAAAGATCTCTTTCATGCCACCATAGGGAAGAGAGGTGTTGAGGTGGAATCTTCCCATACTTCTGACTCACCGTGGCCGGGTCGACACGTTGCAGGTGTTTCTTCTTCCTCCTTGTCACGGGAACCGCGCCTGCGGCTGTGGAAGCCCGATGGTCCAGATCAATAAAGAGATGTCATTGGTTGAACAGTTAAAGGGTTAATTGTTTCGTGAAGCCACCTATGAGTGTTCCGGTGAAGTCCACCGGCGCTGCTTGGGCCTCCGGGGGATGGAATGAAGCAAAATGGAATGCTTCCCACAGGCTGAGCGGTGATCCCCGGAGCCAGGCGCTGCACAAGATGTTCTGAGGCAGCTGCGGTTACCTTAGTGTGCGGAGAGATACAGTTCATAAGAAGGCACGGACACTGAAAGTCTCTGTAACGGGTACTTTACTGTAACCAGCAGGCAGTACATGTTATACAGTTACGGGTAGTGGACAGGGTGGACTCAGCAATGACCAGTGTTTCTCAGAGCTCCGCGGTGTTCCTCCATTCTAACTAACTTGTGTTGCCGTTTCGCCCAGGAATGCCAGATCGGGTACAAGGAGGCTTCAATGTCCTACCCGGGGTATACGTTCCGGGTGTTTTGGGGAGCCTTGATTTCTTTTGGTGGGTACTCCGCTGGCTAGACGACTGTATGTGGCGGTGGTGGGGTGCTCCTGTAAAGCGGTCCCTCCACTCCTCTGGTTCGCACAGCAGTGCTGAACAACTACTAGTTTCGGTACCAGCAAACCGGCTGTAGATGGGCACGGGATGTTTTTGGACCTGCATGTAGATGCCCGTAGTTCGGTTGTTAAGGCACCGGGAATAATGGCGCTCAACCGGGGTGATGGCCAGGGGGCTGACGGGACTGTGCAGGCCCCCTCTCCTAGGTTGCAGAGCTTGTTGTTTTTGCTCCCTTCTCCTACGTTGCCAAATCAGTTCTCCACTACACACTACCACTACACTCCGCCCACCAGGACCTTATTGGCCCTCTATGCTGATGTGCATGTAGGGTATGGATCTCTGAGTTAACTGTGTGACTGCTGAGTCAGAGAATATTGCTGCTGCTGTTTTGGCTGCAATACCCTCCTGTGACGCACTCGTTGCGGGGCGCCACACTTCCACTAGTCCTTTGGCGTCTATCTGGTCTCCCGGTTCTCCAGGGGACAGGGACCTTTCATTTATCACAAGGAATCTTAAATCCTTTCTCAAACGCCGTAACAAATTATTGCATATGACTGCCTTCCCTGGCTCAATGACTCCGTCATACGAGAATCCCTATTTTCTAGTTGACCAACATACCACCTCCTTTTTAAATATCCCAAAATCACATCACTCTGTTTTATTACACTTTGTTATCCAATCGGGTGTGACACAATTCCATGAAATGTTTCTTGACGTCCCCATTCTCCCAGATGCTTGCTTTCACTACCACAGGCTCAAAAGCTGCATTAGGACCCCAACACCTTCGAATACTTTCCGCCCTTGTGGCCCTTTGAGAGATGATGTGTGGAGGGGGGTTTTCCAGATCATTCTATTTTAGCGCTTTATAAGATCTTCCAAGAAGATCTTGTTTTATCTATTGTATTGTATTTTTTACATTGATTTTATGCTTATTTATTGTTTCCTATTATTATACTGTATTATTTCTCTACTGGAACTACTGCATTATACTGTGTATTTTCATCTATTACCCACTGTACTGTATAGCGCTGTGGAATATGTTGGCGCTATATAAATAAAGATTTATTATTATTATTATTATTATTATAAGAAGAAATCTCTGACGCACTTATCCAGTTTCCTCCTTTTATGGGGAAGTGGGAGAGAGTCTTAAAGAGAACTTTTTCACCATCAGAGAGGGATAAAATATTTCTTTTCACATACAAGGCCTCTCTTAATGCTGTTTTGCAGGAAAGGAACTAGAAGGCAATGGCGAAATGATACAAATGCCCTGTAGACATACATGCAATGTTTCCCTCAACATCCCTCAACATCGGACAGGTGTTGGTGATGTCAAAAGGATAAAGGTTCCCACCTACACATTTGGTGGACTTGTCCCCCTATTAATCACATCTGCTATATGGTCTGTGCCCTCTACAATAAGGTCACTTTGGAATAAGTCAGCCTGACTCCAGAACTGGTTCTCTTGAAACTTAGTTTCCACTTTTAAACGCAGCTTGCTTCACCACTTTCTTAGGGTATGTGCCCACAGGAAGGTTTTTTTTTTTTTAAACCAATTAGTTTTTATTGAGTATATTGAAAGTTTACAGATATAAAAATGACATTGAGAATAGGATGAACTATAAAAATTAAGTAAAACATAAAAGGGAGGAAAGGGTCGGAGGGGGAGAATGGGAAGAATACAGTGCAGCAAAAAATACGTTCTGTGTACCCAAATTAGAGAAACCATAGTAAGAGTATAGCATAAGGTCATATTCAAATTCAAATGACATATCTAGAGGCAGAGGTGTAACTAGGTTTTCTGGCACCCGGGGCAAGGATTTATTTTGGCGCCCCCCCCCCCCGGTGATAAATCCGGCGATGTCGTCCCGTGTAACTGCCCCATCAAAGTAGCGGTTCTGCAGGTGGTGACCACAGACTATTTCTGGAGCCATGCTGGCCCTGGAGAAGGGGGGACACTAAGCAGTGAAACACATAATACACAGAGCACAGCTGTATATATAGGACAGACTGCACACATAGAGCACAGCTGTATATAGATGACTGTCATCTATATACAGCTGTGCTGTGTGCAGCCTATGCGTGCTTTATATACAGCAGTGCTCTGTGTGTGCAGTCAGTCAGTATATATATACACACCTTATATATACAGTGTGTCTCTCATATATACAGTATATACACTTCATAGTGTGTGCCTAATATATATACAGTATATATACACCCCGTAGTGTGTGCCTGATGTATACATATATATACCTGAGGTATATATATGTATACATCAGGCACACACTATGGGGTGTGTATATATACTGTACATACATCAGGCACACACTATGGGGTGTATATATACTGTATATACATCAGGCACACACTATGGGGTGTATATATACTGTATATACATCAGGCACACACTATGGGGTGTATATATACTGTATATATATATTAGGCACACACTATGAGGTGTATATATACTGTATATATATTAGGCACACACTATGAGGTGTATATATGTATACATCACCAGGCAGGCACACACTATGAGGTATAATATTATACCTCATAGTGTGTGCCTGCGCCTGATGTATACATATATACACCTCATAACTCCCAGCCGGGTCAGCCAACACCCCCCCTCCCCTCTCGCCTGTTTAGGTTCTTCTTCTCCAGTCCTCTCTGTCCCACTGTGCGGTGCCGGGTGACGTCAGCCGGGGGGGTGGTAACTGCCAGGGGGCGGACCAGCAGCAGGGCTTGTGTGTGCACGCACTTCTCCACGGCCGCCCGTGCTAATATGCGGCGAGGAGGAGATCCGTTCCGGCAGCGGCGCTGCAGTGCCAGCGCCGGATGCCTGGTCACCTGATGATGGCGCCCCCCACTGAGCGGCGCCCGGTGCAAAAAGTCCGGCTGCACCCCCCTAGATACGCCCCTGTCTAGAGGTATATAATTTGTTTTACAGAGAATATGAACGGTAACATTGAGACCAGATAAATCGGGTTAATATAACTTAATTTAGCTTAGTTTGACTTAGGCTTGGACTATATTGTATGAAGAGGCAAGCCATGGGTCCCACCATCGTTGGGTTTTTGATCGTATTGGGAGGTCATGAGCTAGCATAAGTTCATACATACAATGGGTATTAAGTCGAGAGATGACTTCTGATATGGAGGGTGGAGTCGATGATCTCCAGTGAGCCGCTATCGCCAATCGAGAGGCTACCAGGACATTGGTGAGAGTAGGTCTCAGTAATGGATGGAAAGCTTCGACACTCAGTCCCAGAAGAGCCAGAGGCGCCGTTATGGCAATGGGAACCATCAATAATTCGTTAAGCAAGGATTCTACTTGAAGCCATAAATGGCGTATGTGAGGGCATGACCACCACATGTGGACCGTAGTGCCCAAGTCCGTGCATCCCCTCCAACAATTAGGGGAAGGGGAGGAGTCAGAAGTCCCAAATCTGGCTAATCGGACCGGAGTCAGATACCAATTGAGCATCAATTTTTTTGATTGTTCCAAATGAGCAACACATCTAGAATATGTAGCGGCATGGGCTGAGGCAAGGTGCCATTCCTCCAGAGATGCAGTAAAGTCGAGTCTGTCTTCCCATTTAATCATATAGGGTAGTTTCTCAGAGGATAGTGCTAATTGGAGCGCATTATATATAATAGAGACTCCTCTGGTAACATAACCCGATTGCTTGAATAGGACCTGTAGAGAAGGCGACGTGTTCGAAGGGTCTAAATTGGGGATGTCAGTGGAATTTACAAAATGTCGTAGGCGGATATAAGAGAAAAGGGAATTTGTGGGAAGAGTGTATTTACGGTGGAGGGATTCAAAAGGTGCAAGATGGTTCTGTTCTAGGAACTTCCAAAGATAAGGGGGATCTGGGGAGTCTGGGATGTGCCAACGTGCTAGGGAAATGTCACCCATGAGAAGCTCTATCGCTCGTAGTGTAATATACCTGAAAAGGAATGAAAGGTGAGATCTGGAAAGCACACGCCAGGCCAGGAGGATTCCCTGCATAGTCTTAAGTGTGAGATTAGGGGAAGTAGAACGTAGAAGGTTCATTTCCAATAGGAGGCGTGTGGAGCCTGCTGGGGCAAAGTGTGACTCAATCTGGAGCCAGTGTGAAGAAGGAGACTGAGCCCACCAGGATCTTGCTGAATCCAGAACTATGGCTGCATAATATAAAGCAATATCAGGGACTCCGAAACATCCTCTTTCAGTGGGAAGAGATAAAACTTTTAACGCTACCCTAGGGGTCTTATTATTCCATATAAATCTGGTGAGTATGGATTGAAGAGTCCGCAGATATTTTTTTGGGAAGGGGAGGGGAATGCAGCGCAAAATGTATAGAATCCTAGGAAGGAACATCATTTTCACCGTATTTATACGGGCCACCCAGGAGAGCTGAAAGGACGAATAGTCCAAGCAAGCTGTACGGAGTGAGGATATCAGGTTCTCATAGTTAGTGCGCACAATGTGTTTTGAGTTAGTTATCTGGATGCCCAAGTATTTAAAACCCGTCGATGACCATAGCGCTGGGAAGAGTGAGGCGAGTTGTCGCTGAGAGTTTGTGGGGAGGTTTAGAGGAAAGACTGAGGATTTTGCAAGATTCAATTTGTAATACGAGGCAGCAGAGAACTCTGAGAGAACAGAGAGTACTGCTGGGAGAGAAGTGTTTGGATTTGTGCATGTGAGGAGAACATCATCCGCATAGAGGCTAATTTTGTGGTCCACTGGACCTACCATGACCCCAGTGATCTCAGGATGCGAGCGAATGATAGCGGCTAGCGGTTCCATGACAAGGGCAAAAACTAGAGGAGAGAGGGGGCAGCCTTGTCTGGTCACATTGGATATCGCGAAGTCCGAGGAAGCGAATCCTCCGGCCTTCACGAACGAACTGGGGGAAGTATATAAAGCTAGTATAGCAGATCTTCTATTACCTGTGAAGGCAAATTTGTCCAGGACAGCTGCCAAGAACCCCCAGTGCACCCGGTCAAAAGCTTTTTCAGCGTCAAGGGAGACCAGTACACCGGGGGATCCCCTCTTCTCTAAGACCTCAATGAGGTCAATCACTCGCCTTGTCGCATCTCTCGCCTGTCTGCCAGGTATGAAGCCCACCTGGTCCATGGCGATCAAGGAAGGAAGAACTCCCTTGAGACGGTCCGCCAGCAGCTTCGCATACAATTTTAGATCGCAGTTCAGCAATGCTATGGGGCGGTAGCTAGCTGGGTTAGTGGGAGTTTTCCCCGGTTTCAGGATCGTGGTGATGGAGGCTCG
This sequence comes from Allobates femoralis, assembly GCA_033576535.1. Classification (NCBI taxonomy): domain Eukaryota; kingdom Metazoa; phylum Chordata; class Amphibia; order Anura; family Aromobatidae; genus Allobates; species Allobates femoralis. The sequence goes on along the minus strand of JARQOC010000007.1, from coordinate 13,691,602 downwards.
GAGGCCTTCAGGTTTGATGTTCCCCTCACGTTGCCAATGGGTAAAAAGTGTTAGGAGACGTGGAGCTAGAAGTGGGGCGAAAGAAGAATAATATTGAAAGGAGAAACAGTCAGGACCCGGGGCTGATCTCTATTTGGACGTTCGGATAACCTCCATGATTTCTTGTAGTGAGAAAGGGGCATTGAGAGTGTCTAGTTGGGACGGCGAAAGTGAAGGGAGGTTAGCTTTGGCAAGAAAAGAAGAGATTGTAGCCGAGGTAGGTTGTAGGGTCGAGGGGGAGGTTTGTAAATTATAGAGTCCATTGTAGAACTCTCGGAATTGTTCCGCAATATGGATCGGATTCCGTATTGCTGTACCGTGGGGCGTGGTGACGTGAAATACGAACACGCGCTTCTGATTTTTTGATCCTGCGTGCTAGCAGTGCACCCACACGGTCGCCCGTGTTGTAAAAGTGAGATTTGGTCTATTTTAATTGAAGCTCCATCTTAGAGAGAAGAAGAGCTCTAAGATTATTGTGGGTTTTCGTGAGGTCTGATAGTACAGTTGGGGAAGGAACGGATTTATATAAGGTTTCGAGGCCTTTCAATTTGCTTAAAAGGGAAGTCAGAGTCATATTGTACTGTCTCTTCTTATAGGCTGAAAGCTTGATTAAGTGTCCTCTCATGACAGCTTTATGGGTAAACCACAGCGTGTCCGGAGCGACATCATTTACATCATTCAAATGAAAGAATTCTGTCAGTTGTGAGGATAGAGCATCGCAATTATCTTGAGAAACTAAAAGCTGTTCATTAAGCCTCCAAGAAGTAAATGGGTTGCGTGGAGTAGAGTCTGTAAAGGTTAGGGTAATAGGGGCGTGGTCAGACCACGTAATCAGGTCAATCGTTGAGTCCAGACATAGAGGAAGAAGAGAGTCGTTGACCAGTATAAAGTCTATTCGGCTGAAAGAGCGATGTCGAGAAGAGAAGAAGAGTAGTCACGTTCAGTACTGTGCTGGTATCTCCAAACTCGTGGAAATGAAAGGAGTCAAGTAGCGGGCCCAAGTCTGTTCTGTATGTCGATGGTGAGGAGCAGTCAAGCGAACGTAGTAGGGGGGCATTTAGGTCACCTGCAATTAGTTTATGTCCCGTCATAGTAGGGGTAAGAGCGTCGAGAGTGGAGCATATGAATGTAGATTGTCTATGGTTGGGGGCGTAAAGGGCGAGTAAAGAAAAGAGAACATCATTCAGTTTACATATTAATAGTAAGAAGCGACCCTCGGGGTCAGGAGTAGCATCGACCAATTCAAATGTTAATCTGTGTGAGATCAATATAGCTACGCCAGCTACTTTTTTCTTCGCATTTGCAAAGTAGCGATAGGGGAAGAGCTGAGAGTTTATGCGAGTATTGTCCTCCTCCAATAAGTGGGTCTCTTGCAGAAGGACAACGTCCGCTCGAGATTTTCTAAGCTGGTTATATAACAGGGAGCGCTTCTGCGGTGAGTTCAGACCGTTAACATTCAATGATAGCACAGAGATAGCCATGACATTAAATTCAAGAAAATATCAGACAGTGGGTACAACGTTAATAACATCAGTATCATACAGTAACTGCGTGCATCTCTAAAATAAATGGGGGATGGAAAGAGGAGACAAGGAGAGGGAAATGCAAACATCAAATAACACATGAAAAACCACATCACATGAGCTGCAACAAGGAATTGCTCACCTGACATGGAGTAAAATTTAACAGAGAATAGGGAAAACACCAGAGCCCTGGGGGAGGTATCCAGACAGAGGGACAGAAGGTCCAGGGACCCAGCCTCCAGAGGCTCAGAGCTTAATAAAATGGGAGGTTGGTCCAAACCGATTGGAGAGGACCTAGGGGGGAGGACGTAAGAGCGACTAAAAGTAAAAACAACTCGCTCAACGGGGCAAAACCTCGTTATATCATTAAGTCAAGGAAAGAAGGGGAAGGAGCGATCTAGAGACTCAAAGAAGGGGAAGAGATGAGAGAGTTAAAGGTGGGGGAGGGGGGAGAGAGAAAATTAAGAGAGAGGAGGACGGACAGTAGGGGAACAGATATTAAAAGAGAGGAGAGGAAGAGAAGAAGGAAAATCAGGCTAGAAAGGGAAGGAGAGATCAGTCAGATATGATGGGAGATGAATGAGAAGGTTAGGGAGATAGTAAATGAGTAAGAAAAGGTGAGAGAGTAAGGGAACCTTGAGATAACTTGGGAGGTGTAGGTAGGAGACCAGGAAGGCGGAATTCCCAAGAGGCATGCCAGTGGATTTAGGTCCTATATATGATGAAGCCACATTGTCCAGAGATTAGACGGGTTTCTTCACACGATTTTCCAGTCTGGATCTACTCTGCGGGCTTTAGGAACACGCTTGGGAGGTTGATCCATCCTCTGCCGTTGATCCGTCACTGGATCTGAAGGAGGAAGAATGTTCCAAGACTTTAAAAGATGCTCCGCCCACTGAGGAGTCAGGCAGACGTAAGATGTATCATCCTTCCGGACAATCAAGCGGGTAGGGCGTCCCCATCGATAGGGAATCTCCTTTTCTCTTAGGATTGTGGTGTAGGGCTTAAATGCCCTTCGGATGACCAGTGTGGCAGGAGATAGATCCGGGTAGACTTGTATGTCCGTAAATTTCAGAGAGAGGGAAGGCGATGTACGTAGGGCTCGCAGGAAGTCTTCCTTGGCCTCATAGAAGTGAATTCTTCCCAAGACATCTCTAGGCAAGTCCTCACGGATTCCCTTCGGTTTGGGGACCCTGTGAATGCGATCCACCTTTCTGTCTCTGGATTCAAGGTCAGGAAGGACTTCTCTCATAAAGTCCTGGAGGAAGTTTCTGAGTTCTTCCTGTGGGACCGACTCCGGATGCCCCTCAGGCGAATATTGTTTTGCCTGTTGCGATCCTCTAGGTCAGACTGTTTGGTGCTCACAGCTCCCATTGTGTTTTGGAGTGATTCATGCTCGTCCCACAGATCGTTGTGGGATTGAATCAACTCGGCCATTTTGGTCTCCACGGTATCTGTGCGGTTCCCCAGGTCTATTACATCCCCCCCCGGAGGTCCGCGACCATAGATCTCATGTCGTCTTGTAATGAAGACCGGAGGTCCGCCAGTAATGTCTTCATTAGAGAAAGGGTGACAGGAGTCTCCGGAGGCAGAGTGGAGACAGATGACTCCTGTGTGTGCTGGTCTCTGCGCGACGCGCGGGCAGCTCGAGGAGACTGCGGCGCCATGTTGGTAGAAAGCGCGGGAGCCTGGGGGCCTGGGGAGAAGAAGTCCGAGACCCGCTTAGGTAAAAGGGCCTGTTGGTTCTTAACTTTCCCCATGAGTGGAGGAAAGGTCTCTGGAGCAGGGAGACGGATTTGAGCAGTAGTTGAGCAGTGTGGCAGCTTACAGATCCACCTTTGTGCCTCAGGGACCGGGAGCTCCTGGATTATGCGACTTGCTCCATCGGCAGTCAAGCCACGCCCCCCACAGGAAGGTTTAACGTCGGTTTAGCAGCGAAAACCGCCGGAGGTTTAGCATAGGTTTTATTTAAATTTATGTAAATCCTAAGCAGCGTTAGGACTTACATGTAACCCTATGTAATTTAGAAACCGCTGTGCACACATAGTCAGTTTATATGAGCGTATCTGCCCGCGGTTGAGCTTTTTCCCAGCGGTTTAGCAGCATACAGCATGTCAATTCTTCTCAGCGGTTTTTGATCGGTTCCATGAACAAAATCCTCCATAGAAAACCGCCGGAAAAACCGCTGGAAAAAACGACTGAAAACCGCTGTGCACACGCTGAAAAAAAACGCCGGAAAACCGCCGGAACACAGCTGGAGACTTCAGAGCTCAGAACTGATAATTTCCAGCGGTTTACTGACGGTTTGAACGCCACTAAACCTTCCTGTGGGCACATACCCTTACAGCGGCCAGGAGATTGATTCCTAAATACTGGAAACAGACATGCAGCCGATCACGTGACATCTGCAGAATGGAAGATATCATTATTCAAACCCAGATTGAGAATTCAGGTGCTAACAGACACTTTATGACATGGGCTGACTGGATCCTCTTCAGAGACTCCTCAGCTCTTACTACATGGTTATCCTATTAATAACAAAATCACGATGTGATATGCGAGTAGCAACACTCCTTGGGAGATGCCTGCCCTTCCCATCTTTTCCTACTTGCCCTCCCTGTTTACTCCTCCTTAAATCCTTGCCCCTCTCTCTCTGTCCTCATTTGACTATAAGTTTTTTTTAACATTTCTTTTTCACTTGTTCCTGATAACATGTTTTTATTAGATTATATGGTGATCATCTCTCATATTTCCACCACCTGATGAACCTGACCTTGCCAGATGGGCTTAGTTACTTTAGTACAATGAGAGACATTTTATTTGAACACCTTCAGATTACTGTTATGGGAATGCATTTCCACATGGATTTGGATCATCTATATGCCTATACTGTTTTGTACTTTATTTTTTGGGACCTGCGTTTTTATTGAATAAAAATTGATTTAACGAAAAAGTCAAATGTAAATAAATATGGTATACCTGAAAAGGTCATTTTGCCCCACAATAAACAAGTCCCCACTCAGCTTTGTCAGCGAAAAAAAAAACAAAAAAAACTATAGCTTTCAGAATATTGTGATACCAAACCAAATTTTTTCTATAGAATTGCTTTTGTGTGAAAGAAACAAAATATAAAAAAAAAATATATATAAAAGTAGTATTGATGTAATTGTACTGCCCAGAGGAATAAAGTGGTCTTAACACTTTTACCAAACAGGGAATGGTGTAAACCCCGCAAAAAAAACAATTCCTGAATTGTTAAATGTTAATTCTGCCTCCCGAAAATCAATAAAAAAAGATTCAAATATGTTATGTGCCCAAAAATTGTACCACTAAAAATGTCAACTCATTCCACAGAAAACAAGCTCTCATGTGACTGTCAACAGAAATATAGAAAAATGATGGCTCTCAAAATATGGTAATGAATAAAAGATTTTTTTTTTTAGTGTTTCTATAGTAGCCAAACCTTAAACAACAATATAAATCGGTATTGTTAAAATTGCACTTGCTCAAAGAGAAAATCCATCTAATCATTTATATCCCACGGTGAACAGTGTAAAAAATTAATACAGTGGGTATGGAATGTATTCAGACCCCTTTTAATTTTTCACTCTTTGTTTCATTGCAGTCATTTGGTAAATTCAAAAAAGTTCATGTTTTTCTCATTATTGTACTTTCTGAACCCCATCTTGAATGAAGAAAAAACAAATGTAGAAATTTTTGCAAACTTTTTAAAAAGAAAAACTGAAATATCACACGGGCATAAGTATTCAGACCTTTTTTTCAGACACTCTTATTTAAGTCACATGCTGTCCATTACTTTGTGATCCTCCGTGAGATAGTTCTACTCCTTCATTTGAGTCAGCTGTGTTTAATTATGTAAAAGAAAAGAGAAGGAGCGCAAATGTGAAGCACCTCAGGGTAAACCGTATTGCAGGGAAAGCGGGGTTTCCACTCACCTTGTGGAGTTGTACTGGCTGGGTACAACTCCAGTGATAGCCTCCTGTGGAGCAATACCAAACAGGGCGTCTCCGAGAAAATCCTCGTGCCAGGGAGAGAGCAGCGTCACTTCCACCGGTCACGTGATCCAAGGCGGTGACGTCAGAAAGGTCCTAGTAGTCCTCCAGACTTGGATAAACAGGTTCTTTTTATAAACGATGCCTCTCTTACAAAGCTGCTGAACCGCACGGTCCCTCAGAAGGGAGAGAAGTGCACAGGAAAAAATAGTTGCGGTTCTGATAGCGCTAAGGAAGGAGGGCAAGGGGAAATTGTTATGATGAACAGACCTTTATTAAAAACACGGTCCCTCAAACTCCGCTACGCGTTTCGACGTTACCGTCTTCATCAGGTGGAATGCTATCCACCTGATGAAGACGGTAACGTCGAAACGCGTAGCGGAGTTTGAGGGACCGTGTTTTTAATAAAGGTCTGTTCATCATAACAATTTCCCCTTGCCCTCCTTCCTTAGCGCTATCAGAACCGCAACTATTTTTTCCTAGCTGTGTTTAATTAAACTTAGGGTAGCACTGGGATGTCTAGGGCCCACCAGGGGCCCACCCTTTAGCTATATGCATATACCTGTAAGGGCCACGTCACACCTGGCGACGTCGGTGGCAATATTTTAGGCGACGCTGGGGCGTGGCCTATCGCCGCTGACGTCGCCAATGCGTCGCCCAATGTAACTAGGCGACGGCGACGCATTTCACTGGTCGCCTGGTTTCACAGCAGCGCTGTGAAACCAGGTGGCCGATCTGGGGCGACGTGTATACCTCGCCCCATGTAAATGGCCGACGGTGACCTGACATTGTGCTGCTTCGCCGCTGGGGCTGTGAGACACCCCAGCGGCAATGCCGCCTGTCAGATCGCCGGGACATCGCCGGAGGTGTCACCCCATGTAAACAGGGGGTGGCGACGTTGGCGGGGCGCCAAAAAGCGTGAGCGCTCCCGCCAGTCACCGACGTAATCTCCGGCGACGTCACCTAGTGTGACGTGGCCCTTAGCCGTTATACCCAATATAGTGGCGGCCCCTGCACATCTGCTGTGAGCTTACCATAACTTCGATGTACAATTACTGTAGTTTGCAATAAAAACTTGTTTTCACAAAAGAATATTATCAGCAATCCACAGGTTAGGTATGTGATCACTTATTTATTGGTGGAATCCGTCCATTGGAAACCACATAGTTGGAAAAATGTGGCACACTTATCCCCATTATAAAATGCAGCGGCTGGCATTGATGTGAACTCAGCTCCATTCATCATCTTTGGAGCTTTCAGAAAAAGCTCATAATCACTAAGGTAATGAAACCGGTCAGCGGGTGAGTACAACATAAGCTCTAGTCTAATGGGGAGAAAACAAACCTATGACTAAGGACCGTCTTTAAAGACAATGATTTTAATATGTGCGTTTTAATAATTTATTCTAATAAAATTAATGTTTAAATATCTATATCTCCAGACTCTGTGCTGAATATTTTTTTATTTTATTGTACACGTAAAGATACCTTCACACACAGCAATATTGCTAGGCAATTTCACTGGCAATTTGCTGGTTGCAGTGAAATCATGGACTCATTGTTCTATTTTGTTGCTGTGTACAAATAGAACAATGTGTCCATGATTTCACTGCAACCAGCAAAATGCCAGTGAAATTGCCTAGCAATATTGTTGTGTGCAAAGGTACCTTAATGGGGATAAAAGTTGCACATTTAGCAGTCGGGCCCCCATCAATAAATAACATATAACTTATCCTTAGGCCAAGTGCATACATTGAGTATTTGGTGAGTTTTTTACCTAAGTATTTGTAGTCAAAACCAGGAGTGCAACAATCAGAGGAAAAGTATAATAGAAACGTGAGCGCCACTTCTGTATTTATCACCCACTCCTGGTTTTGTCTTACAAATAATGAGGCAAAAAACTCACCAAATACTCAACATGTGCACGAGGTCTTAAAAGAGATGATTACTTGCTTCCTCTGGAAAACCTCTGTAAGTGCATCTTTGCTGCTGTGTAATAGTCACAGGACAGAAGGGGTTAAATATCCAAGTATTTAGTATCTATTGGAAATAAAGAATTTTCCCCTTATTGATTTCAGAAAAAAATTAATGACTGTCCACTATACAAAGATCAATAATACCACATAGAAGGGAGATATACCACCACACGGTGACCGACCAGAGGACATATTACCACCACATAGTGCCCAAATAATTCCACATACAAGACACACCATGACCAGAGCACATAATACCATCAAATATTAATCAAATACCACCATGTACAAGGTATAAATACTGCCACACTATGACAAGACCACATATTACCACCACAGTGACCAAATAATACAACATACAAGGGACAAATACCGCCATGCCTAGACTAGAGCACATAATGTCACTACAGAGTAACCAATAATACTATAATAGTGAAGATTTAAAAAAAAGCCTTGTACAGGTCAGAGTACAGGTAATACAGTGGTTATCAGTGACATTATACACAGGAGCTCTGTATATAGTGTCTAGTATACAGGTAGTAAAGTGATCACTGGTGACATTATACATAGGAGCTCTGTATATAGTGTCAGTGCACAGGTAATACAGTGATCACTGCTGACATTATATATAGGAGCTCTGTATATAGTGTCAGTGTACAGGTAATGCAGAAATCACCAGTAACATTATATACAGGAGCTCTGTATATAGTGTGTAGTGTGCATGTATAAGTGATGCCTCTAGATACTCTGACCTTTGCACGCGCAGGCAACCTTGCTGTACGGTGTGCGCATGGGAGGAGTGGTACAAATGCAGCAAGGAGAACTCATCTCCTTGATTTACTGCTCATTGACCAATTATATCGGTGTGCAGTGCACGCCAATATGATTAGTATAGTAGTGGTGGCTCTGGGGAAGTCGAGGACCCTCGGTAGTCAAGTCCTCTCTGGGCAGCATGGGGGCGGGGTGAAGGGTTGGGGCCATGGGGATCTGGGGCACACCTAGGAGATTACCCAGTGTCTCATTGCCCCAGTTTGACCCTAATTAAACTGATAGGACTTGATTTGGAAAGGCAAACACCTGTTGTGATGAATCGGCCGCCGAACCTGGCAGCTCTATAGCATCTCCTCTATGCTCAGGCCAGTGAGAGAACTGCCTGAGGATAAAAGAAGGACTGCAGCTGCCCTGACAGTGCTGGTTTATTAAGGCACCTCTCAGTGAGTGTGATATATGCCTTCCGGTCCATGACCAGAACTGCATATAATAACCGCAACCCTGTCACTAATAGAGGTCTTGAATAACCCCAAGCACTAATTGCTTCCACCAGTTCCTTGTTTGATAGAAGTCCAGTCCGTTGTCGGGCTTATATTGGGTCAGGAACCAACCCAAGTAGCATTAAATGAACACACAGACGTCATAAGGTAAAAGATGTTTGTACCGTGTTAGCCAGTGGATAGAAAAATATTAGAATTGGAGTCCTCAGTGGTTGATACCTTTTAAAGGGAACCTGTCACCTCGTTTTACCCCTCTCTGCTATCACTACCTGTCCCTGCACTTTCCATCTGATCCCTAACCATCCCTGTCTCACCTAAAACTGCACTGTAAAGATTAAGAAAATGACTTATATACTTACATGTAGTCTGCTTCTGGAGACTGAAAGGCAGGCTCCGGAGCTCCATTCTCCCCTCCTCATTTGCTTTCAAAATGAATGACGCGCACGTCCGGGAAGCCAAGTCAGTTGCTATGGCTCCCGAGCATGCGCGTCGCGGTATAGACGCTGCGCCTACCGGCCAGGCAAGAAAGATGGAAATCACACAAGCGGCATGTAAGCATAGTACTCCATCCATTGATCCTCATATTGCCTGCATATCAAAACCACTACTACAGTACAAAAAGAAAACTGCGTATAAGCAGTATTTACAGTAAGAATACAGTAACATTTTTGTGCGGCGATGGTGGAAATTTCCAGAATCATGATGACACAGGATAACGCCGGTCTCTGGCTGAAGGATGGAGCAGATGCAACCAGGATAAGGAGGGCACACTAAGAAAAACTGTAAATGATAAACACAAATTAGTTTTCAAAATATGAGATGCCAAACTGAGACCTCAAAGAGGAGGGCAATCACAGAAATGGAGCAAAACTGAGGGATTCATTAAGACCCTTGGGGACCAAAGTCCCCAAGGTCATAATCCATCTAGTTTCGTGTTGGGCCAGGATCTTTTTCACATTTCCCGCCCGAATGCCCACGTGTATGACATCGATCCCCCTAATTTTCAGGGAGACCGGGTCACACCCATGGTGCAAACGGAAATGGCGGGGCAACGTTTTTAACGTTGTAAGATCCTGGGCTCCCGCCGCCGCAGCAATCTCGTTTACGTGCTCCCTTACTCGCCTTCTTAATTCCCTTGATGTGAGCCCAACATAGATCAATCCGCACCCGCATGTGGCGTAATACACCACATAGCGGGTACCGCAATTGATGTATGACCGGATCTCATAAGTTTTTGTACCATCAGAAGACAAGAAGGAACGCTCGCGAACGACATTGCCACAGGCGAGGCAGTGCCCACATTGGAAACATCCTTTTAGAGGTCGACTAGCCCCAAAGAGGGGTGGTATATAGGGCACATAATGACTCTTAACAAGCATATTACGCAAATTAGGTGCTCTGCGTGGCGTCATTTGAGGATAATCTAACAAAGAGTCCCTCAAATGTGGATCAGATAGGAGAATAGGCCAATGATGCTGCATTATAGACCGCATTGTTCCCCAGTGCTGATTAAATGTGGAAATATATCTTACTGCATTATTTTGCTCACCCCGGACCGTCTGCTCCGTGCAAAGAAGGTCAGCCCTGTTCATATTTTTAGCTCTGAGACCTCTTGTCAGTACATCTATCTGAACCTCCGATAAAACAATTTTCGAGAGGTTAATTACCTGAGGTGACTTATCAGATTTTTTAGAGGCAGATTTAGGTAGAGTCGTTAATGGCGGGACCTTTGATCTAAATCTAGTGACCACTCCAATACTAGATAAATCTGAGTCCGACTCATCTGTTCCAGACGGGGTTTCGTCCCCACCTGTGTCTTTAGGGGGAATTTTTCCCCCTGATGGTTTTTGGGGACGAGGATTGGGACGAGGTTTAGGGCGTCCCTTTCTCTCGTTTTTCCACCTATATACCCGATTTATCTTAACATCAGTGAGGTCACGCTGGAATTTTTTAAGCTTATAAGCCTTTACTTCTTTCTCCAGTTTAGCCAGTTCTCCTTCAATCTCCTCTTTAAATTTTAAAAATGCTTCACCCGGTAAAAGGTCCTTGATCCTCACCGCCAAATCCTCCATCTCAGCTTCCATCTCATTAAGTGATTCTGTGTTAAGCTCACTTAGCAGTGTCAGAAATCCACATGAGCACTCATTGGCCACCTCCTCCCACCTATCCTTAAAAGACTCATTGATTGGAAAAGAAGGAAAAACTTGAATCCGTAATCTTCTTGGTATAAGTTCCTTCTCAATATACTTGCAGAGAAAGACCCTATTCCACTACACTTTGGTTCTCTTTTTAAGGAGTTCCTTGTAACACCTCGTCACCTCCAAGGCTGTATCTCCCCCCCCCCCTACATCCACCGGTGCACCATCTGCTCCATCCACAGCCAAATCGAGCTGTGACTGCCATGCATCATCACGAGCCCGGAAATCCATTGCACTCCACGGAAAACCTGTGGAAACCACAGTAATAATTAATACAAATAGTTCCATGTAACCCATAAACACAGACGTTGAGTGAAAATATCACCACCTATCTGTGTACAACTCTGGAGATAAGTATATAATAAAGAGGACAAGAGTGGATCATGTGCAATTGAATTGTTTATTTCCGCCCACTGGCTATAAGGCTAGTGGATAAGGAATCTCTTATGAAGCTGGTGGTGCAGAGGACAATCTCCCCTGTTCCACAGGAGTAAATTACAAACAACACTTAGGACACCAATAGACAGTGTACTTTACAATGCCATAAACTCACAGTGGAGAAATTATTGGGGACATCTGTAAAACATCATACCAAACACATTATCTAACATTCAGTTCTGTCAAGGAACAAGTACAAGGATGAATACAGAATGACCAACTATCACATTATATAGGGCATATCAACACTGCCTGCTGCCTAAGTGCAATATATCCCCTAAGGGAATTAAAGCATACCAAGTGTGGACTGGAGGATAAAGTCCCTGGTGGATGGATCCCCCGGGTCCGGACCCCAACGTACGTTTCAATTTAGTATGGTAACAATCTTCATCAGGGGGTAGTGTGCCTACCGTTCCTGATAGTTTATATAGCTGTAATACAGCTGTGACCGCTTGTGGCTCCATCTCCGCGCGTGTCCGGGCATTTCCGGTCCACGCCGTCCCACCGGAAGTGCGTCAGCGTCACCGCAGAATGACGCGTACGTCCGAGAAGCCAAGTCAGGTTGCTATGGCTCCCGAGCATGCGCGTCGCGGTATAGACGCTGTGCCTACCGGCCAGGCAAGGAAGATGGGAAATCACACAAGCGGCATGTAAGCATAGTACTCCATCCATTGATCCTCATATTGCCATCTCTTTACAGCAATAAAAGACTTATACTTGTTCTCCCGGAAGCTGGTGTATAGGAAGCTGCATAATAAGAAATTGCTTGCCCATGATAGCGTTGTCCCGTGTGAAGTGGACGCTCTGGAGAATCTTGAAGACCTCGCCGTTGGAGAGACCTCTACTCCAGCAGGTGAGTTCCCTCCTCATATCAGACCCAGATCGGTCAGGTTTCCCCCCTTGTCCACATGTCCAGCAATTGATATTTTTACTAAACTAGTTGTTGATGAATTCAGACGTTTGTCTCCGGCTAGATCACGTGATAATCTCACTTGTGCACAGAGAACAGCTCTAAGGCACTTGGAGAATTTAAGGGAGATCATTGTAAAGCCTGCGGACAAGGGGGGAAACATAGTGATCTGGCCCACATATATGTACGAACGGGAGGCTTTACGCCAACTGAGAGATCATGACACGTACTTGAGGCTTGATTCAAACCCAGTGGCCTCTTTCACGGAGCAAATCCAGTCGATCTTGGCGGATGCATGTGAGCGGGGGATTATCAGCAAACAAGTAGTTGAAGGGTTGACGGTTCGGTACCCGAAAATTTCTACTTTCTATCTTTTACCAAAGATACACAAGGATCCCTTGACCCCGCCGGGACGTCCTATTGTGGCCGGCATAGGAGGTTTATGTGAGCCAATATGTAAATTTATTGACTATTATTTAAAACCAATGGTTGAGACACTTCCCTCCTATGTCGGGGACACAACGGACGTCCTGGCGCGGGTCGACGGTATCCACGTGGAATCTGATGTCTTACTAGTGACAGCTGATATTGAGTCCCTATACACATGCATCCGCCACACTGATGGTCTGGAAGCAGTAAGGTTTTACCTGAATGAGACCGGTAGGGATCCCTCGATGAGGGAATTAATACTTGAGCTGCTCCGTTTTGCCCTGACCCACAACTTTTTTGTATTTAAAGACGTATTTTATTTACAGAAGCAGGGCACTGCCATGGGTGCGGCCTGCGCACCCTCATACGCCAACCTTTTCCTGAGCTACTGGGAGAGGTGGCTTTTTGGCGGTGAGGGTGCGGCGGACTGCACCCATTTGCAGTGCTGGTACCGCTATATCGATGATTTATTCTTTTTGTGGAAGGGCAATGCGGAGCAGCTTGACTATTTCATGGGCAGACTGGGCATTAACCCGTTTAATATCCGTTTTACCCATAAATGTCATCCCATTAGGGTTGAATTTTTGGATATTATGATTGAAGTGGGATCAGATCGAATGATATCGACTGATGTCTTTAGAAAACCCACGGCAGTTAATGCCCTTTTACACGCTACGTCGGCCCATGATCCTTCCACAATTCGGGCGATCCCTACCGGTCAATTTCTGCGGATTAGACGCATCTGCTCCTCTGATGGTGTTTTTGAGGAGCAGGCTGATGAACTTAAAAAGCGGTTCCGTGAGAGGGGTTACAGTAACCGTAGTATCAAGAAAGCGTATCTCAGAGCTAAAAATATGAACAGGGCTGACCTTCTTTGCACAGAGCGGACGGTCCGGGGTGAGCAAAATAATGCAGTAAGATATATTTCCACATTTAATCAGCACTGGGGAACAATGCGGTCTATAATACAGCATCATTGGCCTATTCTCCTATCTGATCTACATTTGAGGGACTCTTTGTTAGATTATCCTCCAATGACGCCACGCAGAGCACCTAATTTGCGTAATATGCTTGTTAAGAGTCATTATGTGCCCTATATACCACCCCTCTTTGGGGTTAGTCGACCTCTAAAAGGATGTTTCCAATGTGGGCACTGCCTCGCCTGCGGCAATGTCGTTCGCGAGCGTTCCTTCTCGTCTTCTGATGGTACAAAAACTTATGAGATCCGGTCATACATCAATTGCGGTACCCGCTATGTGGTGTATTACACCACATGCGGGTGCGGATTGATCTATGTTGGGCTCACATCAAGGGAATTAAGAAGGCGAGTAAGGGAGCACGTAAACGAGATTGCTGCGGCGGCAGGAGCCCAGGATCTTACAACGTTAAAAACGTTGCCCCGCCATTTCCGTTTGCACCATGGGTGTGACCCGGTCTCCCTGAAAATTAGGGGGATCGATGTCATACACGTGGGCATTCGGGCGGGAAATGTGAAAAAGATCCTGGCCCAACACGAAACTAGATGGATTATGACCTTGGGGACTTTGGTCCCCAAGGGTCTTAATGAATCCCTCAGTTTTGCTCCATTTCTGTGATTGCCCTCCTCTTTGAGGTCTCAGTTTGGCATCTCATATTTTGAAAACTAATTTGTGTTTATCATTTACAGTTTTTCTTAGTGTGCCCTCCTTATCCTGGTTGCATCTGCTCCATCCTTCAGCCAGAGACCGGCGTTGTCCTGTGTCATCATGATTCTGGAAATTTCCACCATCGCCGCACAAAAATGTTACTGTATTCTTACTGTAAATACTGCTTATACGCAGTTTTCTTTTTGTACTGTAGTAGTGGTTTTGATATGCAGGCAATCTGAGGATCAATGGATGGAGTACTATGCTTACATGCCGCTTGTGTGATTTCCCATCTTCCTTGCCTGGCCGGTAGGCGCAGCGTCTATACCGCGACACGCATGCTCGGGAGCCATAGCAACCTGACTTGGCTTCCCGGACGTGCGCGTCATTCTGCGGTGACGCTGACGCACTTCCGGTGGGACGGCGTGGACCGGAAATGCCCGGACGCGTGCGGAGATGGAGCCACAAGCGGTCACAGCTGTATTACAGCTATATAAACTATCAGGAACGGTAGGCACACTACCCCCTGATGAAGATTGTTACCATACTAAATTGAAGCGTACTTTGGGGTCCGGACCCGGGGGATCCATCCACCAGGGACTTTATCCTCTAGTCCACACTTGGTATGCTTTAATTCCCTTAGGGGATATATTGCACTTAGGCAGCAGGCAGTGTTGATATGCCCTATATAATGTGATAGTTGGTCATTCTGTATTCATCCTTGTACTTGATCCTTGACAGAACTGAATGTTAGATAATGTGTTTGGTATGATGTTTTACAGATGTCCCCAATAATTTCTCCACTGTGAGTTTATGGCATTGTAAAGTACACTGTCTATTGGTGTCCTAAGTGTTGTTTGTAATTTACTATTGTGGAACAGGGGAGATTGTCCTCTGCACCACCAGCTTCATAAGAGATTCCTTATCCACTAGCCTTATAGCCAGTGAGCGGAAATAAACAATTCAATTGCACATGATCCACTCTTGTCCTCTTTATTATATGTTCACATAAGAAGTGTCAAAAGTTCATTCCTCAAAATGGAGTCTGATGAAAGATGTGATATCATATCCCCAAATGTCTTTTCAATTTATATACAACGCATGAATCTGTGATGTCGGAATTCATGATAAAGATAACAACAACTCAAGATTAAATTTTTATATTTAATCGCCCTATTGGCACACTATGTATTTACAGGTATTATAAGATATTACAAATGTTGGTCAGTTATGCAAATAAAAGATAAACGGGATACACACAGAATTATAGACAAATGTAGTCAGTTAAGGTACCTTTACATGCCGCTACAGAAGGTTAGAAACAACCGGGTATCTCACGTGCACGAGCACGTTCCAACGGTTGCAAACGGTACCCGATACCGCCTTTACACGCCGCTACAAAGTGCTCTACAGAAGGTTTAATCTATCTCTGGAGGCACCGTCGGGTGCCACAAGTTACCTTCTGTAGAGTACCTTCCCTCATTTACATGCCGCTACTGAGGGTAATATGGGAGGACCTAGGGCAGCAGGGACAACACATAGACGTGCCAGAGTTGTGGATTACGAGACGCTCGTACGATGATTGGACAAAGCAATAGCATCATGATTGGCCAGCCAGCGCAGGAAGGCTGGCTAATACATGATGCTATTGCAATTGTGTAGTGTAACTGGTCAGCTCCTTAAATATGCCGCCCTATGCAGCGACAACCAATCGTAACGCAGGAGCTTCCACTAATGATCGCTGATGGGGCGCAGTATCCCGGAGGCTGTGTCACGCCCCAGGGAGTTAACTAGGTGTTGGATAAACCTTCCTGTACCTCATTTAGACGCCGCTACCATTGGGTTGAAACCAACCTGTTTTAGAGCACTGCTCTGAAACAGGTGTCGACAGTGACGGGTGGCAACAACCTGATTTACACGCCGCTACCTCGGGTTGTTTTGATGGTGCAAGATACATTTGTCTCCAACACCCAGTTGTTTCTAACCTTCTGTAGCGGCATGTAAAGGTACCATTACTGGTTCCTTGATGCTTGGGGTGGCCACAAGGCGGCAATGTGGAGCCACCGAGTTCTGTTGGGTATTTTCCAGCTTGTGATGGAACATTGCCTCCTCAGAAGAAATACAAAGATGGAGAAGATGTAAACTATTCCTATACTGTAAGAGGCCTTCCCATCTCACACCCATCACCTGCCCCTGCGCTGTCTCATAGTTCCCACCCCCTGAGTTGGGACATGAGATTTTCAAAAACTATTATGGTCATCACTTTGCATGTGGAATGACCTGGGTACCATTGGACCCAGTGGGCTGTGCACTATAATTGAAGACCAAATACAGGTTCTCTAGCTGGCTTCCACTCTCCATTGTATGTATTTGCTCAATGGGGAGTGCTAGAAAGAATCAGGAAAAATAGCTGGGTGCAGCTGGGCACCACAATCCCAACAGTGTGGGTTGTGGATTGCTATCATATTTAATATATTCATAATTTGGAAAAAGGATTCCGGATTCGGGGAGTCTGGACTATGTGGGACTCTTCTGTTGAATCTGCAGGTAGAAGGAAATTAATTCTCACACCTAGCTGGGGGTTCCCAGGTGGTCTTCCTTTTGGATATTTGGTAGGGAGCTTCCATTGTGTGATAACAACTAGCCGGGAATACAATTTCCTCAGGTTAATTAACATTCTGATTGAATACGCCTTAGGCCAAGAAAGGTGGGGGATATCTCCGAGGAGTGAGATATATTAGCATCTGACAAAATAGCTGCTATTGGAATATTGTTTATTCCTTACACCTTCCTCCTTTAGAGGGGCCTAGGGGCAGCACAATCCTGTGTTTCCCCATGCGCCCATCCACTACCTCCCCTTGCTGCGATAGCCCGTCAGCATTACCATGATCATGGCCCCTCTTGTGAATGGTGAAGTTGTATTGCAGGAGCACAAGGCTCCAGCAAAGCAGCCTCCCATTCATCCCAGAACCGTGTGTAACCAGCTGAGTGAGTTGTGGTCCATCTCCGCGATGAAGTGGCGTCCGTATAAGTATAGCTGCAAACTCTGCAGGGCCCACATAATTGCCAGACATTCCTTTTCCATTGTGGAGTAGGCCACCTCTCTCAGCAACAGCTTCTGGCTCAGGTACAAAACAGGATGCTCCTGGCCCGTAGAGTCAACCTGATTGAGCACAGCACCGAGGCCAAAATCATTGGTGACGGTCTGAACCATAAACTGCTGTGTGAAGTCGGTGGCTTGTAGTACCAGGGAGCTGGAGAGGGCAGCCTTAAGCACGCGGAAGGCCGCTTCGCACTCAGCTGTCCAGTCAACTGGGGAGGCAGTTTTGCCCGGGTGAGGTCCGTCAGGGACTTCGCCAGGGCATTATAGTGTGGAACGAGCCTCCTATAGTACCCTGCAGTCCCCAGGAAGGACACACCTGCTTCTTGGTCCTGGGGATGGGCCTGGAGGAGATGGCATCCACGATCCCAGGCTCTGACTTCGCAGCCCCTCTGCCTACCCGGTGGCCCAGGTAGATGACCTCACTTATGCCCACCCGGCACTTTTCTGGTTTGATAGTAAAACCTGCCTGGCAGATCCACCCAAGCGCCTGTGCCAGATGTTCTAGGTGATCCTCCCATGCGGGGCTGAAGATGGCAATATCATACAGGTACGCGCCTGCGTACCCTTGGAGTCCCTTGAGCAGGATATAGACCATCCACTGAAAAGTGGCAGGGGCATTCTTCATGCCGAACAGCATGACCGTGGACTCGTACAGTCCAAAAGGGGTAATAAAGGCAGAACGTTCCCGTGTATTGTGGGTCAGGGGAATCTGCGAACATCCCTGGCTCAAATCCATTATGGTCAGGTACTTAGCCCCGGCCATCCGGTCGAGGAGGTCATCGATGCGCGGCATAGGGTACATATCGTTGGCCGTGACAGCATTGAGCCCCTGGTAGTCCACACAGAACCGGGTAGTTTGGCCCTTCTTGGGGACAAGGACTACAGGCAAGGCTGAAGTGCTGTTGGACGCCTGGATCACCCACCCCCAGCCTTGGCATCTCGTCGATCTTCTGGTGCATTTGCTGCTGCACCACAGGAGTGGTCCGATAGGCTGACAGCCAGATCGGGGTGATCCCGGGTGTCCACGTGATGGACGGCGGACTGGGTCCTTCCGGGCAGGCTGCTGAACAGCTCCCAGAAGGGGTGAAGAGTGTCTCCCAGCTGGGACCATTGGTCCTCCATAAGCTGGTGCCGAAATTCCACATCCTCAGTGGACCCAGCCCGTCATAACCTGGGCGAGCATGTCTAGGAGGATGTCTGCCTCTCCCTCCTCAGGCAGGTTGTACATGGGGTGGGTGCAGGCCTTCCACTCATGATGAGCCTTCATCATGTTCAAGTGGAAGGCCTTAAGCCTCCCACGGGCATGGTCCAGGGTGACCAGGTATGTCACAGGGTTGAGCTACTGGTGAACGAGGTATGGGCCTTCCCAGGCTGCCTAAAGCTTGTTCTGCAGTACTGAGACCAGTATCCACACCTTCTGACCCACCTGGTTAAGTCCTCACAAGCGTTCTGATTGTACCACCGCTTCTGGTCGGCCTGGGCTTGCGCCATATTGTCGTGCAACAGCTGCGTTAAAACCTGCATTTTGCTCATACATAGGGAAGATGGTGTGTCACAGTCCGCGCTGCTGTCTCAATGGAATCACAAGGGATGGATGTCTCCAAGAAGTCACAAGGAAGGCAAGGTTCCAAAGCAATGATCTCCTTTATTCACCAACGCGTTTCGGCACCTATCCTGGCACCTTCATCAGGGTATTCATATACCCTGATGAAGGTGCCAGGATAGGTGCCGAAACGCGTATGGGGGAGACAATCTCCAGTCACACCAAAGTCATCTCTGCGCCGGTGTCCTGCAGTCCCAAGGCCACTGAGCAGCCTATGGTGACGGGTTGAAAATTGTCCAGGGATCTACCACCTTCCCCACCCACACACAAAACAGTGGCCATTTTTGGGGACGGGGACAGTGTCTTATGGGGACACATGGCCTTGAAGTGTCCCAGTTGTTTGCAGAAGTGACACTTTCTGGGGTCTACACCTGTCCTGGAGGGGGGAAATGAGGGGGCCGCCCCCAGCATTCTGAGGGCTGGGGAAACAGGTGCAGGGTTGGTCTTATCCCATCTCCAGGTGCTGCTGCCAGTCTTCCTGGTTACAGGTACCCGGTTGTTGGTGAACTCATCAGCCAGGGCCACTGTCTCACAGACCCCCTTGGGAATTGCTGCATGTCCTCGGGGCAGTTCCACAGGAATTGTTCCATCACAAACAACTCCTGGATCTCCTGGGCTGTGCTGAGCTCCAACCCCTTGACCCAGTGGTCAGCTGCTCTCAGGAGGGTCCGCATGTGGTCAGTCCAGGTATCCTTTGGACCCCTCTGCAGGCTCCAAAACTTATTGTGTTAAGACTCTGGGCTGAACTACCGGATCAGGACCCGCTTGTTGCTCTCATAATCCTGCTCCCCCCCTCCAGCAGGTAAATCCCCCAAGGCTCCTAGGGACTTAATCCTCAAATGGGAGGTTAGGTACTTGGCACACTGGTTTGCTCAAAGGCCAGCAGAAAGGAATCCAGGTCTCCATCCTTCTCCAGAAGTGAAAAGTCCTCAACTAGGACCTTTGGTGGCTTGGACTCCCCAGGTTGGAGAGTGTGGGCTGCGGAACCTGAGGCGGGCTAGCTCCAGCTGGTACGCACACTCCCATTCTGCGTCCTCACGCCACTTTGAAACTGACATGAGTCTCATAGGTGTCCTGCTCTCCAGCTTTGAGACGAGCAAGGGCAGCTTGAAGAAGGACATCCGAGCCTGTCAGGCTGGCGGAACAAGCAGGTGGTGATCTGCCCGCTGTGGGGCTGAGGACAGGGAGTGCTCGGCCTCTTGTAAAGTTGACCATCGGTGATTGGCTCCTGAAGGACCCAGGGATGGGTTCCTCCTCACCTAGTTCACCAATGTCCTCTACCAACACTCCCTAATCAGCCGCCCTCTGCAGCATTTGGCTCCTGGTGCCCTGGGCGAGCTTGGCAACCCCTGGTCACTGACACACAGCTGCAACCCTATGCACCCACACACCTTTGTATTTGCACTCTGGCTGTCTACTGTTGAGGTGAACTTAGGACCCCAACCAGGGTTGCATCAGGGCCCCCCGCTGCCTGAGCCTCAGTGAGGGGGAAGAAGTGGTTATATCAGTGGCAGCTGCGGTTGAGAAGCGGGGGGGAGAGGGGTGGTTGCCATCAGTGGCGGCCGCAGGTGAGGAACATGGTGTGTGCTATCAGTGGCGGCCGCGAGTTGGGGGTTGTTGCCTTAAGTACCGGCCGCGGGTACCTGGCAGGAGCCGCTGTGTGTGTGCTCCAGGCGTCGCCCCCTTCTGAACTGCCGCTCCCCCTGCCTCATTGTCACCTGAGCCTCAAAGCTCACAATGTCCAATGGACGGTGTGGCCCTGACCCCAACAGCAAAAGCTACTGCCAGCAGTCCTTAGTGTTCGGGAGCTGGGGTCCCACACACTATTATCTTCATCCACCACTGCCAGCACTTGTGACGAATCGGTCACCAAACCTGGCAGCTCTATAGCGCCTCTTCTATGCTCAGGCCAGTGAAAGAACTGCCTAAGGATAAAAGAAGGGCTGCATCTGCCCTGTCAGTGCTGGTTTATTAAGGCACCTCTCAGTTAGATATATACCTTCCGGTCCGTGACCAGAAGTGCATATCATAACCTCCACCCCGTCACTGATAGAAGCCCTGAATAACCCCAAGCACTAATTGCTGCCACCAGTTCCTCGATTTGATTCTCTGATCTGGCTTGTATTGGGTCAGGAACCAACCCAGGTTGCTTTAAATGAGCACACAGGTGTGGGAATTCGTGATCAAGATATCAGAACAACTCAAGATTAAATTTACAGTCAGTTATGCAAATAAAAGATAAACAGGATACACACAGAATTACAGACAAATGTAGTCAGTTACCAGTTCCTTGATGCTTGGGGTGGTCACAAGGAGGCAATGTGGAGCCACTGGGTTCTGTTTGGTATTTTGCAGCTTGTGATAGAACATTGCCTCCTCAGAAGAAATACAAAGATGTAAAAGAAGTGGACTATTCTTATACTATAAGAGGCCTTCCCATCTGAAACCCATTACCTGCCCCTGGGCTGTCTCATAGTTGCCACCCCCTGAGTTGGGACATGAGAATTTCAAAAACTATTATGGGTCATAACTTTGCATCGGGGGGTTCGGTTGGAACGGCCTGGGTACCATCGGACTCAGTGGGCTGTACACTAAGACCAATCACAGGTTCTCCAGCTGGCTTCTACTCCCCATTCTATGTATCTGCTCAACAGGGAGCGCTAGCAAGAATCGGGAAAGATAGCTGGGTGCAGCTTGGCATCACGATTCCAACGGTGTGGGTTGTGGATTGCTAACATATTTAATACATTCACAATTCGGAAAAGTATTCCGGAGTTGGGGAGTCTGGACTGTGAGGGACTAATCCATTGAATCTGCAGGTAGAAGGAAATTAATTCTCACACCTAGCTGGCAGGTTCCCAGATGGTCTTCCTTTTGGATATTTCGTACGGAGCTTCCATTGTGTGATAACTGGCCAGGAATCCAATTTCCTCAGGTTAATTAACATTCTGATTGAATACGCCTTAGGCCAAGAAAGGTGGGGGCTATCTCCGAGGAGTGAGATATGGTAGCATCTGACAAAATGGCTGATATTGAAATATTATTCCTTAAGGCCCCATCACACGGGGCGACATCGCTGCCAATTACATAGGCGACGTAGGGGCGTGGCCTATCGGCGGCGACATCGCCCCTACGTTGCCTCATGTAAAGGGCCGATGTCGGTGCCGCGGGGAGGTCGCCTGGTTTCAGAGCAGTGCTCTGAAACCAGGCGACCGATCTGGGGCGATGTGCACACATCGCCCCATGTATCCGGCCGCCAGCGACCTGTCAGGCGATGGGAGCCATAGGCTCTCAGTGTCCTGCATCGCCGCTGGGGTTTTCAGACGCCCCGGCGGCGATGCCGCCTGACAGATCGCCGGCACAGGGCTGGAGATGTCGCCCCATGTAAATGGGGGACGGCGACGCTGGCGGGGCGTCAAAAACGTGCGCGCACCCGCCAGTTGCCGCCGACATCTCCAGCCCCGTCGCCAGATGTGACTGGGCCTTTACACCTGTTTATATAAGACCTCACAGCTCACATTGCATGTCAGACCAAATGGGAATCATGCAATCAAAGGAACTGCCTAAGGAGCTAAGATACTAAATTATGGCAAGGCACAGATCTGGCTAAGGTTACAAAAGAATTTCTTTAGTACTCAAGGTTCCTAAAAGCACAATGACCTCCATAATCCGTAAATGGAAGAAGTTTGGGACCACCAGAAATCTTCCTAGACCTGGCCGTCCAGCCACACTGAGCAATCGTGGAGAAGAGCCTTGGTGAGAGAGGTAAGGAAGAACCCCAAGATCACTGTGGCTGAGCTCCAGAGATGCAGTAGGGAGATGGAAGAAAGTTCCACAAAGTCCACGATCACTGCACCCCTCCACCAGTTGGGCCTTTATGGCAGAGTGCCCCAACGGAAGTCTCTCCTCAGTGCAATACATATGAAAGCCCACATAGAGTTTATATAAAAACCACATGAAGAACTCCCAGACTATGAGAAATAAGATTCTCAGGTCTGATGAGATGAAGATACCACTTAGAATTATCCCCAAAAATATTGTGTGGAGAAAACCAGGCACTACTCATCACCTGCCCAATACAATTCCAACAGTGACACATGGTGGTGGCAGCATCATGCTATGGGGGTGTGTTTCAGCTGCGGAGACAGGACAACTGGTCGGAATTGAAGGAAACATGAATGCTGCCAAGTACAGAGCTATCCTGGATGAAAACTTGTTCCAAAGTGCTCTGGACCTCAGACTTAGCCGAAGGTTCACCCTTCCAACAAGACAATGACCTTAAACACACAGCTAAAATAACAAAGGAGTGGTTTCAGAACATCTCTGTGACCATTATTGACTGGTCCAGCCAGATCCCTGACCTAAACCAAAATGAGTATATCTGG
The DNA here is from genome assembly GCA_033576535.1 of Allobates femoralis. NCBI lineage: Eukaryota > Metazoa > Chordata > Amphibia > Anura > Aromobatidae > Allobates > Allobates femoralis. Next base: position 13,668,090 of record JARQOC010000007.1, on the reverse strand, counting down.
AGACACCTGAAAATGACTGTCCACCAACCTTCACCATCCAACCTGACGGAACTGGAGAGGATTTGCAAGGAAGAATAGCAGAGGATCCTCAAATCCATGTGTGAAAAACTTGTTGCATCATTCCCAAAAAAAAAATCATGGCTGTACTAGCTCAAAAGGGTTCTTCTACTTAATACTAAGCAAAGGGTCTGAATACTTATCACATGGTCTTATTTGTTCTTCTTTTTTAATACATTTGCAAAAATTTCTACATTTTGTTTTTAAAAACTAAAAGAAAACTAAAAAAAAAGCAGAAAAGCGCACATAGGGTCTTATCCGGGTATAACCGGGATGTTGTATTGTCTGCTGTTGCACTAACCTTATGTTGTTGTGAGAGCCACAACAACTATTGAAGCATAAGCTGGCTTGCAGCCAGGGGCGTTGCTAGGGTCAAAAAACATCCGGGGCTCGGGCCCACTGAGCTGCATTTTTCGGAATAAATTTAAGTAAAATGTACTTAAATAAATAGCTTCTCAGACGCTGGGTGCCTGAGCCTGCCTATTGGCTGCAGCAAGGTCGGCCTTAGGTCAGATGGCGCCATGTGCAAGATTTTATCTTCTATTGATTCGCGTATAAGTCGAGGGGGTAAATATGCAGTCCAAAAACTCGGGCTGAAAAACTCTGCTTATACACGAGTATATATGGTACATAGTGCCCGAATATTACTGTCCATTACTGAATAAAAACCACTACACAGAGACCACTATTACATTACCACTGACCACACTGACCATATAACATTAATACCACCTCTACACAGAGACCACTATTACATCACCACTGACCATACTTGCCATATAACATTAATACCACCTCTATACAGAGTCCACTATTACATTACCACTGACCATATAACATTAATACCACCACTACACAGAGAGCACTATTACATCACCACTGACCATACTGGCCATATAATATTAATACCACCTCTACACAGAGACCACTATTACATTACCACTGACCACACTGACCATATAACATTAATACCACCTCTACACAGAGACCACTATTACATCACCACGGACCATACTGGCCATATAATATTAATACCACCTCTACACAGACATTTATAAGTGATTACAATGCAGGTACCTTCAGTGATTACAGAGGACGTTGGCGGGTCCAGGAAGCGTGTCTGTGGTAGGTCCGGTGAGCGGCAGTGGGATCAAGAAGCGTCAGCGGCAGGTCCAGTGAGCGGCAGCTGCAAGGGTGGGATTCAAATTTTTAACAGGTTCCCTAGGTTCAGTAAAATATTTATGACAGTTTATCAACTCGTGTCCTCCGAATGGTCCTGACCAGAGGTGTAACTAGGTTTTCTGGCACCCGGGCCAAGGATTTATTTTGGCGCCCCCTCCATCACATCCGCCACCGCCAATTTTTATTTGATGAGGCATAGTGTGCCTGCCTGATGTATACATATACAGTTAGGGCCAGAAATATTTGGACAGTGACACAAGTTTTGTTATTTTAGCTGTTTACAAAAACATGTTCAGAAATACAATTATATATATAATATGGGCTGAAAGTGCACACTCCCAGCTGCAATATGAGAGTTTCCACATCCAAATCGGAGAAAGGGTTTAGGAATTATAGCTCTGTAATGCATAGCCTCCTCTTTTTCAAGGGACCAAAAGTAATTGGACAATGGACTCTAAGGGCTGCAATTAACTCTGAAGGCGTCTCCCTCATTAACCTGTAAGCAATGAAGTAGTTAAAAGGTCAGGGGTGGATTCCAGGTGTGTGGTTTTGCATTTGGAAGCTGTTGCTGTGACCAGACAACATGCGGTCAAAGGAACTCTCAATTGAGGTGAAGCAGAACATCCTGAGGCTGAAAAAAAAGAAAAAATCCATCAGAGAGATAGCAGACATGCTTGGAGTAGCAAAATCAACAGTTGGGTACATTCTGAGAAAAAAGGAATTGACTGGTGAGCTTGGGAACTGTAAAAGGCCTGGGCGTCCACGGATGACAACAGTGGTGGATGATCGCCGCATACTTTATTTGGTGAAGAAGAACCCGTTCACAACATCAACTGAAGTCCAGAACACTCTCAGTGAAGTAGGTGTATCTGTCTCTAAGTCAACAGTAAAGAGAAGACTCCATGACAGTAAATACAAAGGGTTCACATCTAGATGCAAACCATTCATCAATTCCAAAAATAGACAGGCCAGAGTTAAATTTGCTGAAAAACACCTCAAGAAGCCAGCTCAGTTCTGGAAAAGTATTCTATGGACAGATGAGACAAAGATCAACCTGTACCAGAATGATGGGAAGAAAAAAGTTTGGAGAAGAAAGGGAACGGCACATGATCCAAGGCACACCACATCCTCTGTAAAACATGGTGGAGGCAACGTGATGGCATGGGCATGCATGGCTTTCAATGGCACTGGGTCACTTGTGTTTATTGATGACATAACAGCAGACAAGAGTAGCCGGATGAATTCTGAAGTGTACCGGGATATACTTTCAGCCCAGATTCAGCCAAATGCTGCAAAGTTGATTGGACGGCGCTTCGTAGTACAGATGGACAATGACACGAAGCATACAGCCAAAGCTACCCAGGAGTTCATGAGTGCAAAAAAGTGGAACATTCTGCAATGGCCAAGTCAATCACCAGATCTTAACCCAATTGAGCATGCATTTCACTTGCTCAAATCCAGACTTAAGACGGAAAGACCCACAAACAAGCAAGACCTGAAGGCTGCGGCTGTAAAGGCCTGGCAAAGCATTAAGAAGGAGGAAACCCAGCGTTTGGTGATGTCCATTGGTTCCAGACTTAAGGCAGTGATTGCGTCCAAAGGATTCGCAACAAAATATTGAAAATAAAAACATTTTGTTTGGGTTATGTTTATTTGTCCAATTACTTTTGACCTCCTAAAATGTGGAGTGTTTGTAAAGAAATGTGTACAATTCCTACATTTTCTATCAGATATTTTTGTTCAACCCTTCAAATTAAACGTTACAATCTGCACTTGAATTCTGTTGTAGAGGTTTCATTTCAAATCCAATGTGGTGGCATGCAGAGCCCAACTCGCGAAAATTGTCACTGTCCAAATATTTCTGGCCCTAACTGTATATACCTCAGGTATATATGTGTATACATCAGGCAGGCACACACAATATGAGGTATATATATGTATATATCAAGCAGGCACACACACTATGAGGTGTATATATGACATATATACCTCATAGTGTGTGTGCCTGCCTGATGTATACATATATACACCTCATAGTGTGCCTGCCTGATGTATACATATATATACCTCAGGTATATATATGTATACATGAGGCAGGCACACACACTATGAGGTATATACCGTATATACTCGTGTATAAGCCGACCCCCCTACTTTTGCCCCCAAAACCTGGGAAAATCTATTGACTCGTGTTACGTGTATAAGCCGAGGGTGGACCCCAGCACAGGTATACAGCCCCCAGCAGTGTGGTATACAGGCCTCCCCAGTGGTAGTATACAGCAGCCTCCCCAGTGGTATATACCGGAGGCCCCAGCAGTATATACAGCAGCCCCAGTGGTATACAGCAGCCCCAGTGGAATACAGCAGCCCCAGTGGTGTGGTATACAGCAGCCCCAGTGGTATATAGCAGCCCCAGTGGTATACAGCAGCTCCAGTGGTATACAGAAGCCCCAGTGGTGTGGTATATAGCAGCCCCAGTGGTATATAGCAGCCCCAGTGGTATATAGCAGCCCCAGTGGTATACAGCAGCGCAGCCCCAGTGGTGTACAGCAGCCCCAGTGGTATATAGGCCCCCAAATGCTGGCACTCGCCCCCCCCTCTGTTGTAAGGCCCCCCTGCTGCTTAACTTACCATTTCTGGTCTTCTGCACCACGCCGGTCTTCTGTGCTCCATCCTCCATGCTCCCGTCCGGCTGCATCCGGCGTCCCCGGCCGTCGCACGATGACGTCATCGTTACTGCGACGGCCGGGGACCGGGCCGGATGCAGCCGGACGGGAGCATGGAGGACGGAGCACAGAAGACTGGCGCGGGGGGTTCGGGGCTCTATGCGTAAGAATCGGGCTGCAGCCCCGATTCTTAATGCATAGCGACGTCCCTGCTTGCAGCACTCCACCCAAGGAAAACGATTAAAGCATTAGATGAAAGATGGTAGTTCGTGCGGTGCCATCTGTCCGTTGGTTCCAAGAAATCCAAGGAACCACAAGATGTTAAAAGCAATACCTTTTAATGTCTATTTCTTACGCGTTTCGTGGTACTACAGACCACTTCATCAGAGATCCACAGATTTCTAGGTACATAAAAATAGCTGACACTAATGGATCCGTTACAAAACTGACACACACGGATGGCCACTTAGGACCAATCTGTGCCCATAGGATAACATGGGAGGCCATAACGGATCCGTGGCCATCCGTCTCAAAACAGATGGACAAGGATTTGCAAATTTGCTAGTGTGAAAGCAGCCTTACTTAAAGGTGGCCCCACTGTACCGATAGTCAAAAATTTGCCCTTGGATCACATAAGATTGATTAAGCACTGTTTCTGGTATCCAGGGACAGAGAAGAGTGATTTTAGGAACAGCCACCGTTGAGTGGGGGCGCTATATCGTTTATCAGGGTGCTGACCCCCGCAGTAAGGTAGTGGCAAGGAGGGAGGGTAGGTAACAGGGCCTACCTCTCCCTTCCTTCCTCACAGACTATGCACCTTAGTTTTTAACCACATTGTGAGTTTGCAGTTAGGCTAGTTTCACACTACGATTTTTTTAAATCTGACGCTGTCTGATAGAAATCGGACAGCATCGGATCCGAATTTGGCCCCATGTGAGCCTATGGGGATTGGACCGATTCGGATGTGCACTAAATGGCATCCGAATCGTGTCCAATACGATTTTGTCCGATTTCTTTCCGGTGCAAAAATCGGAGACTGTTACGATTTTTGCATCCGAATCAAAAATCGGCTACAATCGGATCTGACAGATCGGATGGCAATTATGCCAAATCCGATCCGATTCCTGTAACATGGGGCCTTATGGACCAGGGTCCGAGGAAACATCTGATGTCTCCTCAGGCCCGATTTTAGTGTACTGAGCATGCTCAGTACACTAAAACTGCTCCTAACCATCTAATTTTACTTCCGCAATGTATAAAATAAACCATCTATTCTCACCTGTCCACGAGTCACCCGGCATCTCCAGCATCTCCTGCCTGTAGAACCTGCCGTGATGTCACATTCACTTGACCGGTTACTGCAGTAACCGGTCATGTGACTGTGACATCACACAAGGTCCTAGGATCAGAAGAAGATAGCTGGAGACGGCGGGGAACTCGTGGACAGGTGAGAATAGATGATTTAATATTTTTTATTCCGGAGGAGATGGGAGAGGAGGGGGAGTACCAAGAGAGAAGCGGGGTTAACACAGGGGAGAAGCGGGTTAACACAGGGGAGAAGAGGGAAGAACAGCTGAAAGGAGGCAGAGAGGAGCAGATGACAGGAGGAGCTGGCCAAACTGATTCGCAAAATTTCGGGATTGGATGCCAATAGGCATCCGATTGCAGGGATCAGTTTGGATCCGATGCTGTCCGATTTATATCGGACAGCATTGAATTTTAAAAAATCGTAGTGTGAAACCAGCCTTAGAAGTAAAAATTTCTAAGTTTTTTTTTTTAATGTTTTCTCATTCAGTTAATGGACCCTTGGAGACATCAAATTAATGTTAATATTCTTCCTCTTGAGAAACCTAATAATGCTCAATACTAATTATTATGGCACTAATTATTTTGTTTAGAGTGTAATACCTCCTCTCTCAGCAAGACCTATGTAGCATGTACACCACTTGTATAGTTTTTTTCCCACTGTTAATTTCCCCCTTCCATCGTACTTTACCATTCATTAGTCAATTAAGATCTACATATGTATCAAATCTTCCAATCTACAATAAAAATATTTTGGCAAAAAAAGTTTCAACAAGGCTAGATAAATTTTTTGAGAGTTGCAGTTTCCAAAATGGGGTCACTTGTGGGGGTGGGAGTTTCTTCTGTTTAGTCACCTTAGGGGCTCTGTAAATGCGACATGGTGCCTGCAATCTATTCAGCCAAATTTGTATTCTGAAATTCGAATATTGCGTTTCCCTTTCAGAGCCTTTCAGTGTGCTCGAAAAGTGGTTTTCAGGAGAAATTACACAACAAACTGTATTTATTTTACTCACTTTATATAAGCACTATTAAAGGGAAACTGTCAGGTGATTTTTCAGTACAATACTAATATTACTCTTGAATAGTGCCTGGGAAGACCTTTTAAAAACATGTAAAATCATTATTATTACCATTATTACCATTACCAGTATTATAATTTATTACCATGTAGTTTCCATGTTATCAGCATTGTCAGACCCTGCAGGGGAGGCTCCATTATAAGCAAACAGGAATAGTCCGGCTGCTGTATAAACTGTTATGTAATTATGCACTCCTTCTCAGCAGCTCTCTGCTCCCTCTCAGCAGCTCTCGTCTCCCCCTTCTCCCTTTGCTAACAGTGCAGTTTCACGTTTTACTTACACAAGGTCTGTTCTGTTGAGGATACAGAGAGAGAGAGCTATTGCAGATCTGCCTTATCTAGACTCCATTTCTTTCTTTAAGCAGGTATCCCTGCTGTGACAGTTTCTGTGTTGTATTTGACCTCTTGTGATGCTGCAAACACAGAGAGCAGAGAGGAGAATACAGCTCCCCCCCCCCCACAGTGATCTTCTGTGCAGTGATGTGAATATGGGCCACGTCACACACACAGATATCTGTGCAGATATTGTTTGCAGATCTCTGGTTGCAGTGAAATCATGGACACCTTGTTCCATTTGTACACATCAACAACATTTAACAATGCGTCCATGATTTCACTGCAACCAGAGATCTGCAAACAATATCTGCACAGATATGTGTGTGTGACGTGGCCCTATGTGACATGTATATTTATCTTATGGGGAGGATACAGCAGAGAACTAAGTGGATCATTGACTGTGATTGACAGATGGAATAAATCTCTTTATTTGACATTTACAGAAGATAGGGAAATATAATAAAAGAAATACATAAATAGAGCAAGTTTAGAGCGAGGAATTAGAAAATGATAGCAGTTACACATGGATTTTTTTACCTGACCGGTTTCCTTTAATTCCACTGTCTGCAGTCGGGCTCGCAATCTATATGTCTTTGGAGTGTGGGAGAAAACTGGAGACCCAGGAGGAAATCCACACAAACATGGGGAGAACATACTAGCTTCTTGCAGATGTTGTCCTTGGTGGAATTTTATTAAAGGACCCCATAGCTGTAAGGGTATGTGCACACCAGTCGTTTCTGCATCTTTGCAGAACGACCGGGAACCGGTGGAGAATGGCAGAACTGAGTTTTCTGAACTCGCCAGTGTCCCTGGTTTTGTTAGCGTTTTGCTAACGATTTGCGATCGGGTTACTAGCGTTTGTACAGCGTGTTCTTGGCGATTTCCCCGGCGTTTTTCTTAGCGATTTCCAGACTGGTCTTTGCTGCACTTGTTCAGCTGGACCCGCTGGAAAAACGCTGAAAAGAAGTCGCTTGCTCTATCTTTGACAACCGGTGGAAAACCGGTGAATAAACTGAAAACGACCAGACAAAAATCGTTCTAATGTAGACAGCGTTTTCTAAACTCCATTGACTAGCATGTTAATCCAACCGGTGGGTAGGATTAACATAAATTAACATAAAACTCAGCGGAAACCGCCGACAGAAAATGTTCAAAAACAGCCCACAAAACGACTGATGTGCACATACCCTAAAGACACAGTACTAACCACTGAGTCACCGTGCCTGGTCAATTTTCTCCTGTTATCCTGAGAAAATAAAAAAAAATTGGGGCAAAAGCAATATTTTTGTGCAAAAATGTATCTTCTCAATTCCACGGCTCAACGTTATTCAGTGATGTGAAAAATTGGTTGCCCCCTCCCTGATTTCTTATTCTTGTGCACGTTTGTTGCCCTTAAATGTTTCAGATCACTAAACAAAGTTAAATATTAGACAACAATAAAACAATTAAACACAAATTGCAGTTTATAGACTTTATTATTAAGGGGAAAAAAATCCAAACCTATAGGGCTGTGTGTGAAAATGTGATTGCCCCCTAATCTAAATTACAAAAAAACTGATGGCACTCCCTCACCTAAAACATAAATTAACTCTGGTTTATCACAATTTTGGGAATCAGAGTTCAAGTTCCCTAGCCACACCCAGTCCTGATTATTGCCACACCTGTTTTCAATCAAGAAATTGCTTAACTAGGACCTGCTTGACAAAGTGAAGTAGACCAAAAGATCCTTAACAGCTACACATCATGCAGTGATCTAAAGAAATTCAGGAACAAATAAGAAACAAAGTAATTGAGATTTATTGGTTTGGAAAAGGTTATAAAGCCATTTATAAAGCGTTGGGACTCCAGCAAACCACAGTGAGAGCTATTATCCACAAATGGTAAAAATATGGAATAGTGGTGAACCTTCCCAGGAGTGACCGACCAATGAAAATTATCTCAAGAGTGGAGCGACGGCTCATCTAAGAGGTCACAAAAGACATCCAAAGATCTGCAGGCCTCACTTGCCTCAGTTAAGGTATGTGCCCACAGGACGTTTTTACAGCAGTCCTGAATGCAGCAAAACCAGTCCTGGTTTCAAGGATCCTAGAGTCCTTGCCAGGAGATTTGCTGCGTTGAGTTCCTGCATTTTTTGCGCATTTTTTTCTACATTTTTCTAGCGGTTTTGCCATTGTGTGCAGCAAAACCGGAGGAAAAATAGAACATGTCAATTTTCTCCCATCTGCAGCAAAACCGTAGGGATTTGACAATTCTTGACACTTGCAAAACCAATGTGTTAGCAAAACGATCCAGTTTGGCATCACAAAACTGCATCACTCTCATAAAGGGACAATAGCCCTATGAAAGTGACACTGTGCAAGACATACTCAAATCAATTATGAACAGCACAGAAAGTCGAGTATCATGCAAATAAAAACATTTTTATTTAGAGAAAACTCTAAAAACAGGTGGTGGTACAGATAAAGGAGAGAGATACAAGATGAAAAAGGTATTTGATTCAAAAATGGGGGTGGTTACACATTTGAAATATGTAAATATACCATTGCAGCAGATTAAAAAAATTCATAAATATCACCCTATAGAACAATCCTAATATTCACTATGGCAGAGCACTCACTGGGTGTATGATATATAAAAGTGCTCTTCCAGTGTATCGGTATCCGGCCAACTAGCTCCTTAAATAAGGACCCAAATCTTTCCCTAATGTGCGCCATCTGTTTGTCAAACCGCTCAGTAGTGGTGTGCCCATCCGATCACCCTGCAACCCGGAAGCGCATGCGCGGGAGCCGGGACACGTCACCATTGCTCCCGTGCATGCGCACCCCGCCCTGGGGGCGCCGTGGCCGCAGGCAAGGGTCGCAGCGGTGTCAGTCGCACGTGCACATCGCAAACAAAGGAGGCTATGAAGCTGTACCAATTCACAGCTGTAAAAGGCAACCAGGCCCCAAAATAGCACAGTTATATTTACTAGCACAGTGCAAAAATATTAATTCACATTATATATAGTGGCAGGTCCTGTTGCATGTATTATTGCTGTCAGAGTTAAAACAGAATAAATTAAAACCACAATAATGGATCCAAAAAGGGGAAGGATACCAGAGGACAAGAATCAAAAAATAGGAAAGAAAAGAAAAAGAAAAACAGGAAAAAGTGCTGTTTAAAACCAATTGGGAAATACACTGACCAGTCTTACAAAAAAGGTGCAAACGATTCTGTTTTATAATACTTTGTAGGTTCCTTCAGTTTGTACCATTCCCTGAGTTCCCTTCATTTGCTTTTCTACAATCGATATGAAGATCAAACTCTGACAGCAATAATACCTGCAACAGGACCTGGCACTATATATAATGTGAATTAATATTTTTGTACTGTGCTAGTAAATATAACTGTGCTATTTTGGGGCCTGGTTGCCTATTACAGCTGTCAATTGGTGTAGCTTCATAGCCTCTTTAGTCTGCGCTGAGTGCGCGCGAATGACGGCGCTGCGACCCTTGCCGGCGGCCACAGCGTCCTCAGGGCGTGGTGCGCATGTGCGGGAGCCATGGTGATGCGTTTCAGCTTCCGCGCATGCGCGGCTTGCCTGGACGCCTGTGGGCTTCCGCTTCCAGGTTGCGGGGTGATCGGACATGCGTGCCGCTACTGAGCGGTTTGACAAACAGATGGTGCACATAAGGGAAAGATTTGGGTCCTTATTTAAGGAGCTAGATGGCCGGATACCGATACACTGGAAGAGGTCACTGCTCCTGATGAAACTTGTGTAAGTGAAACGTACATCAAGCATTTTTCCATGCAGGATGAATTTAGATGTATTAGTGGCTGTGGTGGTGTAATAATATACTAGTGATTGCACCTTGTATCTAAATACCTAGCATGCAGATTTGGATTTAACCCCTGCTTTTATAATCCTTGCTTATACTAGGCATTGGGCACTCACTGTGTTAACAGGCTGCTATAGATTTTGCACTGAAAGTACTTTTATATATCATACACCCAGTGAGTGCTCTGCCATAGCGAATATTAGGATTGTTCTATAGGGTGATATTTATGAATTTTTATTGATCTGCTGCAATGGTATATTTACATATTTCCAATGTGTAACCACCCCCATTTTTGTACCAAATACCTTTTTCATTCTATATCTCTCTCCTTTATCTGTACCACCACCTGTTTTTAGAGTGTTCTCTAAATAAAAATGTTTTTATTTGCATGATACTCGGCTTTCTGTGTGGTTCATAAAACCAATGTGTGGGCACAGCATTTCTATGAAACACTTTGGTTTTGCTGGGAATCCAAAGTGCAGGAACAAATTAGCATAATGACCATAAAACCAATGGTAAACTACATACAGAAATTGCGGCAAAAATGCAGCAAAAACGTCCTGTGGGCACATACCCTTAAGATTAGTGTTCATGACTTCATCATAAGAAAAGGACTGAGAAAAAATGTCATGCATGGCTGAGTTCCAAGACAAAATCCACTGCTGCTCAAAAAGAACATTAAAGTCTCCTCTCAGTTTTTCCAGAAAAGATTTTAATGATCGCCAAGACATTTGGGAGAATACTCTGTGAATTGATGAGACAAAACTTGAACTTTTTGGAAGGTGAATGTCCCATTACATCTGGCATAAACGTAATACAGCATTTCAGAAAAGGATCATCATCCCAACAATAAAATATGGTAGTGGTAGTGTGATGGTCTGGGGCTGTTTTGCTGCTTCATGATTGGGAAGACTTGCTGTGGAAAATGGAAAAAAGAATTCTACTGGCTACCAAAAAAATCCTGAAGGAGAATGTTTGGTTATCTGTTTTGTAGCCTCAAGCTGAAGCACACTTGGGTTATGGTGCTTTCACATTACGATTTAATGCCTGTCCGTGGGATCCAATTTTGAAGGAGGATCCCATGGACAGGCATGGATCCACATGGATCCCTGCAATCGGATGGCAAATGGCCATCCGATCCGATTCTATGCAGGATCCGTGTGGATCCTGCGGTCCCCTGTTTTTCCCTGCTGCTGCCTCCTCAATCTTCTTCCCCCGCTTTTCTATGCTGTCTCCCCGCTATTCTAGTCTGTTTCCACCCGCTCCTCTATTCTGATCTAATCCCTATCCTGTCCCCTGTTCTCTTCCCTGTGTGTAAAAAAAAAATAAAAAACAGGATAGGTGAGTATACATCACCTGTGATCGGCTCCTAGGATGCGACACCATCGGGGCTGAAGAGCCTGTGATGATGTCAGAGAGCCGGTCAGCTGATGTCATGTGACCGGCTCTGTGACATCATCACAGGTCCTTCAGCCCCGATGGTGTCGCATCCTGGGAGCCGGTGACAGGTGATGTATACTCCAGGAGGAAATTTTTATTTATTTATTTTTTTTTTTTTTACACACAGGGAAGAGGACAGGGGACAGGATAGGGATTAGATCAGGATAGAGGAGCAGGGGGACAGAATAAAATAGTGGGGAGACAGCATAGAATAGCGGGGGAAAGAAGATGGAGGAGGCAGCAGCAGGAAGAGACAGGGAGAGGCAGGGAATACGGAGCAGACATCAGATCCGAGGTGAACTCGGATCCGGTGTCCATAGGCTCCCATGTTGTGGGCACTCGGATCAGCACTGATCCGATGCTGTCCGATTTAAGTCACGGACACAAAATCGTAGCAGGTTATGATTTGTGCCAGTGATTATATCGGATCGGTTGGTGCCAAAATCGGATGCATATCCGATCTGATCCGATTCCCATAGGGGAACATGGGATCCGATTTCGAATCCGATTGTATCAGTTTTGAAACGGATACAATCAGATGACCGAAAATCGTAATGTGAAAGCAGCCTTAGGCAGCAGGATAATTAACCAAAACACACCAGCATGTTCACCTCTGAATGGCCTAAGAAAAACAAAAGACTTTGGAGTGGCCTAGTTAAAGCCTTGAACTTAATCCAATTGAGATGCTGTGGCTTGACCTTTAAAAAGGCGGTTCATGCTCAGAAACCCTCAAACTGTGGCTGAATTCTGCAAAGATGAGTGGGCAAAAATTCCCTCAGAGAGTTGTAAAAGACTTATTGCCAGTTACTGCAAAACATGATTGCAGTTGTTGCTAAGGGTGACCCAACCAGTTATACGTTTAGTGGGCAATCATTTTTCCACACATGGCTCTGTAGGTTTGGATTTCTATTTCCCTTAACAATAAAGACCCTAATTTATAAACTGTATTTCTGTCTAATATTTAAATATTTGTTTGATCTGAATCATTTAAGAAGGACAAACAAGTATAAGGATAAGAAATTAGAATGGAGGACATGTGAAACATTCAGTGAAACACATGCAGTTTCAAGTTGCTCTCCAGTCACCACACATCTAAATAATTCCTTAAGGGATATAGTTTCCAAAATGAGGTCACTTGTGGGAAGATTCCACTGTTTAGGCACATCAGGGGCTCTCCAAACACGGCATGTGTCCGCTATTCCAACCAACTTTGCGCTCCATAATTTGAATTGCGCTCCTTCCCTTCTGAACTCTGCTGTGCGACCAAACAGTAGTTATTATTATTATTATTTATTTATATAGCGCCATTGGTTCCATGGCGCTTTACATAGGATCAAAACAAAACGAAGGAACAGCGGATGTAGCGGGCGCTTAGACAGGACTGCAGGAGACGTAATTAATACTCCAAGGATTTAATAAAATTGCAATAAAAATACTGGTTATTTCCACAACATGTTTCGGCGATTTGCGCCTTCCTCAGTTCATCTGCAAGGAGTTTGTATGTTCTCCCCGTGATTGCATGGGTTTCCTCCGGGCACTCTGGTTTCCTCCCACATTGTAAAGACATACTGATAGGATGTTTAGATTGTGAGCTCCAAGAGAGACAGCATTACTCATGTATGTAAAGTGCTATGGAATTCATTATATGGGATCACTGGCAGGAAGTGACTTCATGACAGCATCCGGGGTCATCAGGTGACCCTGCGCTGTCATGACAACGCATCGTTGCCAGTGCCATCCCCCCTGCAGAGCTTTACATAATCACTGACAGCGTGATCCAAAAGGATAACCGTGCCGATCAGATCACTGATCCAATTGGTGCTGTTAGCTACACATGTCAGTTGATCAGATCAGATGTGTTGAAGATGGATGATGCAAGTTCGGCATGTGAGCTTACATCACATCAGAGGAAGAGACATATAGGTCATTGGTTGTGAAGGGGTTAACTTTTGTGAGACAGCTTTCTGGTTTAAGGGCATAAAAATTCAAAGTATGAAATCTGCGATCATTTTAATATTTCTCTCATTTTGATATTTTCATAAACACAAATAATATCAACCAAAATTTACGATTAAAGGGAACCTGTCAGCTATTTTATGCCCCCCCAGCTATCACTATCTGTACCTGCAGCTTCAAAATATTATTCTAACCATCCCTGTCTGAGCTCATAGTGTAATGGTAAAGGTGAAAAAAAGCATTTATACCTTTACATTTTCTGAGGCAGGGACTACACCTTGGAGGATGAAGTCACTCTGGCAGGTTAATAGTTAACTCACTATTAACCTCTCTGTATAAAGGACATATGTGATGTAACGGTCACTATTGTGGGAGTAGCTAAGCAAGCAAAATTATGGTCTATAAAGACTTAGCTCCGCCTATTATATTTACATGATCATGACATGACACAGGCTATACAGCATCTTATAAAATGCTGCTGAAATGTTAGTGTGAATGTCATTTCACTTCATTGAATGTCCTTTCAATATAAAAAAAAAAATACTGCACTGGTTGTTAATGATGGGTCACATAGCAGCTAAGATAATGTTTTCTGCCATATAATTTGTTTGCTCACATTTGTCTGAGTTATTTAGAAAACTGCATTTTATGGCTGTGCGAGTGTGGCTAGAAGCTCATAGGGATTTGTGCAATGTGATTTGATAGCAGAGGAAGGGACAAGAGAGATCCTGAGCTGTGTGAAGCCAGCAGACGAGGAGTTTATAGAAATTGTGACACATCTTTATGGCACAAGCTAGCTTCACCTGATCCTGAACTTTGAAGTTGCTTGCACCTATGTGTACGCTGAGCCTAATCTGCTACATTGTTACATGTCTGTATTCACTGAAGATGGATGAGACTGATCATAAACATGTCTGCTTCACACACAGTGCAGTTGGGACACTTTGTAGAAGGTTTAAGAATGGTTTGCAACCAAAATTTTCTAATGAAGTATATTAAAATGTTTATTATCTCTTGCTCTACATTATCTAATATATAAAGCTGTGTGCGTGTGCGTATGTATATCCGGGATTGGCATCTACACCGTCGCAACTACAGCCACAAAATTTTGCACAGTCACACGTCTGGACCCCGAGAGCGTCATAGGCTATGTTGTGAGGCGAAATTTTAACCCTGCGTGTTCCAGTTCACCAAACAATTTTGCCCCTATCTACATAATGAGGAAAAAGTGAATGGAAAAGTGTTGGAGGAAAATCGACAGCTGTCAGCTATAGCCACAAAATTTTGCACAGTCACAAGTCTGGACCCCAGGAGCGTCATATGCTAAGTTGTGAGGTGAAATTTTAACCCCGCGCATTCCAATTCACCAAACAATTTTGCCCCTATCTACATAATGGAGAAAAAGTGACAGTTACCAGTTGACAGTTGTGAATGAGAGGCGCTTAATGATAGCGCCAAAGACTAACAGCACATACCAGCATATAGTCACCTAAGGTGGGGCCCCAACATGAGATATTCACCACGCACGGGGACATGTATACACACCACACGCACACAAAGAGTAACAGCAAGTGTATAGTCGCTAAGGTGCAGCCCCAGCATTGGATACTCGCCACGCACCCGAACAAACACACACACCACAAAGAGACACACACACCCCCAAGGGGACACACACACACCCTATAGCAACACATGCACTCACCCCACAGGAACACACACACCACAGAGACACACACAACACAGATACACACACCCCCCACACAGACCCCCCCCACAGGGACACACACACATACACACCCTATAGGGACATATGCACTCACCGCACAGGGACACATACACACCACAAAGAGAGACACACAACACAGATACACACACCCCCCACACAGACCCCCCACAGGGACACACACACATACACACCCTATAGGGACACATGCACTCACCCCACAGGGACACACACATACACACACCCCAGGGACACACACACCACACAGACAGACACAGATGTGCACAAATCACCTAACACAACTCGCACTAGCATACTTGTGCTATCTTTAATTTCCTAACATAAACATCTGATTAAAAACAGCCAATGTGCAACACATGTGCTATATAAGGAATTAAGGCAGATGTCAGTCACATGAGCTGTCTATTATGTGTATGTGTTAGGTATCATATACTGCCCGGCCAGGGGGAGGGTTTACTATTGGCTGGAGATTTATTAGGCTGCCTATAGCAACCAATCACAGCTCAGCTTCTATTTTCTTACAGGTCATTATTTTGGCATATTCAAATTCTATTTTGTTATAGCTTAGGCCCCTTTCACATATGCGTTAATCGCGGCAGTTGCGGTTTTTTCACCGCATCTACCGCGATTTGAAAAAACGCTAGTGCGAAAGCACCCTTACATCAGTTATTTATTACCCCGGGCGTAGCTGGGTACTACAGCTAGTCATCAAATAAAATTTTAAATAGCGGTTACACTTTAACTATTAACCTGCCAAACTGACTACATCCTCCAAGGTGTAGTCACTGCCTCAGAAAATGTAAGTGTATAAATGCATTATTTTCACTTTTAATATTACAGTATTAGCTCAGACAGAAATGGTTACAATAGTACAGTGAAGATGCAGGGACAGACAGTGATAGCTGGGGGGGCATAAAATAGATGACAGGTTCCCTTTAACATGAAGTACAATATGTCACAAAAAAACTATCTTGGAATCACTGGGAAATATTGAAGTGTTCCAGAGTCATTACATCATCATGTGACACTGGTCAGAATTGTAAGATTTGGCCTAATCAGGAAGGTCAGGAAGGGAAAACAGGCAGAGGTTGAAAGTACATTTTAATAAATAGATCTTGGAATAATAATAACTTCTACAATTGGATGTTATATACCGTAAAATGTTCCTGTGCTGAGATAATCTTATTTATAGTTGAAACAAGAAGTTTATATACAGTCATGGGCAAAAGTTTTGAGAATGACACCAAAATTCTATTTTCACATGATCTGCTGCCCTCTGGTTTTTATTTGTGTTTGTCTGATATTTATATCACATACAGAAATATAATTGCAATCATATTATGAGTACCAAAAGGTTATATTGACAGTTAGAATGAGTTAATGCGGCAAGTCAATATTTGCAGTGTTGACCCTTCTTCTTCAGGACCTCTGCAATTCTCCCTGGCATGCTCTCAATCAACTTCTGGACCAAATCCTGACTGATGGCCGTCCATTCTTGCATAATCAATGCTTGCATTTTGGCAGAATTTGTTGGTTTTTGTTTGTCCACCCGTCTCTTGATGATTGACCACAAGTTCTCAATGGGATTAAGATCTGGGGAGTTTCCAGGGCATGGACCCAAAATCTCTGTTTTGTTCCCTGAGCCATTTAGTTATCACCTTTGCTTTATGGCAAGGTGATCCATCATGCTGGAAAAGACATTGTTGGGCGCCAATCTGCTCTTGGATGGTTGGGAGAAGTTGCTCTTGGAGGACATTCTGGTACCATTCTTTATTCATGGCTGTGTTTTTAGGCAAGACTGTGAGTGAGCCGATTCCCTTGGCTGAGAAGCAACCCCACACATGAATGGTTTCAGGATGCTTTACAGTTGGCATGAGACAAGACTGGTGGTAGCGCTCACCTCTTCTTCTCCGAATAAGCTGTTTTCCAGATGTCCCAAACAATCGAAAAGGGGATTCATCAGAGAAAATGACTTTACGCCAGTCCTCAGCAGTCCACTCTCTGTAGCTTTTGCAGAATATCAGTCAGTCCCTGATGTTTTTTCTGGAGAGAAGTGGCTTCTTTGCTGCCCTCCTTGAAACCAGGCCTTGCTCAAAGAGTCTCCGCCTCACAGTGCGTGCAGAAGCACTCACACCAGCCTGCTGCCATTCCTGAGCAAGCTCGGCACTGCTGATAGTCCGATCCCGCAGCTGAAACCGTTTTAAGATACGGTCCTGGCGCTTGCTGGTCCTTCTTGGGCGCCCTGGAGCCTTTTTGACAACAATGGAAGCTCTATCCTTGAAGTTCTTGATGATGCGATAGATTGTTGACTGAGGTGCAATCTTTGTAGCTGCGATACTCTTCCCTGTTAGGCCATTTTTGTGCAGTGCAATGATGGCTGCACGTGTTTCTTTAGAGATAACCATGGTTAACTGAAGAGAAACAATGATACCAAGCACCAGCCTCCTTTTAAAGTGTCCAGTGTTGGCATTCGTACTTAATCATGACTGTTCGCCAGCCCTGTCCTCATCAACACCCACACCTGTGTTAATGGAACAATCACTAAAACGATGTTAGCTGCTCCTTTTAAGGCAGTACTGCAATGATGTTGAAATGTGTTTTGGGGGTTAAAGTTCATTTTCTAGGCAAATATTGACTTGGCAAGTAATTGCTGTTAAGCTGATCACTCTTTATGACATTCTGCAGTATATGCAAATTGCCATTAGAAAAACTGAAACAGTAGACTTTGTTAATATTAATATTTGTAGCATTCTCAAAACGTTTGGCCATGACTGTATAAAAAAAACTAGTGCATGTGACACCCCCCCAGGCCCATGGGATACTCGGAACCGGGTTACAGTACTGCTGGGGAGTCACAGGGGTCGAGACACGGCTCCATGACCCTGGCGGTGTCCATAAAAATTGGGGGGTTACGGTTTTGGGGATAGGAGTCGTGACACCACCCGTGATGTTCAGCTATTGCTGGTGTTATCGCAGTTAAGGTGATATCGCTTCCCATGGGTTGAGCGGTTCCCCAGGGCAACTGGTATAGTTTATGGCAATGGTAGGTCGTTAGGGTGCAGGACTGAGGGCGCGGAATAACCAACAGACACATAGTACGTAGTCTCCTTTACCTTTACTGGTAGTTGCAAGTTGAAACCAGGATACTGTCCACAGGAAGCAAGTTGGGGATCTCCTCACCCAGTAGCTAAGCTGCCCAGAAATAAATTATGCGGTGTTAGGGAAGCTCTGAGACGATTAAGGAGAGGAGATTAAAAGCTTAAATGCACAAACCTTTAATTTAAGTTAGCTCTTCAGGCCATGACACGTTTCGATAGCAGTTGCTATCTTCCTCAGGTAGTGGAGAGCAAATGAAATAACAACCTTATAAAGGGAGGATTTACCAATCAAAACACACAATTAATTATGACATCACAGGAAATAATCAAGGGATGATACAACCCTAAAAACTAACAAGAAAATTATCTCGCAAAAATAAAGCCGTAATAGGACTTATAACAATAATATTTATATTTATAAAAATGGATTTAAAAAAGCATAATAAAAATAATAATAAAAATAATAACAGCAGCCATAATGTAAAAAAACTAAAATTAATAAAATGATATAAAACCACAGAGGGACACTAATGAATTGCCTTCTCAATAGTTAGATTCAAGCCCTTAGGTGAGGGTACAATGTTCTCAACGTGTAAATCCAATAAGATTCACGGTTAATCAAATGACCCTACTGATCCGATACAGTCTCATTAATCTGGTCAATAATTTTAAGACTAAGATTAGGGGGGTCTGTATTATGTGCCAAGGAAAAGTGCTTGGAGACGCTGTGCAGAAGATATCTGTTACGGATATTTGACCTATGTTTATTAAGTCTAGCATGCATAGCCTGTATCGTTGCATAGAACGCAACATCAGTTGGACGCCCACCCTGGTCACGTGACCCCGGTCAGCTGACCGCTGACGATAGAAGTGGCCACACAAGCGGTGTTTCCTGGATAAGTTACTCTTTTGGAGGTGCTCACCTGTGTTGTGCGAGGGGGACGCACAACGTCACTAGGTGAGTGGAGATCCCGTTCCCTAATCCCCATCCCTCCAGGTCCTCTCACCATGAGCGCTCCTTTTGTTTTTGTTTCATGTAGCTAAGCTGCGACCCTCTTTTCCTGCGGGTAAGTCTCTCACCCGTGTGGTAGGCAGCTTGAGCCCTTCTCTGGCACTAGTCCTCTGGCGACTGCCCCTGAGCTCTCGGATGCTTCTGTGCCTCCAGGTGCTTTGCTATGGCCTGGAGACATGGAGTCGCCCGTCCTCCGGTGTTCGCTGCTGAGTCTGTGGTACCCGCACAACCTTGGACTCCAGTGTCTGCTTCTGGCGCTCTGCTGTGGGTTGAGCCGGTAACTGGCTGCGCTCCACAGGCCCTTTTCTCTCCTTCCTCAGACCCTCTCCGACGGGTCCGCTCACGCCTGCTGCACTTTCACACTCTACTCTGCCTGGGATGAGCCTGGTAATACTTCAGTCCACAGGTCGTCTTCACAGTCCTCCTAGGAACTGAACTGCCTAACCCCGCCCAAGGCCAGAATTTATAGGGGAGCTCCCCTTTTAGGCCTGGAGTCAGGAAAGGTGTTGCATGCTGTGAATTTACCAGAATACCCCTTCTTACTTCCAAGCATGACATCACCCCCTGAGGGAGGCAATGCCATTGTGGCAACCGGACTCTGGGGTGCCACACATGTTTCTCACTATCTGACATGAAATTATAATAAACCTTTCCCAGTTTAGGTCAATTGGGATTACCATAATTATTTATATTTGCCAAATGCCAGAATAATGAGAGAGGGAGAATGTTTTAAGGCATTTTTAATACTTTCTGCAAAGTCACAAGTTTACATACATTTCATTAGTATTTGGTACTATTGTTTTTTAAACTGTATGACTTGGGTGAAACGTTTTGGATATCCTTCCTCTCAATATAGTTGGTAGGAATTTGGGCCTATTAATCTTGACAGAACTGGTGTAACTGAGCCATGTTTATAGGGTTTATAGGTCACCTTGCTTGCACCTGCCTTTTCAGCTTTGTCCATAGATATTCAATAGGACGGAGATCAAATCTTTGTGACGTCCACCCAAAATATAGACTTTGTTATCTTTAAGCCACTTTGTAACCAGATTTGCAGTATGGTTCGGGTCACTGTCCATTTGGAATTCCCATTTCCGCCCAAGCTTTTACTTCCTGGCCAATATCTTGAGATGTTGCTTCAGTATTGCCACATAATCTTCTTTACTCATGATGCCATCCATTTTGTGAAGTGCATCAGTCCCTCCTGCAGCAAAACAACCCGAGATAATGCTGCTACCCCTGTGTTTCACAGTTGGGATGTCCTTAGGCTTCCAAGCTTCTCCTTTTTTCTTCCAAACGTATCGATGGTCATTATGGCCAAACAGTTCCATTTTAGTTTTGTCAGACCACTGGACAAAAATGTAGATCTTTGTTCCTGTGTGCATTTGCAAAAATTAATCTGGCTTTTTTATGTTTGAATTGGAGTAATGGCTTCTTCCAGGCAGAGTGGCCTTTCAGCTCATCTTGATACAAGACTCATTTCACTGTGGATAATGACACCATCTTACCATCTTCTGCCATTATCTTCACAAGACCTATTGCTTTTGTTCTTGGGTTGATATGCACATGTCAGGCCAAAGCAGGTTCATCTCTGGGACACAGAACCCATCTCCTTCCTGAGCGGTATGATGGCCGGACATTCCCATCTTGTTTGTACTTGCATATAATTGTTTGTATAGATAAACGAGGCACCTTCAGGTGTATGAAAATTGCACCAAAAGGATGAACCAGACCTGTGCAAGTCCACAATTCTATTTCTGGTATCTTGGTTGATTTGTTTACTTTCCCATGATGCTAGACAAAGCAGCAGTGTGTTGCAAGTGTGCATTAAAATTTACCCACAGGGGTGTCTCTAAATAACTCAGATGTTGCCAATAAATCTATGAGATCATCATATGGGCTGTCCCAAAGTGTTTAAAGGCATAGTAATCTTAGTGCATGTAAACTAGTGACTGCAGAAAGTAATTAATAAAAATGTCTGAAAATGTTATTTCTAATTATTCTGGCATTTGGCAAATATAAATAACTACGGAAATCCTAATTGATCTAAGGCTGCTTTCACATCAGCGCTTGTGTAAATTTGTGGTAGATCCGGCAGATTTTACCACATCTGCTGCGTAATGGCCGACTTGTGCAAACCCCATTAATTCTCTATGGAACTTGCGGTCAGGTGCGGCAAGTTGCGGTTTTGCCAGATTTGGCACTTAAGGCAAATTAAAAAACCCACTGCTAGCAGCGGTTTTTTTGCGCTGCCTCAAGTGCTGGTTTTGCCGGCAAGAATGAATGGGGCTTGCTGCAAGTTGGCCATTACGAGGCAGATGCGGTTAAATCTGCAGCGAATTTACAAAAGCGCTGATGTGAAGGGTTCCTGAGGACCCTTTCACATCTGCGTTTGTGTAATTTGCTAGCAGCGTTTTTTTGCGCGGCCGCACATGCACTTGCCGCACCCAACCTCCAGCCCCGCCCCATAGACAATAATGGGGCTTGCCGGATCAGTGCCACAAGCCGACCATTATGCGGTAGATGCAGCAACATCTGTCAGGAATTACACTTTGCTGAAGATGTGAAAGCAGCCTAAAATAGAAAAGGTTTAGGCCCCATTCACACACTGCTTTTTTTTGCTGCGTATTTTTACGCACAAGCTCAAGAAAAGCCAGGAGTGGAACAATCAAAACTAGGAGTGGCACACTCAGAGGAAAGGTCTAAAGGGGGGTTTACACGTTACGATATCGGCGTCCAATTTCAATGAAAAGTCACGTGGTTCGATCGTTGGAGCCGATATCGTTCCTGCGTTGTATGGTGTGAACGTCCAATACGATGCAGGAACGATGTCAATGCGATATCGGGGATTGAATGAGCGTGCTATTCAATGCTCCGATATTGAATGGAGATTGGAGCCGGATGGTGCTGTGTGACAGCCCAACTACGATGTGAAGTTCAACGTCACCCATTCACTCCCATGTTAAATGGTGTGTTCCTGGGTTGGGGGGGCGTAGACATCGTACGGACGTTGGATTCCTAAATAGCAACGTGTAAACCTCCGATGCGATGCTGGAGAAACGTGCACTAAATGCGTGCTCCCGCGCCATTGAATTGCGATATCGCAACGATATTGAAACGTGTAAACCCACCCTAATAGAAACAAGTGCGCCACTTATATGTTTAATCACATACTCCTGGTTTGTGATGAGCTTGTGCTTAAAAATATGCAGCAAAAAAAGCAGTGTGTGAATGGGGCCTACGGGCCACGTCACACGCATCGATTTCTTGCACGATATTGCTTAAGCGATATCGTTTGTGCGTCGCTGCGTGTAATCAAACGATTTTTCTTTGAAAAATTGTTTGATTGCAGATTTGTGAACAGGTTCGCAGATTTGTGAACAGGTTCACAAATCTGTCGTTGGTCGGCTGGTGGACACGCAGCATTGCTGTGTGTGACACCGGCAGAGCAACAATGAACGAGCTCCCAGCGCCTCGCAGCCTATGCTGGGAGCTTGTATCCATGGTAAACATCGGGTTACTAAGCCCCGCGCGGTGCCTAGTAACCCGATGTGTACCATGGTTACCAACGTTCTCGCTGGTCCACATCGCTGGTGAGTCTGCCTGTATGACAGCTCATTAGCGATGTGAATAATATTGTTAGTGATCGCGCGTGCATGTGATAGCTAAAAATATCGTTCACTAAATTGATGCGTGTGACGGCACCCTAAGGCCACGTGCACACACCGAATATTTGAGTTTTTTACCTCAGGATTTGTAGCCAAAACCAGGAGTGGATATTTAAATACAGAAGTGGTGCAGGGGTTTTTATTAGACTTTTCCTCTGATTGCTCCACTCCTGGTTTTGGCTACAAATCCTGAGGTAAAAAACTCATCCAATACTGAACGTGTGCATGAGGCCTAAGGGTATGTGCCTACAGGAAGGTTTTGCTGCGTTTGAGATCAGGTTTTGCCTTGGTTTTATGTAAATCTATGCTAATCTAATCCTGAGTTTTTGGTTTCCATCAAATTCTATGCGTGCAGGGAAAAGCTTTCACACACACATTTTTTTTTTCTCTACAGAAAATGGAAATACCACAGGTGTTTCCACTTTAGCAAAAGTTCAGCAAAGAATTGACCTGCTCATTCTTTCTAAGGCTGGTTTCACACTGAGATCAGGTCAGTAATCAGTGTCAGATCAGGTCAATGTATCAGGTCAAGATCAGGTCAGATCAGGTTTTGTGTTTCAAAACCAGGAGTGACTCCAAAACCTAGAACAGGTGTCAGTCTTTCAATTATAGTTTTTCTCTGCAAGTTCCTCTCCTGGCTCCTCTCCTGGTTTTGGCACACAAACCTGATCAGTGAAAAACCGCAGTGTGAAACCAGCCTAAGGGTATGTGCACATATGCCGGGTTTGTGCCGGTGGGCGGCTGGGCGGACCCGACAGGAAGCTCTGCAGCCGTCCACCGGCTTCCTGGCGGGTATGTGCGGCGGGTGCAGGGCGGGTGCACAGCGGGTTAGCGGCGGCGCTTATGCAGCGGCTGGAAGCAGTACATGATTCTGCTTGCAGCCGCTGCATAACCGGCCGGTTTATTGAACATGCACATTCGTTGCTAACCCGCTGGGAACCCAGCGGGTTAGCAACAGATGAGCATGTGTAAACCGCCGGTGTGTGCACAGCGGGTGTCGGTTTCCATAGGTTTTAATGTTAATCCAAAAGCCGGTTTGGATTAACATAAATTTACATAAAATTTATGGAAACCGACCGGCGGTTTACACAGCTAAACCGACCCTAACCCGGCATATGTGCACATACCCTAAGGGCCACTTTACACACACCAACTTATCTGTCCAACTTCTGACCAACTTGCTGGTTGCAGTGAAATGATGGACACATTGCTCCATTTTGTGACTGTGTACAATGGAACAATGTGTCCATGATTTCACTGCAACCAGTAAGGGTATGTGCCCACATAGTGGTTTAGTGTTAGCATAGGTTTTATTTAAATTTATGTAAATCCTTAGCAGCGTTAGGACTTACAAGTAACCCTATGTAATTTAGAAACCGCTGTGCACACATAGTGGGTTTATGTGAGCGGATCCGCCAGCGGTTGAGCGGTTTCCTAGCGGTTTAGCAGCATACAGCATGTCAATTCTTCTCAGCGGTTTTTGAGCGTTTCCATGGACAAAATCGCTGGAAAAACCGACTGAAAAACGCTGTGCACACGCTGAAAAAAACGCTGGGAAACTGCTGAGAAACCGCTGGAAAACAGCTGGAGACTTCAGAGCTCAGAACTCTAGGCTCCTTGAATTTTCCAGCGGTTTACTGACGATTTGAACGTCACTAAACCACTATGTGGGCACATACCCTAAGTTGGTCAGAAGTTGGACAGATAAGTTGGTGTGTGTAAAGTGGCCCTTAAAAACACAGCACAACCTGAGATGTTTCCACTTTCTTCACCAAACAAAAACCAATGTGTTGGGACAGCTAATCCTAGAATCACATAGGTTTTGCTGGAAAACAAAAATGCAGCAAATCCTGTAGTGTTTACACTGTCTCCAGAGAACAAAAACCAATATGTGTGTGAAAGCTTTTCCCTAATAACATAGGTTTGGCTGGAAACCAAAAACTCAGGATTAGATTAGCATAGATTTAAGGCCGCTTTACACGTTGCGATATCGTTCTGATATCGCAATTCAATGGCGCTGGAGCGCGCATTTAGTGCACGTTTCTCCCGTATAGCATCGGAGGTTTACACGTTGCGATTTCTGGATCCAACGTCCGTACGATGTCTACGCCCCCCAACCCAGGAACGACCATTTAACATGGGAGTGAATAGGTGACGTAGAACTTCACATCGGAGTTGGGCTGTCACACAGCACGATCCGGCTCCAATCTCCATTCAATATCGGAGCATTGAATAGCACGCTCATTCAATCCCCGATATCGCATTGACAGCGTTCCTGCATCGTATTGGACGTTCACACCATACAACGCAGGAACGATATCAGCTCCAACGATCGAACCACGTGACTTTTCATTGAAATTGGACGCCGATATCGCAACGTGTAAAGCGGCCTTTACATAAAAACCAAGGCAAAACCTGACCTCAAACGCAGCAA
Organism: Allobates femoralis; assembly: GCA_033576535.1. Taxonomy (NCBI): domain Eukaryota; kingdom Metazoa; phylum Chordata; class Amphibia; order Anura; family Aromobatidae; genus Allobates; species Allobates femoralis. The sequence goes on along the minus strand of JARQOC010000007.1, from coordinate 13,642,296 downwards.
AACCTGCCTGTGGGCACACACCCTTATTCTGATTTCATGTCAGACTGTAAGAAAAACATGCATATGTGTCTTTTTATATAGTGTATGTAAACTTCTGGTTTCATTGCATTTGCCTCTGCTCTGTACTGTGTAATTGCTGTGTCTGACTGTGCACGATGAGATTATACCACATCTCCTGGCAGGGCTGTGGAGTCTGTGTCCATTCCGGGTGTAGTCAGATTCAGGGAAATTGAAGAGTCTGATTGGATGTTTGGCTAACATCACAGCCATGGTTGTGAAGTCTGTGTCCATTTTGGTGGAGTTGGAGCCATGGAAATTTGAAGAGTCTGAGTCGGATGTTTTGCTTACTAACTCCACAGCCCTGTGTTTGGGGCAGAGGAGGAAGTAAGAGTATACAGACATTACAGCACGGGAACATAGATGATTAATTCTGTGAGGTAAAACATGTTTTACCTCACAGAAATAATTAGGTGCGGCCATTACACAGTACACAGCAGGGACACATATAAGATGATCTCAGCACAGGAACATCAGTTTTGGAAATTATTATTGAACATCTATTGGTGTAAATGTACTTTGTGGACAATCCCTTTAAGTGTATATTCAGATACTATTGAATGCAGACATAAGCCTACCATGTTTTCAGCATGTAACCCATAACGTTATTGATTTGTGCTACACACAGGCCTCTGTAGCTCTTGCTGTACAATCTCTCCTAGCTTCTACACAGTTGGCTCTGTTTTTACTCTCCCTCTCTGCAATGTGTAATGGGATATGTGTCCCTTGTAGTGAGCCAAGCAGGAGAGGAAGGGGGAGGGGAAAGGAAGAGACAGGAGAGGACTGGGAGCAAGTCGGGAGGGGGAGGGAGGAGGAGTGGCAGAGCAGTGATAAATTGCCCCTGGTGTCAAAAGGAGGAGCTTGATCCTGAGAGAAAGGGAGCAAAGAAAGCTAGGAAGGAAAGGAAGCAAGGAAAGGAAGGAAGGAAGCAAGCAAATAAATAAAGGAATTGTGCGGGATCGCAAGCCAAGGGTTGAGGCTTCCAGGAGGACAGCGCTGAACACTCTGCCCCACACTCTGCCGTCCGCGCTCTGCTGGTTTATGGAGAAGAATAAAATGGTCTCGCAGGTAAGGCGGCTGTGCCCATATTGGGCCATGGCTCCCGCTCCTCAGCCCCCTCCCATGCTTTGTTTGTGTAATTGGCCCCATGTGTGGCCAGACTGTGCGCGGAGCTCCGGCTTCACACAGCCCCATTTTGTCTTTGTGCATTCTGCAGCGTTGGACTATATATATAGTGGTGTGTGCAGCTGTGTCCAGGTGGATCCCGGGCACCCCGTGTGATCGCTGGGGCCATCCGCCGGGCATGCCCTGTGTATACGGAGTGCGCAGGGAATCCTGCATTGCCCTGTGTATACGGAGTGCGCAGGGAATCCTGCATTGCCCTGTGTATACGGAGTGCGCAGGGAATCCTGCATTGCCCTGTGTATACGGAGTGCGCAGGGAATCCTGCATTGCCCTGTGTATACGGAGTGCGCAGGGAATCCTGCATTGCCCTGTGTATACGGAGTGCGCAGGGAATCCTGCATTGCCCTGTGTATACGGAGTGCGCAGGGAATCCTGCATTGCCCTGTGTATACGGAGTGCGCAGGGAATCCTGCATTGCCCTGTGTATTCGGATTGCCCTGTGTATTCCGGGATTGCCCTGTGTATTCCGGCATTGCCCTGTGTATTCCGGCATTGCCCTGTGTATTCCGGCATTGCCCGTGTCCACGTTCCTGTAGGTGTCTCCTGTGATGGGGGCGGGGGCGCCTGCTGCAATTTGAAGGTTATTGTGCGCGGAGCTCGGCCATTCCCCCCGTCGTGTGGATGTGGCGGGGGCACACAGGAGCCCGCACCTTATTGCTGCGGAGAATTGCTCTATTCTTTATGGACTCTGGCGCCACTTGAAGGGCGATAATCTCCTGTATCTCCATACGTTGTGTGTCACATACTGTGCAGTACAGGCCTCCTATGGACTGCGGACTGAATGATGGAGAGATAGTGACGCAATAAGGTACGGCCCAAGCTTTCCCTGTTATGACTGCAGCTTTGGCGCAAGACGTGTCTACCTGACTGGCTTCGAGGAGGGAGGAGGGGGGGGGGGGGACGCACACTCTACCTACCTGACTGGCCTCGGGGGGGGGGGGGGGGGGCGCACACTCTACCTACCTGACTGGCCTCGGGGGGGGGGGGGGGGAACGCACACTCTACCTACCTGACTGGCCTCGGGGGGGGCGCACACTCTACCTACCTGACTGGCCTCGGGGGGGGCGCACACTCTACCTACCTGACTGGCCTCGGGGGGGGCGCACACTCTACCTACCTGACTGGCCTCGGGGGGGCGCACACTCTACCTACCTGACTGGCCTCGGGGGGGGGGGGGGGGGGGAACGCACACTCTACCTACCTGACTGGCCTCGAGGGGGGGGGGACGCACACTCTACCTACCTGACTGGCCTTGACTGGCTCGAGGGGGGTGGGACGCACACTCTACCTACCTGACTGGCCTCGAGGGGGGGGGGGGGGGACGCACACTCTACCTACCTGACTGGCCTCGAGGGGGGGGGGGGGGACGCACACTCTACCTACCTGACTGGCCTCGAGGGGGGGGGGGGACACGCACACTCTACCTACCTGACTGGCTTCGAGGGGGGGGGGGAACGCACACTCTACCTACCTGACTGGCCTTCGAGGGGGGGGGGGAACGCACACTCTACCTACCTGACTGGCCTCGAGGGGGGGGGGAACGCACACTCTACCTACCTGACTGGCCTCGAGGGGGGGGGAACGCACACTCTACCTACCTGACTGGCCTCGAGGGGGGGGGGGACGCACACTCTACCTACCTGACTGGCCTCGAGGGGGGGGGGGACGCACACTCTACCTACCTGACTGGCCTCGAGGGGGGGGGGACGCACACTCTACCTACCTGACTGGCTTCAGGGGGGGGGGGACGCACACTCTACCTGACTGGCTTCAGGGGGGGGGGATACTCTACCTACCTGACTGGCTTCAGGGGAGGGGGAGACGCTCCTCCTACCTGACTGGCTTCAGGGGGGGGGGACTCTACCTGACTGGCTTCAGGGGGGGGGGGGGGGACACTCTACCTACCTGACTGGCTTCAGGTGGGGGACACTCTACCTACCTGACTGGCTTCAGGGGGGGGGGGGGGGAACACTCTACCTACCTGATTGGCTTTGGAGGGGGGGGGGAACACACTCTACCTGATTGGCTTTGGAGGGGGGGGGGCACTCTACCTACCTGACTGGCTTCAGGGGGGGATGACTGTGGCTCCCCTGTGACTAGGTGCCACAGGGAGGTATTGCACTAGAACAGTAAATGTGTTTAACCCTATAAAGTTGCCAGTTCAAGGTTCACCTTATGGAGTCTGTTTTTACACCCACCTAGGACTACACCACTTAGAATAGAGGGTTGGTAGTTTAGTAGGTCCCAAAAGGCTGGGGGTGGAGCCTAGGATAGAGTAGTGGGAGGAAAAGTTTCAGTTTAGTTAATTAGTGCTGGGAAGGCAGTCAGAAGGACAGGCCTGACAGTCCGGACAGGCCTGACAGTACCGCTGACAGGAGGGATCCCCATCTTTAAGTGGGGGGCCTAGGACTGAAGGCAACAGGCCAGGACTGGTTGGAGCCGGCTGGTCGCATTGAAGAAGCATCGGCAGTGCGGGTAGCAGTCAGACATTCATCTCTGGCTGCAGATGGACGAGTTGCAGGCCCATCACTAAAGGGGTAGCTGACAGCACCACAAGGTACCTCACCCCTCAGGACCACATTAGATCCAAGATCACAGGAGTAGTGGCCCGAGTACCGGTGGTGGGGTAGTACCAACTCCGTTAGAACCGGTCAAGGACAACCGTGCCCCACTGTGGGAGATCAAGAGACTGGCGGGAGAGCTCTGCGAGGGTGGTGGAAGTTAAGAAGAATAACTTTAACCCAGAAAGCCATAGAAGGAAGCTCATCTAGAGACTCCATAGCAGGAAACCTTGAACTGGTGACAGACCCCTGGTAAACCAGACTGTACCATCTGCCGATACCCATTAAAGTGGAGTAAAGTTGAATTGGACTTGGTTATCCTTATTGCGGTGCCTGGAGGACTCGGCAGTCAGCAGCTCAGCTGAGGGGTAAGAACTGCAACACCTACCACAACTCCCCTCAGCCACATTTTCATCACTGCTGCCCTGAGGTAATAGCTCCACCTGTAGGGAGCTGTTCCACACTCTGCTGCACCCACCATCACCTCAGCGGCCAGCTTGCAGCGCCGGTACAATTTTACCGGGAACTACAGGTGGCGTCACGATCCCCTGTAAATACTCCCTTCTACCCCACGATCTATTCAAATGATATGCAGGGCACGGAACCGGGATCCCGACCACCCGTGATCTCCCCATCCAAGCCGACATCTGTCCTGGTGTCCGAGTACCCCCTAGTCCTGGCCACATCTACCTACCTGACTGGCTTGGGGGGGGGGGGGGGGATGACTACCTACCTGACTGGCTTGGGGGGGGGGGGAAGAGATGACTACCTGACTGGCTTGGGGGGGGGGGGGGGATGACTACCTACCTGACTGGCTTGGGGGGGGGGGGGCCTCTCTGTGTCCTCAGGCCTATTGGGCTAAGTTCAGGGCCGTATCTGGAGTTCCTGCTGCCCTAGGCACATTCAGTGGTCGCGCCTTTCCCCCCCCCCCCCTTCCCTTCCAGTATTTTATTTTTCGGGCAGATCCGCACAGTATTCTGCCTGAAAAAGCAACAAATACAGTGCCTACAAGTAGTATTCAACCCCCTGCAGATTTAGGTGGTTGACACATGTGGAATTAACTTGGCCTTGTGACATTTGGACTGTAGATCAGCCTGGAAGTGGGAAATGCACTTCAGCCAAAAATAATTTTTAATTTTTTTTTTTTTTTTTTTTTTTTTAAAGCGTTAAAAGTTATTTCAGAGGGTCATTTGTTATTCAACCCCTCAAACCACCAGCATTCTGTTTGGTCCCCCTAAAGTATTAAGAAGTAGTTCAGGCACAAAGAACAATGAGCTTCACATGTGTGGATTAATTATCTCTTTTGCCAGCCTTTTCTGACTATTTAAGACCCTCCCCAAACTTGTGAACAGCACTCATACATGGTCAACATGGGAAAGACAAAGGAGCATTCCAAGGCCATCAGAGACAAGATCGTGGAGGGTCACAAGGCTGGCAAGGGGTACAAAACCCTTTCCAAGGAGTTGGGCCTACCTGTCTCCACTGTTGGGAGCATCATCCGGAAGTGGAAGGCTTATGGAACTACTGTTAGCCTTCCACGGCCTGGACAGCCTTTGAAAGTTTTCTCCCGTGCCGAGGCCAGGCTTGTCCGAAGAGTCAAGGCTAACCCAAGGACAACAAGGAAGGAGCTCCGGGAAGATCTCATGGCAGTGGGGACATTGGATTCAGTCAATACCATAAGTAACGTACTCCACCGCAATGGTCTCCGTTCCAGATGAGCCCGTAAGGTACCTTTACTTTCAAAGCGTCATGTAAAGGCTCGTCTACAGTTTGCTCATGATCACTTGGAGGACTCTGAGACAGACTGGTTCAAGGTTCTATGGTCTGATGAGACCAAGATCGAGATCTTTGGTGTCAACCACACACGTGACGTTTGGAGACTGGATGGCACTGCATACGACCCCAAGAATACCATCCCTACAGTCAAGCATGGTGGTGGCAGCATCATGCTGTGGGGCTGTTTCTCAGCCAAGGGGCCTGGCCATCTGCTCCGCATCCATGGGAAGATGGATAGCACGGCCTACCTAGAGATTTTGGCCAAGAACCTCCGCTCCTCCATCAAGGATCTTAAGATGGGTCGTAATTTCATCTTCCAACAAGACAACGACCCAAAGCACACAGCCAAGAAAACCAAGGCCTGGTTCAAGAACGAAAAAATCAAGGTGTTGGAGTGGCCTAGTCAGTCTCCTGACCTTAACCCAATTGAAAACTTGTGGAAGGAGCTCAAGATTAAAGTCCACATGAGACACCCAAAGAACCTAGATAACTTGGAGAAGATCTGCATGGAGGAGTGGGCCAAGATAACTCCAGAGACCTGTGCCGGCCTGATCAGGTCTTATAAAAGACGATTATTAGCTGTAATTGCAAACAAGGGTTATTCCACAAAATATTAAACCTAGGGGTTGAATAATAATTGACCCACACTTTTATGTTTAAAATGTATTAAAATTCAACTGAGCAACATAACTTTTTGGTTTGTAAGATTTATGCTTCTGTTAATAAATTGTACTCTCGTTTGCAGTTTGAAGGCTCTAACTTATTGGCATCTTACCAAACCACCTAAATCTGCAGGGGGTTGAATACTACTTGTAGGCACTGTAAATGCTAAAAGGAATGTGTATGGGGGCCCTAACTGATGATTGGACAAGGGAAATAAGGATCCAGCATGTCTGATTACAGGCTGTAGATCCTTTTGTCCTCTAAGGCTGCTTTCACACTGCGATTTTTAGCAATCGCTGTAAAACGGATAGCCACGGATCCGATTTGGCCCCATGAATCCTTATGGGCATGGATCTGATCTGGCCATATTGCCATCCAATTTGTCGGATCTGATTCTGTCCTTTTTGGGCATAGAAGAAAAAAAATCAGAGTGCTCCAATTGAAATTAAAGGGAACCTGTCATCTGGATTTAAGCCCCTACACTATCATTACCTGGCCCTACGTCTTCCTAGCTGCTCCCTATGTATCCCTCTCTGAGCTAAAGCTGCAGGAAAAAAGTTAAACTTACAGGAGTCCCTGAGGCTTGGACTGGAAAGGCTGCTCCATTGTGCACTCCTCGATGGTGCAGCGCGCGACCCGCTGGACGGTGCATTATGGTGACCTCCCCCAGTGCATTATGGACCGGTCACGTGACCTCCCCCAGTTCATTATGGGCCTGATCACATGATCGGCTCGGCTCAGCAAATGGACAATGCGAATGCGCTTATTGAAGCCGGACCGATCACATGATCATAAAAGCCCATAATGCCCTGGGGGAGATCACGTGAGCGGCCTGTAATGCACCACGCCGCAAGTGACGTAGCAGCCGGTGCTTGATGGTACTACAGAGGGCAGGAGATTCCAAATTAAAGAGGCGACTTGCAATAAAGAATAACGCTGCCCATAGGCCTGGCTTCAATAAGCGCATGCGCAGAGCTGGACTGATCATGTGATCAGGCCCATAATGCACTGGGGGAGGTCACGTGATCAGCCCATAATGCACTGGGGGAGGTCTTGTGATTGGCCCATAATGCACCGCGCTGGAAGTGATGTAGCGGCCGATGCTTGATAGTACTACAGAGGGCAGGAGATTCCAAATTAGACGCGGCTTGCAAGAAAGAATAACGCCGCCCAGCGGGGCGTGTGCTGCTCCATCGAAGAGGGCACAATGGAGCCTGGGCCTGCCTTTCCATTCCCCAAGCCTCAGGGACTCCTGTAAGTCATAACTTATTTTTCTGCAGCTTTATAGGGTGGATTTAGCTCAGAGGGATAGATAGGGAGCAGCTAGGAAGGTGTAGGGACAGGTAGTGATAGTGTAGGGGCTTAGATCCAGGTGACAGGTTCCCTTTAAGTAAATGAAGGGTTAAAAATAAATATTATGCTCACATCTCCAGCGTGTGTCCCGCGCTGTCTCGCTCCTAGGGTTTAAGAACCTGGCGTTGCCTGGCAACCTGATCAGCTGAGCGGTTGTCACATGACTGCACAGTTTAAATCTCCCGCCTGCTGATCAATTTCGGCAGGCATGGGATTTAAACTGATCAGCTTATGCCAGTCATGTGACCGATCAGCTGAGCCGTTTAGATCCCGCGCCCGCCAAAATTGATCGGCAGGCAGGAGATTTAGGCTGCGTTCACACATTGCGTATTTTTGAGCACTTTTTTGCGCACACTTTTCGAAATACGCAATGTGCTTTTTGTCTGACGGCAAAGTGAATGTGAAATTCACTTTGCTGTGCAGACAGTGCGTTAAAATACGCTCCGCTCTTATAGGAAAAGGGCCTGCATTAACATGACCGCTAGCAGCCAATCAGCGCCCATGGCGTCACTCTTTACATCAAGGCAGGCCCTGGCAGGACGATACCTCTGCATCGAAGACCGGAGAAAAGGCGTCGGAGGGTAAGTATTTGATTCTTTATTATTTTTCATACATTTGACTTTATTTAATTTAGATTTCGCAGTGTATATTGATACACTGCAGAATCTAATGGGGCTGTCACACAGGGGAGGAGGAAGCAGGATTCTTCTTCCCCCTCTGTGACATCACCTGCGCATTGTGGGGTGAAGAAAGCACAGTGTGTGGAAGCTCCGGTGTATTTTGTTGTGCTTTTTTGCGCGGCCGAAAAAGCGCAACAAAATACGCAAATGTGTGAACATAGTCCTAAACCGCGCGGTCATGTGACAACCTGATCGCCACATGCTTGGGTTTTCTGTGTCCAGACCCATGAAAATCACAGACCCGTACACAGAAATAGCATCTGGAGGTCACCTCCAATGCTTTCCTTACCTGTTGTCCATGGGGTCCTGCAAAAAGTAGGATCCCACGGACAGGAAAAAAAACGCAGCGTGAAAGCAGCCTAATTGATAAGCTGCAGCCAGAGATGTCTAAGGGCCACGTCACATGCATCGATTTTTTTCAGAACGATATCGCTAAAGCGATCTCCTTTTTTGATTGCTTAAGCAATATCGTTTGTGCGTTGCTGCGTGTAATCAAGCGATTTTTCAATGAAAAATCGTTTGTTTGTAGATTTGTGAACAGGTTCAAAAATCTATCGTTGGTTGGCCGGTGAACACGCAGCATCGCTGCGTGTGACATCGGCAGAGCAACAATGAACGAGCTCCCAGCGCCTTGCAGCCTATGCTGGGAGCTCGTATCCATGGTAAACATCGCGTTACTAAGCGCCTAGTAATCCGATGTTTACCATGGTTACCAGCATTCTCGCTGGTCCACATCGTTGGTGAGTCTGCCTATGTGACAGCTCACAAATTATGTGAACGATCTTGTTAGCGATCACTCGTGCATGTGATCGCTAACTATATCGTTCTGAAAATTGACCCGTGTGACGTCGCCCTAAGGCCCCTTTCACATCAGTAGTTCTGTCTGGATCCGGCAGATGTACCACGTCTGCTACCTAACGGCCGACTTGCGGCAAGCTCCCATTGATTCACTATGGGACTTGCAGCAATGGCAGTTTTGCCACGATCCGGCAGTTGCGGACACAAACCTGTTAGCGGTTTTTTTATTTTTTTTTACCTGTTAGCGGTTTTTTTTTTTTTTTTTTTTTTTTGCCGCAGCAAGTGCCGGATCCAGCAGAGCTGCACTTGCCACACCCGACCAAGCCCCATAGACAAGGCATGGGGCTTGCCAGATGGGTGCCGCAAGTCGGCCGTTGGGTGGCAGATCCGGTGCCATCTGCCGGATACATGAGCAAACTGCTGATGTGAAAGGGGCCTAACAGCAGCTTCCATATAGTATACAGGAACACTGGGAAGAATGAGTGCTCATGTATATGGGAGAGCCAAGTAAGCTCGCTGGCAGCCGAGTGATTGGATACCTACAGTTGTGGTAAAAAGTATTGACAACCCTGCAATTCTGTCAGATAATACTCAGTTTCTTCCTGAAAATGATTGCAGTCACAAATTCTTTGGTATTATTCATTTAATCGTCATTTAATTTGTCTTCAATGAAAAAAACGCAAAAGAGAATGAAGCAAAACATTGATCATTTCACACAACTCCAAAAATGGGCCAGACAAAAGTATTGGCACCCTCAGCCTAATTCTTGGTTGCACAACCTTTAGACAAAATAACTGCGATCAACCGCTTCCGGTAACCATCAATGAGTTTCTTACAATGCTCTGCTGGAATTTTAGACCATTCTTCTGTGGCAAACTGCTCCAGGTCCCTGATATTTGAAGGGTGCCTTCTCCAAACTGCCATTTTTAGATCTCTCCACAGGTGTTCTATGAGATTCAGGTCTGGACTCATTGCTGGCCACCTTAGAAGTTTACAGTGCTTTCTCAAACCATTTTCTTGTGCTTTTTGAAGTGTGTTTTGGGTCATTGTCCTGCTGGAAGACCCATGACCTCTGAGGGAGAACCAGCTTTCTCACACTGGGCCCTACATTATGCTGCAAAATTTGTTGGTAGTCTTCAGACTTCATAATGCCATGCACACGGTCAAGCAGTCCAGTGCCAGAGGCAGCAAAGCAACCCCAAAACATCAGGGAACCTCCACCATGTTTGACAGTAGGGACTGTGTTCTTTTCTTTGAATGCCTCTTTTTTTCTCCTGTAAATTATGTTGATGCCTTTGCCTAAAAAGCTCTATTTTGTCTCATCTGACCAGAGAACATTCTTCCAAAACGTTTTAGGCTTTCTCAGGTAAGTTTTGGCAAACTCCAGCCTGGCTTTTTTTATGTCTCTGGGTAATAAGTGGGGTCTTCCTGGGTAACCTACCATACTGTCCCTTTTCATTCAGACGCTGACAGATAGTACGAGATGACACTGTTGTACCCTCAGACTGCAGGGCAGCTTGAACTTGTTTGGATGTTAGTTGAGGTTCTTTATCCACCATCCACAGAATCTTGCGTTGAAATCTCTCGTCAATTTTTCTTTTCTTTTCTTTTGCCCACATCTAGGGAGGTTAGCCACAGTAAGGGTATGTGCACATCAGTCGTTTTGTGGGCTGTTTTTGAACGTTTTCAGTCGGCGGTTTCCGCTGAGTTTTATGTTAATTTATGTTAATCCTAGCCACCGGTTGGATTAACATGCTAGTCAATGGAGTTTAGAAAACGCTGTCTACATTAGAAGGGTTTTCGTCTGGTCGTTTTCAGTTTATTCACCGGTTTTCCACCGGTTGTCAAAGATAGAGCAAGCGACTTCTTTTTCAGCGTTTTTCCAGCGGGTCCAGCTGAACAAGTGCACCAAAGACCAGTCTGGAAATCGCTAAGAAAAACGCCGGGGAAATCGCCAAGAACACGCTGTACAAACGCTAGTAACCCAATCGCAAATCGTTAGCAAAACGCTAACAAAACCAGGGACACTGGCGAGTTCAGAAAACTCTGTTCTGCCATTCTCCACCGGTTCCCGGTCGTTCTGCAAAGATGCAGAAACGACTGATGTGCACATACCCTTACATGTGTTTTAAACGTCTTGATGACACTGCGCATGGTAGACACAGGAACATTCGGGTCTTTGGAGATGGACTTGTAGCCTTGAGATTGCTCATGCTTCCTCACAATTTGGTTTCTCAAGTCCTCAGACAGTTCTTTGGTCTTCTTTCTTTTCTCCATGCTCAATGTGGTACACACAAGGACACAGGACAGAGGTTCAGTCAACTTTAATCCATGTCAACTGGCTGCAAGTGTGATTTAGGTATTGCCAACACCTGTTAGGTGCCACATGTAAGTTACAGGTGCTGTTAATATACACATTAGAGAAGCATCACATGATTTTTCTAACAGTGCCAATACTTTTGTCCACCCCCTTTTTTATGTTTGGTGTGGAATTACTGTATATACTCGTATATAAGCCGACCCGTGTATAAGCTGACCCCCCCCTACTTTTGCCCCCAAAACCTGGGAAAACCTATTGACTCGTGTATAAGCCGAGGGTGGACCCCAGCACAGGTATACAGCAGCCCCAGTGGTAGCATACAGCAGCAGCCCCAGTGGTAGCATACAGCCCCCCCCCCCCATCAGTATACAGGTCCCCCCTTGCAGCACAAACCTGTAAAGGAAGAGATTAGTATACTTATCACTGTCCCGCTACCGCTGTCCCGCCGCCGTCATCGCGCTCCTCCGTCTTCATGCAGCGTCTTCCGACTTCCTCTGGCGCGCAGACAATGACGTCATTCCTGCGCCGACCGGAAGAAGACTGATTAAGACGGAGGAGCGCGATGACGGCGGCGGGACAGTGATAAGTATACTAATCTCTTCCTTTAAAAGTTTGTGCTGCAAGGGGGGGCCTGTATACAGTATACAGTGACTCGCGTATAAGCCGAGGGGGGACTTTTCAGCCCAATTTATACGCGAGTATATACGGTATATCCAATTTGGCTTTTAGGGCAATTCTTTTTGTGTTTTTTCATTGAAGACAAATTAAATGAAGATGATAATACCAAAGAATTTGTGATTGCAATCATTTAATTTGTCTTCAATCACAAATTCTTTGGTATTGTTAATACTCAGTTTCTTCCTGAAAATGATGATATCTGACAGAATTGCAGTGGTGTCAATACTTTTGACCACAACTGTATCTATAGTGCTTGGGGGCTTTAGTCCATTGTTTGGCTGACATTCAGCTGTATTAGTCAAGCACACTTGCACTATGTTTTAGGATCAAGTCTGTTAAATTAAAGATTACAACATCCACATGACTACATCACCAGAACCACCACCGATACAATACATAATCAAAATCACCGTCCATATATCACCAGAACACTACGTTCCCTATATCAATGTGTATGCAGATTAAATGTCCTATACTGCTCATCCTCACCCCCATTCCCCTGAATTCCGTGTTGCTTATCCTCTAAACACCCCCCCATCCCCTTCCCATGTTCCCCACAGCCTCTCCCCTCCTCCCATGTAGCTTATCCCTTTATCCACCAATCCATCCATTTACCTGTTCCCCATCCATCCAGCTACTCCCCCCTTTTCCATGCCGCCATCAATCCATCCATACTGTTCTCCCCCCTTTTCCATGCCACCCCCTCCATCCATCCCATTCTGCCCCTTTTTCAGGCCGCCCCATCCATGCAGGGCTGGCCTTAGGCTGAATGGTGCCCTGTGCAAATTTGTCCTTTGGTGCCCCCACCCCTCTGTATTCTCAGCATGTGAACGTGCTGCCATCTATCTCAACATCAGGGTCTCGTGATGTGCTGCTGCCAGGTGACTGGAATTCCCATAAAGTGTTAAAATTAAACCATCAGTCTTTTCACATGCAAAAAAAAAATTGACTTCTAAATGAGGCTGTAGATATTTAATATGTATTTGGGGCTTAAAGGGACTTTCTGAAAAGTTGGCTCCCCAGGTGCATTTGCTATAAAGAGAAAAAAAAAATGGTCTTGTACCCCTTCCCAGATCCAACACTGAATCTCCGCCCCCACTCCAATGTCTGTTGTTCTCTACAGCACGATCATCACACAGACAAAGCACCCAATCATTGACCTCATTAGCGCTGCCTGTGTAAATGGCATGAGAAGTTGAGCTCACTGGCTGCAGTGCTGAAGTGATGTCAGCACTGCTAGCAATGGACACTGGAGCAGTCCCATCTGAAAGTGTTTCAATGTGATGTTTGTATTTATTTATTTTTTTTTTATACAACGTACTGTAACTGGAAACACAGCTTTTCTGAAAACCGTGCCCCCCCCACGGTGTTTTGCTCTCTTGCTTTCCTCACTGCATAGGGGGTCCTCCCCACCCCTGGCCGCTCTGTGCCACCTCCTGGCTCTTTGATCCGCCTCCTGCCTGTGTGTGGCCCCTCCTTATCTGCGCGTCGGCGTCTCTTCACACAGGCGCACAAAGTGGAATAGTGGAGCGGTCCTGGCTGCTGAAACCACCCTTTTGTGACGTCCGTGCCAGATTTGCCCTGATAACTCCTGTATGAAAACAGCATAATGTTTAACTGAAGAGCCTCATGTGAATGGTGCAGCAGAAAGAATAATCAACTGCAGCTCCATTTGCATGGTGCTCTTCAAAGCCACGTTTCCCAGGATTGTGGGGTCCCAGCGACCAGATCCACAGTGTAGAGAAAGTAATAACCTACACAGAATAGAAGTGATGACTTCCATGTTCATTATTATAATCATAATTAAGCAACATTTAAATGCTGAAATTCACAAAGTCCAATATCGCCTCTCTGACAACAGGACAGGAGAAGTAGTAGTGTGCAGTGTATATGTACAGTATAATACAGATACTGAGGATAACACCCAGGAAAAAACAAACTGCCAGCACTGCCAGAAAATATAAAAATTGTGCAAAAACACACATTGTTTCCAAACTGCAAATAATTTAGTTGAGACATTTAGCAAAAGATTAAATAAATCTTTTGAGCCACCACGCCAAACGTCAAGGCATTCTGATAGGGTGGTCCTACTCTACAATTTTTAATTTACACTGTCAGAGACCTCAATAATATATATAAAGTGGACTGTGGACCATACAAAAACACTCACCTACACATATCAGACCTGCTTCCAAGGTGCCGGATCAGTGCAAGTGATATAAGGCAACCTAGGCCCCCACACCTGCAGCTTCCACCACAAATGTCAGGGCTTTTCAAAGTTAACCCCCACCACACCGACCCAGCCTTTATGGATAACAGCAGGTTAGGTTCAGGTGAATCAAGCAAAAACTGAGCCTGTGTGCTGGGTGTGATAACAGTGTGAACAGTTACCAAGAATACAAACGTCGGTACAGCTGCAGGTGCGGGGGGCCTAGGTTGCCTTATCACTTGCACTGATCTGGCACCTTGGAAGCAGGTCTGATATGTGAAGGTGAGTGATGTTTTTGTAGGGTCCACTTTACATATACATTATAAAAAAAAATAAATAAATAATATATATATATATATATATATATATATATAATATATATTATAAAAATGAGAAATTTAAAAACTTAGGTTTTTTTTTTTCAAAATCTGAAGTTCTTAGTACACACATTGGCCAATGTCTGCTTGCTCGTCGACTGCGACAAAGTGACTTCAGGTTTCTTATATATATATGTATGTGTGTTGTGTGTGTGTGTGTGTGTGTGTGTGTGTGTGTGTGTGTGTGTGTGTGTGTATATATATATATGTATATAAAATATGAGAGAAAAAAAACTGCACAGCACTCAGACAATGTGAACTGGTGCCAGCAGGGACGCTGGATCAAAATACTAGATAAAAACTCTCTGCAGCACTCAGCTACTACCAGTGGTGTACATACGCTAACAAGCTAAATATATGAGAAAAAATTTAAAAACTTACGTTTTTTCAAAAAACTCAAAATTCTTATATTTTTTTTTTTTAATCTGAAGTTCTTAGTACACACATTGGCCAATGTCTGCTTGCTCATCGACTGCGACAAAGTGACTTCAGGCACGATGAGTCCTAACGCTGACACCCAAGTCCTCCTTGTCCACCCGACCCCACTACTAAGTGGGAGGACACCATCTATACCTAGATCACCTGTAGGCAATGAGGGTGCACCTTGCAGAAATGGAGCCAGCCACTCCACACGATACAAAAGAGAAAAAAACTGCACAGCACTCACAGACAATGTGAACTATTAGCGTATGTACACCACTGGTAGTAGCTGAGTGCTGCAGAGAGTTTTTATCTAGTATGTATGTATGATGTGTAATATATATATGTATGTATGTATGTATTGTATATATATTTTATATATATATATTATTTATATATATATATTATATATATATATATATATATAATATATATATATATATGTATATGTGTGTGTGTAAATTAAAAATTGTAGAGTAGGACCACCCTATCTGAGAATGCCTAGATGTTTGGTGGATCAAAAGATTATTTAATCTTTGTTTCCAAACTGCAAATAATTTAGTTGACATTTAGCAAAAATGTGTTTTTTGCACAATTTTTATATTTTCTGGCAGTGCTGGCGTTTTTAAGTTTTTTTTTTTTTTTTTTTTTTTTTTTTCCCCCCCCTGACGTTTACACCCAGTATACAGGGCTGGAGAAGTGGTACTGTGCAGTGTGTATATACAGAATAATACAGATACTGAGGATTACACCCAGTATACAGGACAGGACAGGTGGTACTGTGCAGTGTGTATATACAGAATAATACAGATACTGAGGATTACACCCAGTATACAGGACAGGAGAAGTGGTACTGTGCAGTGTATATATACAGAATAATACAGATACTGAGGATTACACCCAGCATACAGGACAGGAGAAGTGGTACTGTGCAGTGCATACATACAGAATAATACAGATACTGAGGATTACACCCAATATACAGGACAGAGAAGTGGTACTGTGCAGTGTATATATACAGAATAATACAGATACTGAGGATTACACCCAGTATACAGGACAGAGTGGTATATAAGAATAATACAGACATGAGGATTACACCGTATACAGCCAGGGAAGTGTACTGTGCAGTGTGTATATACAGAATAATACAGATACTGAGGATTACACCCAGTATACAGGACAGGAGAAGTGTACTGTGCAGTGTATATATATATACAGAATACACATACTGAGGATTACACCCAGTATACAGGACAGAAGTGGTACTGTGCCAAGCTGATTTTAGGCAGCATTCACTTTTACTAATGGAGTGCTGTCAATAAAGACAAAAGATTGGCTTTAATGTATGTGTACGAGGGTGGTACGATGCAACAAAGCACCCTAATTTGCATATTAAATAAAGTAGATGTTTCTGCAAATATTAAAAAAGCCATTCTAAATCTGTGTAAATGTTAGTGTAGCGTAATGTCTGTCGTGTTGAGCCCCCTAATCGCCTAGAATGGGGGCTTCATGGGCTTGTGGCCCCCCCAATTGAGTTGTCTGGTAGCATATTGAGGTATCTGTTTCTTCTTAACATGTATTTGTCATTATAGATGCCTTAATATTCATGAGGTATCCTCATGATGGATGGTGAAGGGTTAAGAGTCCCTGTGGTGAGGTAACAGAAGTAGGTGATCGCTGTGATTGGCTGTCCTGCTTGTCTGATAAGTTTGCACCTGATTGGCTTGAAAAGTGCGGGAGAGTGGAGTAGTTATGCCCCGCCCACAGGAATTTTCTGTCAGTGTCTCTGAGGAGACTAAGAAAACCGCACTATGGAGGATCTCCTGTTTAACCACTAGAAAATCCTCCTGCGCCTGTCGCTACCACAAACTCTGCAAGACCCGAACTGCCAGAGATGCCTCGAGGGCAGGAGGCTGAGATGGACCTGGGGGAGATACCGGCTCATAGACAGGTGCCTAGACAGTGGTGGTCCAGGATGGTATACTCACAGGAGGTGTCTGCGGTTCGACGAGCCCATGGTTTTGGCAGGAGAAGACTGATGACAGACGGCTGTGGAGGAACTGATACATCACAGGCCAGAGCTTCACAAGATTCCTAAACATCACAGGTCGTCCTTTCATCAGGAGACAGCCGGTGGGCAGCGGACCAAGTTGGGGATGACTGGTACAGCGGCAGAGCGTGCCCCCCCCCCTCCTTTTCAGTACGGATTGTGGTGACCGCGGGCACCTGCACGCTGCGGCAATGGGATGTCACCGGAGCAAGGATGGGGCACAGGCCAACAGTGTGTCACTCCAGGCCCGTCCACAGAAGCCTCACAGCAACTAAGGCCTGGGCTTCACAGTACATTTTCCCAGGTGAGGACGCCGGGAAATCCATGACTGTGAATCCCAGGGCCCAACATAGGTCCACGGACAGCGAACTACAGATCCCAACTACAGAGGATGGAACGGGTGAGATTTTATCTATGGGTCATTCCACGTCAAGTGATCCAAAAATGAATATTTTTTTTTTTCCCTAACGTCCTCAGATTTTTAAAAAAATTTTTCTATATGAAGAACAACTTTAGTTAATTACAAAAAAAAAAGTTTTGAATTTTTTTCTTTATCAGTTAATTTTTTACAGATTTTTAAAGTTTTAAAAAAGTGTTAATTTTGGCCTGGTATGGCTTTACATTTTCTATCATATCTCGGGCTAGAAATAAGATAGAGAAACAAAATAAACACCAATCTACTCAGAACTATCCAGGCTTTCACCAGATATGTCACAAGAGGATCTTTGTTAATATTTTACCCATGTGATCGCAAGCGCAAAACTTTAAAACGCATTTCCGAAAAATCGGCGCGCTTTAAATATTTCAAAAACTGCCCATGTGTCTGCTATGCTCTTAGCCACATCCGTACCAAATTTCAAGTTGGGGTCTTGATGGGATCATATTTTAAAATATTTTACTATTAATAGCGTCAATGGGTCATTCCATATCAAGTGATCTAAGTATGAATATTTTTTTTTACCTGACGTCTTTACATTTTTTTTTCTCAGGCTAGAAATAAGATAATGAAGTGGGAGAGGCATCATTTTACTCAGAACGGTAACGGCTTTCATTTGAGATGTTACAAGACTATGTTTCTTTATATCAAATTCAAACTATTGACGGGCAATTGTGAAAAAATGACTGATTGTGTTCTTGGTGATTTTTGAATTGACACTATAATAGTTAAATATTTTAAAATATGATCCCATCACGATACCAACTTGAAATTTGGTACAGATGTGGCTAAGAGCATAAAAGACACATGGGCAGTTTTGGAAAATTTTTATTAAAACGTTTTTTCGGAAATGCGTTTCAAAATGTTGCGTTTGCGTTCGCATGGGTAAAAAATTAATATTAACAAATATACTCTTGTGACATTATGTGGTGAAAGCCTGGACAGTTCTGAGTAGAATGGTGTTTATTTTGTTTCTCTATCTTATTCCTAGCCTGAGTTATGAGAAACGTAAAGGCAGGCAACAGCGAAATTCACACTTTTTCCGAACTTTGAAAATCTTTAAAAAAAAAAAAAAAAATTTTTTTACATTTTTTTTCTTCACATTTTGCATTGTCTGACATGCTTTATCAAATAACAAAATCTCAAAAGAATTAAAAACATAGAGGTAATAATCATTGGTTCACTTGACATGGAATGGCCCCTATAGATAATGCTAGTAATGATGTTCTGTTTGCTCACAGTTTACATGAGATAGCAGGGAGAGGCGCTGGCTGTCGCCTGGCAACCACCAAACCTAAGACAAAGCTTCCTGCTTCAGCTACGGTAGGTTTTCTGGAATAACAGAGACCCTGCTGGAGGAAGGAATCTAAGTAATATTGTCGTTGTCTTCCCCCCCCCCCACCCCCTCCCCTTCCCTCTCCACCTTGGTTTCCATTTAACTAGTGCTATGAAAGACCTAATATGGCAGCACGATTAATTTGATCATTTTTTTTTCAATGCTGCCCAATTTTAATCCTGTAATTTACAGGTGTTAGGAAGGAAGCAACGTCAGATGTGAATGTAGATAGGAGACTTCCATGTATATCACTGTGCTGCCTTATTCCATCACCTCAATGTATATAGAAAACATGGGGGCTCAGCATGGCTGAGCTATGATGAGGCATTTCAGTAGAAAGTAGCAGTACATCCTAATGTATGTAGGGGGGGTTGAAGTCTTTGGATAAATGTGATGTTGCCCCAGCAGCACAATACTCTGAGGATGGCATCTCATCAGTTGCTGAAGAAAGGTATATGTTTTTCATTTAATGATGCTGGTGTACATGGCTGGTTACATGCCATTTTCGCGCTAATGCAGCGGAGCGCACCTGGCTTCACCATGCTTTAAGAAACAAGGTGGCGCCTCGCATCTTATCGGACTCTGTGATACTAATTCAAAAGGGTCGCACACCAGTGAAGGTGTTGGTAATGCACCCGTGGTTAGAAATTTTTCCCAGGCGGAAGTGCAAATGGTAACAAGCAGATTTGACCGGGTTTTCTCATTCCTGCGTATAGGGGTCCGGGCTGTTGCTGTTATGACTGTTTGGCATCCGTTTTTGTAGTTCCCAAGAAGAAGGCTGGGGTTTTTCGAATCTTTTATCACTTATTGTAACCTGTTGGTCCTTCCTTGAATGATGAGGTGTCCTCGGATTTGGCATTGGTATCTTATACATCAGTTGCTGTGGCTGTTAGAGTATTGCAAAAAGTTCAGGGTATATTCCCTGATGGCGTATGCTGATATTAAATCAGCGATTCAGATTTTGCCAGTTACCCTGGTGGGTTTTAACTCCTTAGGTCTTCTTTTTCAACAGATGTCTTGCCGTGGATAAATGCTTGCTGTTCGGCTTTGCGTTCTTGTTTTTATTTTGAAGCTTTTGTTATTTTTACAGTGCGTCATGGAGTTTATGGTTCAGTCAAATAGCATCTTGCACTGCCTCGACGATTTTCGTTTTTCAGCTCAAGTGATTCGTTGGAGTGAAGCTAGGTAGTGCTGAATTTTCAGGGTATTTTTGGATGCCTTTGGGATCCTATTGGCCATGGAAAAGTTGGTTGGACCTTTTTGTGCCCTTTACTTTTTAGGGAATTGTTTTCGATTTTGAGTTCATATGGTAAACCTTTCTAAAGATAAAGTAGAATGCTTGTGTGCAACATTCAGCAGCTGTTAGATAGAAGAAACGTTACCCATCAGGGGCTGCAGTCCTTATTGGGTAGCCTTAACTTTGTGCAACACATTCTGCCCATGGGGAGGGTGTTTTGTAGGTGCCATTAGAATCGTAGGAAAGGGCTATTGTTGCATTTTGCACACATCTGAATCATTAGTGATAGGTGTGCAGATATGCTGGTTTGGCTGCAATTTTTACAAGAGTTCAATGGGAACTGCTGCTTTCAAGACCCTTTTATTTCCTCAGTGGATCTGGACCTGTTCATAAATTCAGTTACAGAAGTTGATTTTGTTGTGCGATTCGGAAGGCTTTGGTTTTTATTCCCCCTTCTCTGCCAGTCAATAAGTAGTCAGCAGCAAAAGCTCTAATGTGGTTAATAAAGTAATGGCTGTATTAGTCGGGGTTCCAGTCTGGGGTCTTTAACTGCAACTGGCAACTAAAGGAATATTGTTACGGTCTGGCCCGATCTTGTCAAATTACTCTAAGTGTTCGGTATTAGTGCAGCTAATGCTGCGAGGTCCAAGGCTCTGGCTTTGGAGTTATTTCTTGCGTCAAGTGAATTTTTCTCTTCCCAGAAAGGGGTGGAGTTGATACACGTCTTACTATACATCAAGCAGAGCAACTGTGGAATCTATACCAGAGCTAATGTACTGTTATATCAGCAAATCTTTCACACCAGTAACATGGGCCAAGTAGTAGGCTGCATGTAGAAATTGAGTAAATTTTGTGCATTACAGCACTTTCCTGTTTGTCAGCTCATCCAAGGTTGATGGAGGTGAGGAGTGAGAGAAAGAGGGCATTTCAACAATCGGTATTCTTTGAGGAAGGAGAGAGAGTGGGTCGACTGTTGGCGGTGGTATCAGCAGCCCAAAGGGAAAGCAACCGGGTCTACAAATTGAAGGATGCTAATGGCGCGGTGTTACAGATACACCGGGCATACTGGAAGTGTTTACAAATTTTTACACTGATTTGTACACGTCTGTTGCAAGAGCTGGGGATGAGGAAGTGGAGGAATTTCTGGGGGGAGTGAATCTGCCTACACTAACTGAGGAAGAAAGACAGAGGTTGGATGCACCCATAGGAGTGGAGGAGGTAGAAAACAGCTATTCTATCAATGCCGGCCAATAAGTCACCAGGAAATGATGGTATCCCGGGAAAAGTGTATAAGGAATTCTCGGAAATGTTGGCGCCTAAACTGAAACAGGTCTTTGAGGCAAGGGAAAAGGGGGCGCTTGCACGGTCTATGGAAGAGGCCTGTGTTGTGGTATTGCCAAAGGAAGGGAAAGATCCTGAGAACGCGGAATCCTATAGGCCAATATCCCTACTGAATACCGATGTCAAGGTATTGGCTACTCTCCTGGCCACTCGCCTGTCTGGGGTCATACAAACCTTAATACATACAGACCAATCTGGGTTTAACCCTGGCCGATCAACGGCAATTAATCTGAGGCGATTATTCCTTAATCTTCAAATTCCGGCAGACAATGGTGGCAGGAGAGTGGTGGTATCGCTTGACGCAAGAAAGGCATTCGATAGTGTGGAGTGGAGGTACCTATGGAAAAATATGACAGTGATGGGTTTTGGGGAGGGCTTTCTGTCCTGGGTGAGGCTGCTGTACTCTCCCCCCCCGAGCGGCGATCAAGGTGAATGGGGCACGGTCTGGGACCTTCAGACTACACAGGGGAACCAGGCAGGGGTGCCCGCTGTCCCTGCTATTGTTTGCGGTGCCAGTGGAGCCTCTAGCTGCCAAAATCAGAGTGTCTCGAGAGGTGGTTGGATTTAGATTTGGAAATAATATGGAAAAGATTGCGCTTTATGCAGATGATATTTTGCTATTTTTGGACAATGTGGGAGACCAATTGGGGAGTGCTATGGACATAATTCAACAGTTTGGTAATATCTCTGGATTGAAAATAAATTGGCATAAATCCTGTATTATGGCAGTGGACAGGGAAGTGGGAGTGGATGAGATCACTGTTCGGGGGACGCAACTTCAGATGGTGACTCAGTTCAAATACTTGGGGGTGTGGGTGGCTCTCCCCTTAGCAAGGTATTGGGACCTTAATGTTGTTCCTTTGTTAGACAAATTTAAGCAGAAAATGAATGCTTGGTGCAAGCTGCCTCTGTCGGTGTCTGGAAGAACCAATTTGATTAAGATTGTGCTTATGCCTCAATTAATGCATGTCCTACACAACTTTCCTCTATGGATAGCTAAAAGGAAATTTAATGGTATTCACGCCATCTTCAGATCTCTAATATGGGGCAGGAGATCTGCTAGAATCAAATTGGAAACTTTACAAAGGGGGAAAGAAGGGGGACTGGCGGTTCCAAATGCCTGGATATACTTTTTGGCAGGGCAAGGCCAGCATATGAGGGGGTGGAAGGACATTAATAATTCTACTACAGGATCAGGAGGCAGACTTTTATCGCACCTCTCGGGCAGGGATCCATTGGTTCAAGGGCTGGAGGATGGAACGTTTGAGAGACTGGGAATACAGTTTCCAACAGTTCATCTAGTCCAGAAGAGCTGGACAGCTATTAAAAAGATTCGTGGAATACAGGGTTTAACAATCTACTCACCAATTTGGGATAATGTGCATCTGGAGGAATTTAGTAAAATGGGGTTGATGATGCCGTGGCAGAACAAAGGGGTGCAGTATGTGGGACAGTTGATGAAAGAGGGGAGGGTGCGCCATTTTCTGAACTAAGGGAGGCTTATGATATTCCGGGTGCCTGGGAGTTTAAATACCTTGGGATTCAACACGCTACGCATGGAGGGCACAACGACGGAGTGTGGATATGAATATTAATAAAGACATCACGATAGACTATATATGTTCGTCAGGGAACTCAAAAGGAGTGATCTCAGGGATCTACAATGACTTGTTACATACATTTCTGGAAGGGTACCGACCAAAAGCTAAAAGTAAATGGGAGAGTGACGTGGGTGATATAACTGAGGATCAGTGGGAAGCAATACTTGAAACGGTGCCCAGACTATCCCTGAGCGAACAAGCGAGATTATCCCAACTATATATAATCCACAGGACATACAGGACTCCGATGGTACTGTGTAGAGCGAGACTGAGACGGGATTCGTGTTGTCCCAGGTGCAGTTCGGAGGGGGCTGACTTAATCCATATGTTGTGGTCGTGCTCCCGCCTGTCGGTTTTCTGGACAACGGTTATTACCAGAATAGAAGGAGTATATGACTGTACGATTCCAAAGAATCCAATTGTGTGTACTGGGGGATGTGTCGGAGATTTCAGTGTCTGAGACGAGTGGGATAGCCGTCGCCAGACTATATGTCGCGCGAAAGCTAATAGCTAGTAAATGGATAGATCAGGAACCTCCGACAAGGCAAGAATTTATCCGAAAGGCACAACAAACTATAAGGCAGGAAGAACTAGTATATAAGAGGAGGAACAAAGATCATACCTTCGAACAAATTTGGGCGGCCTGGTTGGCATGCAATTAAAGTGGACCCTAAACATGGAATTGGAGAGACTAAATATAAGTATTAAATAGGTTGCGTACTGGGAGGGGGGGGGGAGGGGCTTTATACATGGTTTGTATATGGGTTTATACGTTTATATGTTTTATGAAATATCTTGATTGATATTTTTGAAAATTCTTCGGATTTGTTTTGATTTTGTTTGTTTTTGAAATAAATAAAAACAACTGGGAGAAAAAAATAGTGTGATCAGGCGTACAGAAATGTTTTAAGCACAGGTACATCTGTCCTTTCCTTTATTGCATGGTGATGAGCGTTCATCCTAGTTCTGAGTTGTTGCTCTGTCTCCCCTACATACAGGTTCCCGCTCACACATTTAGTACATATACCGTATATACTCGTGTATAAGCCGACCCCCCTACTTTTGCCCCCAAAACCTGGGAAAACCTATTGACTCGTGTATAAGCCGAGGGTGGACCCCAGCACAGTTGTACAGCCCCCAGCAGTGTGGTATACAGGCCCCCCAATGGTAGTATACAGCAGCCTCCCCAGTGGCATATACAGGCCTCAGTAGTATATACAGCAACCCCAGTGGTATACAGCAGCCTCCCCAGTGGTATATACAAACCCCACCAGTATATACAGCAGCCCCCAGTGGTATATACAGCAGCCCCCAGTGGTATATACAGCAGCCCCCAGTGGTATATACAGCAGCCCCCAGGGGTTATACCCAGCGGCCCCCTGGGGGTACCAGCAGCCCCCAAAAGCTGGCACTGTCCCCCCTTGTAAGGGCCCCCCCCCCCTGCTGCTTATACATTACCATCCCGGTGTTCTGATCGGCGCCGCTCCTCGGTGCTCCTTCTTCATCCTCCCGTCCTCGCTGGCTGCATCCGGGATCTCCGGCCGTCGCGCGATGACGTCATATGCCTGCGACGGCCGGAGATCCCGGATGCAGCCAGCGAGGACGGGAGGATGAAGGAGCACCGAGGAGCGGCGCCGATCAGAGCACCGGGATGGTAATGTATAAGCAGCGGGGGGGGGCCCTTACAAGGGGGGACAGTGCCAGCTTTTGGGGGGCATATATGAACTGCTTCCCCCTGCCGCTGATTGACAGGGGGAAGCAGTGCATATATAATGAGCGGCCGCACGTGACGGGCTCATACAGCAGCCTCCTCCAGCCTGAGGTACCGTATTGACCCGTGTATAAGCCGAGGGGGGGGGGGACTTTTCAGCCCAAATTTTGGGCTGAAAAACTCGGCTTATACACGAGTATATACGGTAATTACACCACATTGCTTGTGGTGCAGCTGACGTTACCTGGGATCTTCTCCCCTCTTGTATCAGTACAACCAAATTGTCCACATTTATTGTACTTGTCCTTGTCTGCCCTTTTAGCATGTAAAGCGCCATGGAATTTGGAGGACCTGTCGCCAACCATGCATGGTGATCTAATTACAGCACATACAAGGGATGTGAAACTGCCCTTTGGCTCCAGCCACAAGCCACCTCCTATTTGGCACCACTATGTAAGTTTTTTTTCAAAGTGTATTATCTCTGGGTACAGGGGGGCCCAAGGGCTGGGGAACCCCTTGCCTGAATGCAGCAGACATGCTGCATTCAGTGCTGTAATTAGATCACCATGCATGGTTGGTGACAGGTCCTCTTTAATGGCCTATATAAATAAATAATAAAATCTTGTCCCGATCTGTGCTGGGAATCTTTATTTTGTCTGCCATTATAGATGGACAGGTTTTGCACCTGTTCTGGTTGCAGCGAAAGGTTCCTGGAGCTGTTGGGGAGGACAGGGAGCTTCTGACAATGATTCTTTTTAGACTTTGGTGCTGCCTAAAATACAGAAGTGGGGTATCTGGCAATATTGATTGTCGGACATCTTTGTAGTAGTGGATGCAGTTTCTGTGAAGCTCCTCTTAACACCTACAGATTTGGATTGTAGGTGACTACAAGAGGGACCCGATTGGGTTTTTTCTTTAGTTTTGTAATGTAGGAGATGATTCCTTGATATTCTGGTGGCTCTTGTAATCTGGTTTTCTCCATCACTGGGGCATACAGGACTGAGTGTATGCTTTTCTGCCACTAAGAGGCGACACTAAGTAGAGAACTTGAGTCCTCCTCCCTGCATCCGTAGGTGTACTTAGTTTTAGCTTAGTGTCGCAAGGAGGCCCATGTGATCTCTCTCTCTCAGACCACATTCACTCCTTTTTTATTATTCTTTTTTTTTTCTTCTGTTTTTATTAAGGTTTTAAATTGAAAATGAACATCACAATCAAACACTATATATATTGTCAATAAACAAGTATTAACATAAAGACATAGAAAGGAGTTAAACAATGTCCTCTTGTGTCGTCCCATATTTTTATAAATCCAGAAATCCGCCTAGGGGATGATTGACCCAGGCATTGTGCTGGGGGAAAGACTTCTCAAAACATGTAGCTTACTAGTGCCCAGTAAAGGGAAAGGGTGTTATCTTTATAAACCTAACCGTAAGTCTTACAACATCCCTCTAATCGAACCTGGGTGATGTTGTTCTTAATAAAACATAGTCCACGGTTTACGTATATGGCTATCTTCTCAAACCCCAGAGGATTCTTCATATTACATATGTTACATTAAAAAGAGAAGATAAAAAGAAAAGGGGAAGGGAATGAAAGAGTATAGAAGAAGAGGGGAGGGAAAGTAATCAACAAGAGGGAGAGAAAGGAAAAGGGGAAAACTGGGTACGCACCAATGGGAAAGGAAAAACGAATTATGGGGTAGGGAAAACACAAATAGGGGTAGGAGGGAAAGGTGCTTCCGCGTATCTACATCACCTCTCCCCTCACCCTATCCCATCCGTGGACAACACCATCTCAGCTTAACAACATTTGAATATCAGGGGAGTCGTGGAACATAATACACTCCGTCCACGTCGCATTGAACTGGGACATTCCATCAGAATGTCCCACTGCAGGTTCCTCAATTCTAAATGTCTTTCTTTTCAGAATACCAATCCAGAAGGGAGGGTGGTGTAGGAGTCCTCCAAAGACGGGGAATAACCGCTCTAGTAGCTGAGACACAAAATCTAAGGATGTCTTTTTTTTTATGCTTAGCGGAGCCCGGCAAGATTGACAACAAGGCCACCTCAGGAGTGCCCTCAATTTGTTTCCCCGTAATCATATTGTAATTACGGAAGAATTTTTTCCAGAAAGTCTGTACCTTTTGACAGGACCACCATATGTGAATCGCGTTACCAACATCAGTTCCACATCTCCAGCACATGTCAGACATTGGGTGAGAATCTATGTAATCTGTCTGGACAGAGATACCAACGAGAAAGGACTTTGTAATTTCTTTCCTGTGATGCGCACGGTAAAGCCAATAAACGTGTGCATAGGAAACTCTTTTTCCATTCCATGTCCGACAGCTCTCTTCCCAAGTCTCTCTCCCAACCCACTTGGAAATTGTGTTTTTGTCCCTTCTTCTGCCCCCTCCAAGATCATGCGATAAAGCTCTGATATAGGATGAGCCGGGGGAGAGTCTTGTCTGAACAGTGTCTCGATAGGGAAAAAGTATGATCGGACTCTGCAGGAATGAGACCCTGAAGACAGGAAAGAACAGAGTTTGGCATATTCCAACCATTGTATATCTGCTGATTGCGACCTCTGGCGTAGAACCTCTATAGAGGGCAAATCCCTGTTGTGCAATATCTGCCCAACTCGAACATCCTCCACTCTCGTCCAGCCCACAAAAGCTTTTCTGTCCATCCCGGTGTAAAACATGGGTTGGAGAATACCGGGGTTAATGGGCTCAACTGTTTTTCGCTAACTAAGGCACCAAACGTCAGAGACCAAGCTTGTAGAGTAGTTTTAGATATATCAGTGAGAGTGGACATCACAGTGTCCGGTATCGAAGATAACCACTGAAGATAATGCAACGGCACTGGGACACTGTCCTTTTCTAAACGTATCCATCCCTTCACGTCAGCCCTGAAGCGCCAGTCCAAAGTTCTGCCTAAGGATGCTGCTTGTAAGTAGGCCTTGAAGTTCGGTAAACTGGTTCCACCCCTCGTCGTTGAGGCTGTTAGAGTCTTAGAACTAATTCTAGCTCTCTGTCCACCCCACAGGAATTGTGTCAAACTAGAGCGAAGTCTAGAAAAGAAACTGCATGGAGTTGTAGTCGGAACAGTTTGAAAAATATATAAAAAGCTGGGTAGGATATCCATACGGATCACGTTGATATGGCCCCACCAGGACAGCTTCAAGATATTATAGGCGGATAATTGCGACTCTATTTCAATTAGAGTCTGATAATTACAGGAAAAGAGGCTGGACAGGTCAGATGGTATCCGGACTCCAAGATATTTAACATTCTCAGACCGCCATTTAAATGGGAAATTAGATTTCCACAAAGAGAGCTCAACCACGGGAAGGGATACATTTAGCGCCACTGACTTAGAGTAATTGACTTTGAAGTTGCTCAGAGAGCTGAACAAATCAAACTCCTTCATTACGCATGGGAGAGAAACGTGGGGGTTTGTCACGTATAGCAGAAAGTCATCTGCAAAGAGTGCTGTTTTGTGATTCATGTCTCCCCACGCGTATACCAGAAATATCAGGATTTCGTCTGATTGCATTAGCCAAATGCTCCATAATGATCACATAAAGTAAGGGCGACAAAGGGCATCCTTGTCTGGTCCCGTTTTGGATGGCAATAGGAGACAACAGATTGCTATTAACTCTGATTTTAGCAGAAGGAACCAGATACGGGGAGAGGATCCGAGCCAGGCATTGTGGCCCCAATCCCATATGGATCAGTGCCTCCCTCATGAAGGCCCAATGGACTCTGTCAAAGGCCTTTTCTGCATCCACTGACAAAAGACTAAATGGGATGTTACGTTGCTTTGCTTTTTGGATAAATAGTATAGTCCTAATAGTGTTATCTCTTGCTTCTCGGCCTTTGACAAAGCCCACCTGATCCATGTTAATCATTGAGGGAAGCAACGGGGCTAGGCGTTCTGCCAAGATCTTGGGGTAGATCTTGACATCTACGTTTAGAAGAGAGATTGGCCTATAATTAGCCAATTCCATCTGAAATGAAATTAAAAGTATCCAGCATGTGAGGCAACAACAAAGTCTGGAGGGTCTTATAGAAAATCGGAGTAAAACCATCCGGGCCTGGGCATTTAGAAAGAGGCGTGGTCTTAATAGCTTCCAATATCTCCGCTCCCGTGATTGGAGCTTCTAAAGACGCTATTGTGTCATTTAAAGGCGGAAGCTGGTTAGAGGAAATGTATTCCCTAAGTTTTTTAGTTAGCTTGTCTGGGGCTAAGTCTGCATATTTGCCCTTAAGAGTATAAAGCTCCTTATAGTATTCCTTAAAGACCTCCAGGATCTCGTCCGGTCTGTGTACCTCCACTCCCCCTTTATCTCTAATTTTAGGTATATAAGATTGATTGACTCTAGAGTGGAGCAATCTGGCAAGTGGTCCTGCGCACTTATTAGCTGTTCTATAGTAATAATTTCTCGTCCTGTCCATGAAAGCTTTAGATTTCTGGGCCAGTAAATCTTTGGTCTTGTCCGGACTGATCCTTTGTAGACAGGACCTCAATCTAGATAACGTGTGTTTGTGGGCTACTTCCAATGCATTTATCTGTTTGATCTTATTAGAGATCTCCTCAGCCCTGGCTTTTTTAATGCGAGATCCATGCTTGATTAAAGTTCCTCATATCATACATTTAAGGGCCTCCCACTTGTAGGTCTGTGGTGTGGGGTCTGTCACGTGTACCTGAGAGACTATCTCGTTATCTTTAAGCTCCGCCGTACATATTGAATCTTTAAGAAGCTCGTTGTTGAGTTTCCACGTCCAGGGTTTACGAACTGTCTGGTATTGTCAACCTTAAGTGTACAGGAGCATAGTCAGACAACAAAATGTCTCCCAATGTCTGTCTGGGGATCCCATGAGAGCATACTATGGCTAACTAGAAAGTAGTCCAATCGACTAAGAGTTATGAACGTTAGAATAGTATGAGAAATCTCTATCTCTCGGATGAAATACCTGCCATACGTCAATGAGCTGGAGAGAGTGGAGGAGGTTCTTTAAAGCCCGAAGGCGTTTACATGGTACTGTACCTCTGCCTGAGGAAGTGTCCACGCCAGGGTCCATAGCAAAGTTGAAGTCACCACCTATCCGTATGGAGCCCTCTGCGAAACCAGCAGTTTGTTCAGAAGGGTTCGACATGCCAGTGTCTGATTCCTGTTGGGAAAGTACCAATTCACAATGGTTAGAATAGAGGCAGTAACCTGTATTTTAAGAAAAATAAATCTTCCTCCCTAATCTACGCTCATTTCCACATGTGATATTGAGTTCTGAGGATGTATTCCAATAGAAACCCCTTTGGACCTTGCGTTTGGATTGGAGCTATGTAACCAAGTTGAGTAGTAACGGTTTCGAATATTTGGTACTGAACCCGACTTAAAGTGGGTCCCCTGGAGTAGAACCACTTGTGCTTTCTTTTTATGAAGATCATATAAGATTTGTGAACGTTTTTTGGGTACATTGAACCCCCTAACATTAAATGTATAGACGTTCAGGGAAGACATTTCTGAAGTGCCCAGATCGTAACAATCAGGCGGGGGTTCTTTCTCTTTGTATTCCCCTCTTTTTCCTTTTCTTTCTCTTTCTCCCCTCTGTTTTTTAAAAAAGAAAAGTACACAATCAAGTTGTATCCAAAAAAAATATGGTGAGTAGGTGCTAAGTGATGGGACGGGTGGGGAGAGGTAAAGAGCGCCGGCTTTTAGATGAAAAAAGAGAAAATAAAGACAAGAAAAGAGGAAAATTAAAGAGAAAGAAAGAGAACACAAGACAAAAACGGAAAAGAGGGTCCTGGCACCATCCATGCAGGACGCTTAACACCGGAGCTCCGGCATCAACGCCCATCAAAACGGTGATTTCCAGCGCTCTCAGCCTCCCCAGCAAGACACACAGAAGCATCAGCTGCAGCTCACCGGGAGGATCAGCGGATGCCGAGACAGTCGCTCCGGAGCAAGGAGCGACCGCCCAAGGTGACGGACTTCTTCTCCCCAGGCCCCGCTCTGGCTTCCCGCTCTAAGATGGCGCCGGCTGAGCCCCTATCAGCGCGCTCTTCCCGCGCTTCTTAACAGCCCGAGGTCAGGGGGAGAACCAGATGATAACACGCCGGTCACGCTGGGCTGCCTGAGGGGCCTGCTTGATTCCCTGCGCAAAGCCTTACAGGCAGACATGAGAGATTGCATAAGAGAGATGAGGGAGGATATGGCCGCCATGGGAGAACGTACACAACACATTGAAACCAAAATGGCGGCGTTTGCCACAGCTCATAATGAGCTTGCAGACAGCTACCAAGGAGTGGAACAGGATATTAAGACCATAAGAGCAGTAACCTGGGATCTGGAGGATAAGCTAAGAAAAAATAATCTGAAACTCAGAGGTATCCCAGAAACAGAGGAAGAGGAGGACATTAAAGGAACAGTACATACATTCCTCTGTTCAATATTGCCAGATATGCCTGTCTCTGAGCTATTACCAGAAAAAGCATACAGACTTCCAAGACCCCCTAACATCAGACAGGATCTGCCCAGAGACGTCCTGGTGTCTTCACTCCCCCCAGACCTAGAGACATGGTCGGTCATACTGAAACTGAGACAGCATCCTCTGGACTCTGGGAACTACAAGGGATGGCAGGCTTACCCGGATCTCTACCAAGGCACACTGGCTAGACGCAGAGACTTTGCACCCCATTGCAAAATCCTTCGGGATAGAGGCATACAATATTCTTGGGGCTCTCCAGTAAATTTATCCTTTAGATATAAAGGCAACAGACATGTCTTTACGTCTCCTTCCAAACTCAAGATGGCTCTCGGAGAATGGAACCTACAGCAACCCTCTGCTTCTCCCTCGGCTGCCTCCAAGAAACAGCGACAAAACTCTGGAAGCCCACCCAACCTTCGTGAGGCTGAGAAATGACCTCTAACAACTACTATGGGACTTGCTGGTGCTGGTTAATTTGATTTCCCAGCCTAAGTTTCCGGTTATTTAGGCTGTGGTGTTGTGAGCAGTGAGTCACACTTCCACCGAGGTGACTCTCTCCTGCCTTTGGTGAGGTTGGGAGAGCTAAGGAGCTCACATTGATTCCCCTCTTATTCCGGTCCCGTCCTGCTTGGTGGGAAGGAGATTGGTTAATACTTATATTTTCATATCAGTTTATGTGTTTATGTAATTGTTGTTCTGCTACCTGTATTCTTCCTTTTTATTTGTCCCTTTTATTCTCTCTTTTCCGCCTTTCCCTCTCTCTCCCCTTCCCTTATCCCCCCCCCCCCTTTTTTTTTTTTTTTTCCCCCTCAGCTTTGAACTTTTCACACCTTTCTGCAGCTTTAAAGATTCCTGCCTTGGTGTAGGCGGTGTCTATATACGTTTTGTAAGGTTTTCAACAGATTGAGGAATTGGTATTTAACGAAAATGAGCATCACAATGGTATCATTTGATGTTAACGGCCTTAACGCCCCCTGTAAAAGAGCAATACTTTTGGCAACACCTGAAAAAAGCTCAAAATGATGTAGTGTTTTTTTGCAGGAGACTCACCTGTTGGGGAAGGACCATCCCAGATTGGCCTCGGCTCTTTACCCAACACAATTCCTAGCCGGGGGGGCCTCTAAAAAATCTGGGGTGGCCGTTCTGATCCACAGGTCGGTCTCATTTAAATTGATTGAGGAGGTGACTGACCCGGCGGGCAGATACGTCATTGTGCTATGTCTCCTTAATGACAAACCCTACACAAAAAATCAATGCATATCACCTGACCTCCTCCTCTAATGTTGAACAACTCTCTGAGGCCATTAAGCTTTATTTTAAAGAAAACTCCACGGCTGATATGCCCCGGACACCTTGTGATTTGCCCATAAGGCGGTCCTCAGGGGCTTGCTCCTCAAAATGGCGGCTACAGCAAAAAGAAAATGACAAAACTTTGCTTACACTACTAGAAAAAATAAAAAAATTAGAAGCCCTCCAGAGAGACTCACGGTTGACTGTGTAGCCCCCCGACTTGCTGATGGCCAGACGAGAGCTTCACACTCTGCTCCTTGTTTGAGCGGAACATCAGCTCAAGAAATCTGGGGCGAGGTTTTATGGCATGGGAGACAGGGCCGGAACGTTGCTAGCCAGGAGAATTTAAAAAAAAAAAAAAGGGAACTA
The DNA here is from genome assembly GCA_033576535.1 of Allobates femoralis. NCBI lineage: Eukaryota > Metazoa > Chordata > Amphibia > Anura > Aromobatidae > Allobates > Allobates femoralis. The sequence continues at coordinate 13,609,355 of JARQOC010000007.1, read as the reverse complement.
CAGACAAAAATTCCCTTTATACGTAAGGTAGATGGCACAACGGTACGCAATCCTATTGCAATAGCAAACAAATTCAAGTCTTACTACCACTCCTTGTATAACTTACGAGACTCTGGCTCGGTTCCACAGCCTTCGCCTGACTCTAAGGCATTCCTGGAACAGGCTAGGCTTCCTGCCCTTTCCGAGGAACAATTTAGGATGCTTAATGCGCCCTTTACTGAGCAGGAGGTTCAGGGGGTTATTGCATCTACCAAAAAACGAACTGCGCCGGGGCCCGATGGGTTCTCATTCCAGTACTACTCCAGTTTTTCGCAGCTTTTAACTACACCCTTGTTGGACCTCTTTAACTTTTGGCGTAGGGTGGGAAGTATTAGACGGGAGGGTTTGGAAGCAATTATAACCACTCTCCCCAAGCCGGGCAAAACACCTGACTCCCCGGGCAACTTCCGCCCAATCGCTTTACTAAATCGTGATGTAAAACTGTATGCTAAACTGCTTGCTAATAGACTTGGAGAAGTACCGTGTTTCCCCGAAAGTAAGACAGGGTCTTACATTCTCTTTGTGGCCAAAAGTGGCCCCCTGTCTTACTTTTGGGGGGGGGGGGGGCCTTACATTGGAGGCCCCACCATCCATCCATCCACACACTTCAGCCATCCATCCACACATACAGACACATGCATACACATATATACACACCACACACAGTCACACACACATAGCACCACTTCTTACCGGGTCTGGTGTGGGGTCCCCGATGGTCCTGTGCCGTCCTCTGTGCTCCTGTCTGGTCCCCGAGATGATCCGCTGCCGTCCGCCGTGTTCCGGTGCCGTTTTGCACCGGTATTGCTGGTCCTAGGCTCCATGGTCCCTGCTCTTCCGGAGTTCAGGCTGCAGCTCCGCCCAGGTCATAGTGTGGGCCAATCAGCATAGCGGCGCTGACGTCAGAGGCAAGCGCCCGATGACGCTTGCTTCTGAGCGCCGCTATGCTGATTGGCCCACACTATGACCTGGGCGAAGCTGCAGCCTGAACTCCGGAAGAGCAGGGACCATGGAGCCTAGGACCGGCAATACCGGTGCAAAACGGCACAAGAACACGGCGGACGGCAGCGGATCATCTCGGGGACCGGAGCACAGAGGACGGCACAGGACCATCGGGGACCCCACACCGGACCCGGTAAGAAGCCATGCTATGTGTGTGTGGTGTGTGTATATATGTGTATGCTTGTGTCTGTATGTGTGTATGTGTACACCCTCCCCCTCCCCCCCCCCCCCCCCCCCCGTGTTTCCCCGATAGTAGGACCCCCCCTCCCCCCTACCCTGCCTTACATTCAGGGGGGGTCTTACATTAGCAGACCCCCCGTCCCCCCCCCACCCTGTCTTACTTTCGGGGGGGGTCTTACTATCGGGGAAACACGGTATTACCTTCCCTGGTAGGACTGGAGCAGGTGGGGTTTGTCCCGGGGAGACAGGCTAGCGATGGCACGAGGAGACTGGTGGACTTGATGGAGATCATGGAGAGGAGGGGGGCTCCCGGTGCATTCCTGTCCCTTGACGCTGAAAAATCGTTCGACAGGGTGCACTGGGGGTACCTACAAGAAGTCCTCCAAAGATTTGGAGTAGTTGGCGACCTCCAAAGAACCATCATGGCTCTCTACTCCTCTCCCTGCGCTTCGGTCAGGGCATCAGGATTCATGTCCTCAGTGTTTAACATTTCCAACGGAACCAGGCAGGGCTGCCCCCTCTCCCTGCTGATTTTCGCCTTGGTAATGGCACCCTTGGCTGCGGTGGTGAGGGCGGACCCTGAAATTCGGGGAGTGGAGGTGGAACCTGTGGAGCATAAGATAGGGCTCTATGCGGATGATGTGGTCTTCATGTGCTCGCAGCTCCCCTCCACGATCCCGAAATTTTTAAAAGTTCTGGAGGACTTCTCCCATGCATCCTATTACAAATTGAACATGACTAAATCTTTTTCTTTCTATCCATTAATATCACATAATCTGAACAGGAGGTCATCAGGGGGCAGTTCTCATTTACCTGGGCGGAGGAGGGCTTCACCTATTTGGGTTTGCACTTAACTAAACTAAACAAAATTGTACGACATAACTGCGAGTCCTTGTTCAAAAGTATCCAAAGGGAATTGGAAAGTCATTCTGGCCTCCTCATATCGTGGATGGCCAAAATTCAAATTATCAAAATGACTTATCTTCCTAAGATACTATACCTGCTGAGGTGTCTCCCCCTCCTTATCCCGGGCAGATTTCTGCGAGCGTTCCAGTCATTATTAGGTCGATTTATATAGCAAGGGAAGCCGCACCGAATAGCAACCAGGGTCCTCACTCTGCATACCTTGACGGGGGGGGCTGGGAGTCCCGGACGTCCATTCCTACTATAAAGCCGTACACCTTGAGGCAGCTAGGAACTGGTGGTCACAGGAACAGACCTCTCTTTGGCTATTGTTGGAAATAAATTAGTTGAAATATTCCCAGGTATCAGGAGGCCTATCCTCTGAGAATTTTACTGAGAATATGGTCCCAGGAGGGTAGAGATTTACTATCCTTCCTGCATAGATATATCACACTGGATGCGGTAGAACACTCCATTGGGCTTCTGTCCCTCCAGAATTGGAAACTGAAGGGAATTCATCTTTTGAATCAAATTATGGAGGGGGGGTAGCTTGAGATCTTTCTTTGCGTTGGTGGATAGCTTTGCCATCCCCAAAAAAGATTTTTTTTTTTAAATACCTATAGCTGCGGCATTTCCTGGCCTCTGTCTCCCTGCCTGTCTCATCCCGGGAGATTTTTAATGGCTCTTTGCAGGCTTTCTTTAAGTTGAGGGGCATCAGCTCTGGTGGTGTCTCCATTATCTACAAAGCACTCCTGAACCAACACACTAGACAGTCATGTATGTGAGCTTCTAAGTGGGAGAGGGGACTGGGGTTTGTTGCCCCCTTGGAGGCTTGGCAGAAGGCGGCCTCACGTGTCTCTTTATTCGTCATGTATAAACCACCTAGAGCAGGCAAAGAAGCTCCAGCTTCACTGGTATCTGACCCCGGACCGAATAGCAAAATTTGGGGGCAGAGATCCTCCTACATCTCAGCTGTGTTGGCGGGGTTGCCCCACATTGGGATCCCCAGCCCACATTTGGTGGGATTGCCCTATTATAAAACCTTTCTGGGGCGAGATTGAGTACCTGCTTGGCACCCTTACAGGACTCCCATTGGCGCTGGAGCCCCCGGTTGCTCTGTTGGGCTTGGACCTTGACTCTATTCCTAAAATTCTGTGCCCTATTGTTACTAACACATTGGTAGCGGCAAGACTGTGTCTGGCATCCAAGTGGAAGTCTCCGAATCCTCCATCTAAGACGGAATTAGTTAACCGCATAAATTTACACTTTCAGTATGAACTTCTTTTAGCACACGATCTCTCCACGAGAAACAAAATATTGAACTGGTGGGATCCCTGGGCACAGTCAGCCCTTAATGTTATAGAGGTCACTAGGTGAATGAGCTGAATGTGACATATTTGCGAACCATAACGCATTCTTGGGGTGAGACGAAGTGGTGTTCTACTACTACTGTTAAACCTTACTAACGGATTTGACCTGGAATGATGCTTGTGAATGCTCTGTCTCATTTTTCCATATTTTCCTCCCCCTTACCCTTCCCTCTTCCTCACTTCCCATTACTGTTTGTGATAATTTTCTTTATTTTGCAGGCTTAATTTTTAATCCTGATGTTAGAGCCTTGTTTTGTTCAATTGGCGAATTGTGTATTTGATATTCTTTAATAAAAACACAATGGTTAAATAAAAAAAATAAACGGAAAAGAGTAGTGACCAAGAATTGGTCTACAGTTTACTTATGGTATGTATCTAAACTTCCACACCCGCCAGCAGAGTGTGGATCCCTAGAGTAGGATGTGTCCTTTCCACTCGAGGTCTATGCCCCCACACCGTGACCTTTAAAGAAAGTAACTAAATGATACAAGGTATTAAACACCAGTAATCATAACCCTAATATTAACATACATATCTAATTACCAACCAGGAAGGTTAAGATAACACTCCATCATATTATATAAGCTACATAAACTGTCAGGAGCGACGCAGCTCATCTCAGATCTCTTTATAAGGTTAAATAGGGCACTATATACACTATGGAGAGATCTCCATTGTTATCATATATAAAGAGAGAGAAAACATATTGCAGCAATGTCATGTAATCAGGTATGACCAGAGTGATCGGGTGTCTCTCCTCTGTCGACTCTTCAGTCTCTACTTCCTCTTCGTCTGCGGCGTCTAGGACGTTTCTCCCTTGGAGGTGGCCTCTGGATATTAAAGTCCGGAAGGTATGACCATTCCGTTATTGTCAAATCAGGAGCAGATATCTCGAGTTCAGCCAAGAACTCTGGGATACCGTCTGGGTGCGACATGGATATAAACCGACCGGCTTTGAGGCTGGACAGCTAACAGCACTGCCATAGCCTGCTAGTTCACGGGTCCCAGCACCTCTCCCAGGAGCCCACACTAATTCAGGACCTGGTCTGGGCCTGCACTTCAACACCGTCCAGCCTTGCCGTGATTGGCCACGCATCACGTGACCACCCTGCGTCATAGGGGCGGGCGCGTTGACGCGGCCGGTCAGGTCTTGCGTCTGTGGATGCCAGTTACGGCAGCAACATGCCCATCACCATGACACAGGGCAAAGAGGCAGCCTTCCACACGCCCCCTTAATGACGTGAAGCGGCCCAGCCAATCCAAAATTGCGAATCCCAATGCCCCTCCCCCACACAGCCAGTGACTCCAACCGAGACTGTCCTTCCCAGCTTCCCCCCCCCCCCCCCCTTCCCGCCTGCTCACATGGGGATTGCCCAACATGCAGGGAACCTCCCCAGTCTAGAGCTCCCCCGGGCAACAAGGAGACTGATCCATACAAGTTTGTCCAGAGGCACTCTCCCACCACATCACCAATGAATGACACATCTCACTCTCCTTCACCCCACGACCAGGCTGAGTTACACTCCGAAGGGGAACTCTCAGATCCAGATCCAGTCCAGGAAATATAGACCAGACACCCAGGCAATGGTTGACAAGCCTCATCGAGGCCGTTAACAAAACAGTCAATTACTTCTCTGCCACCGCCCCGGAGTACAGTGTGTCTTTTACAAAGGCAAAGTGCTCTCGTTGAGTCTTCAGTCACGCTGATTTTAGGGACATAATCCAACAATATTGGGAACGTCCAGGCAAGTGCTTCGCAGGTCACAGACCTATCGAAGCCAAATACCCCTTGGCGTCATACCATTATAAAGAATGGGATAGGTCGCAAGCAATCAACCCTCCAGTATTGCACCTGGCTAGCAAAACCCTCCTAACTTACAGCTCACCTGTCAAAGATCCCCAACGACTGCCAAATAAATGACCTGGCACGCTCGATCTTTGAAGCCTCGGGGACAGTCCTCTCACCCTCATTCGCGACGGCGTGGGCTGCTAAAGCAAGAGGTATCCTGGATATATTCCCTATGCGCAATATTACAAGACCTCGACCCCCCAGCCCACACAAGATGCAACTGACCTATTCGACCAGCTCAATGGCTGGAGGAGTACTTCTTACTCGCGTCCTTAGACACAGGCAACTGTTCCGCGTTGGCAGCGGCGAACGCCATCTCTATTCGCCAAACTCTCTGGCTCAGAGGTAGGCACGCGGACGCTACATCGAGGAGATACCTCATAACCCTACCAAGGAGATCGCCTTTTTGGGGGAAAGCTTAGGGTAAATCCTTCTTCTTTTTTTTTTTTTTTTTTTTTTTTTTTTTTTTTATTCAAGAAAAACTGTTTTTTAACATTAGACATTGAAGCATCTCCAATTCCATATCATTGAAGACCTACAGAGCAGATCAGTTTTTATAAAAAAAAAAAAATAAATAAATAAAAGAACAAAAAGGAACAAAAAAATATAATCGCGCTACATTTAAGACAGAGGAAAAATCGAAGTCTTTGATTCATTATAGGCTCGCTCTGAGTCTAAAATGGTTGGCCTATAATTCTATCTCCTGTGTTCTCTCATATATCGGCAATAGGACAGGCCAACTGACTTAGTAGCACCATGTCGTAGCACTATTGTTTAACACTACAAACTAACCCATAACATGGGTACCCAACGTAAGCGCTCCATAGTCGTCCCAGTACGATAGGCGGCCTCGTTCAGACACTCATATAATGAAACAGGAACAGAAATGAGAAAAGTAGAAATAACATTGGGAGTAGGAAAGCCGAAGCAGTACAAAGGAAAGAGGGGTCCTGAGTATCAGGTAACAGAGGACGGGATGATAGAGATGGGAGGGGCGGGGAGATGGGTGTATCAGTGCAGTAATTAATCTCGCCCCTCCAAGAGACTCTTTCATTAGAGAAAAATGTTCTGGAAGAGTGGTGAATCCTGGAACGTGATCCAATCCATGTGTGGGAGAATTTGGCTTGGGTGTCCGTGGCTTCAGCGGCCAGCTCTTTCGTATGGTATAAGTCAGTTAACTCCTTATACCATTCTCAAATGGATGGTCACTCCCTGGATTTCCAGAGGCGCAGGATTACTGCCCGAGCTGTGGTGACCGAATCTCAGAAGGTCTTTTTTTTTTTTTTTTTTTTAATAAAACCAATGGAGGCAGGTACAGGGGAGAGAAGGGCAATCTCAGGTGAACCCTGTATAACATTGCCTGTTACCAGTGCATAGTTCCGGAAGACCTTATTCCAATAGTCCTGTATCGCATCACATTCCCACCAGATGTGCAGCTCAGTACCGATTGCCGCCTCACATTTCCAGCACTGATTAGAATGCGCAGGAGACATCTTATGCAGCCTGACCGGGCACAAATACCACCTGGACAAGATTTTGTAATTTCGCTCCTGAGCTGAACAAGGGGCGGCCAACAGATGCGTACATTGGAAACTCTTCTGCCACTCCACTGGGGAGAGTTCCCTTCCAAGCTCTCTCCCATGCCTTCTGGAAAGCTCATTTCTCCTGCCTCCTCTCCAGCACAATAATTCTATATAGGACAGAAATGGCATGTGTAGGGGGTGACTCAAGATTAAAGACATCCTCCAATGGGTTTAAGTCTGTACGTATCCTATCCGGTGGTGGAGCCCGTTGGTGAGATGATATAAGTTGGAAATACTCTAACCATTTCAACTGCATGAGTGGAAACTTGCTGTAGGTCTGAGAGAGGTCGCAGCCTCCCCCTTACTATTAACTGACCGAGCCGTACCTCCCCCACACTCTTGCAGCCGAGGAAACTCCCGTCTACCCATCGCTGGAGAAAAGGCTGGATTGCCAAATAATGGTGAGAGGACTAAGAGTTCCCGCTTGTACAAAGGTGCGCTCTATTTTGTACCAGGTCGACAGAGTCCATAGTGAGGTCCGTCTCCACCCCTAAGCTCCTGACGTCCCATAGTCATCAAAGGCAAATGGTGTAGTGTGACTGGGACCCCCTCCTGTTTTAACGACACACCTTTTTTTTTTTTTTTTTAATTCCCAAGGAGCGTTTATTGCCAGTCCAGTAATCTGACCAACAATGCTGCTTGGTAATAGGTTTTAAAATCGGGGAGACCCATTCCACCACTATCCCTGGTAGCCATTAGGATTTTCAATTTTAGTCTCGGCTTCTTGCCTCCCCAGACAAAGCGGGACACAATGGCATCCAGTCTGGTAAAGTCTTGGGTAATGCTGAGGAAGCTGTAAAGAAAACGTGGAAGAACATCCATACGGATCACATTCATTCTGCCCAACCACTATAAATTCAACGGTCTATATGCCGCCAACTGTTTTTCTACCTGAGTCATCGGGGCATAGTGATTGCGAAGACTGAAACTGGATAGGTCATCGGGTATATGTATCCCTTGGTATTTGAGTCTTTTTCTCTATTGAAATGGAAAGAAAGAACTGAGGTAAGGGACCTCCCCAGATGGGAGAGATACATTCATGGCCTCAGATTTTGTATGGTTCACTTTGAGACGTTTGGCTCCCTGAGCAATTTTAATCTCTCTCATAATATTCGGGAACGAGACACGAGGATGGGACACATATAACAGGAGGCCATCTACAAACAAAGCCGTTTTATGCTGTTGCTGACCCAATTGGATTCCCGCTATATCTACGTTATGCAGGGCCACCGCCAAGTGTTCCATAACCACAACGTAAAGGAGAGGAGATAAAGGGCATCCCTGTCGTGTCCCATTGCCAATACCGAAGGGATCAGAGAGCGCCCCATTCACCCGAACCCTCGCGGACAGTCTGGAATATAAAGAGAAAATCCTGACCAAGATTCGGGGGCCCACCTCTAACTGACGTAGTGTCTCCCCCTTGAATCCCCAGTGGACTGTCAAAGGCCTTTTCAGCGTCCACCGACAACAAAGTGGAAGTTGTTGTTGCTTGGCCTTCTGTATCAGGAGTAGAGTTTTCAGAGTGTTCTCTCTGGCCTCCTGACCCCTGACAAAGCCCACCTGATCCAAATCAATAATCGAGGGGAGTAACCGCGCCAATCTATCCCCCAGTATTTGAGTACATTTTTATATCCACATTCAACAGGGAGATAGGACGATAGTTGGATGCCACGATCCAGTCCCTTCCTGGTTTTGGGAGAATAGTAATGTGAGCCTCCAATGTTTGTGGGGCAAAGTCTGTTCCCTCCGAAATAGAATTGAATGTGGCTAAAAGTTGTGGAGTTAGTACGTCCACGAGGTTCCTGTAGAAAATAGGGGTGAAACCGTTTGGTCCCGGGCACTTCGAAGGTGGAGTAGTTTTTAATGGCTTCCATGAGTTCAGTCTCCGCAATATCAGACTCCAGGGCCAAGATATTGGCCTCTCCAAGAACAGGTAAAGCGGTCGAGTCTATATACGCCCTAAATTTGCCCAGTAAGGCTTTTTCAGGGAAGTCTGCAAATTTCCCCTTGATATTATAGAGCGCTGGTTGTATGCCCTGAAAACCTCTAAGATTTCTTTAGGGTTATGCGTCACTCCCCATTATCATTTTTAAATTTTGGTATACAATTGTGTCTGTCTGGGGTGTAGCAGTCGGGCCAGGGGGCGGTCACACTTGTTGGCAGTTCGATTAAAAATAGCTCTTCGCGTTCTCCATCTGATGCGCATAATTGTGATCTAGAAGTGCTTTTAATTCTAGGCGCCTTCTCATGAGTTCCTCCTTAGTCGTCTGGGACAGTGTCTGTTTGTGGCTGACTTCCAGGTCATGGATCTGGGGGAGAGTAGGGACCTATTCTGTTTAAGACAGGCATCATGTTTAATCAGTGTGCCCTGTGAGATACACTTCAGTGTCTCCCATTTGAGGGGATGGGGAGTCTCGTCAGTGGCATGGACCGCCACAAAAACTGGCCACATCCTCCCTAAGTTCCGCGAGGCACAAATTGTCCTCCAGAAGCTGGCTATTGAGCCTCCACGTCCATGACCTCAGTGGGAAGTCTGGTATTTCTAGACTCAAACACTGGTGCGTGGTCTGAAAAGAGGATGTCTCCAATCCTAGCGCCGGGATTCCACCCCAAAGCCGAGTGACTAACCAGGAAGAACTAAATACGGCTGTACGAGTTATGGACAGCTAAAAAATACGAGTAATCCCTGCCCTGCGGGTGTAAAATCCGCCAAACGTCCCCGAGCTGCAGAGTGCGAAGGAAGCTCTTAAGTGACTATAGGGATCTGCTCGGCACATTACCTGTCCTAGAAGTGGAGTGGACTGCAGATCTCTTTTGGGGTGTGTTGAACCCACTCACGTTCAGTGTGCATACTGTTAAAGAGGTCATTATGCTATTGAACTGCTTCTAAAAACGTGAGTGGGTCGTATGCTCAATTTGCAGGGTTACTGCACTGATACTAGGGCAACAAGGGAGGGGTGGTAGCGGGATGGGGGAAGGACTGTAAGAGGAAGGAGGTGAAGACTAGAAGAAGAAAAGTGCTAGATAAACAGAAAATGGAAGATTAAGAAATGAGTTTTCAAGAACAGAAAATATAGAGCCAAGAAAGGCCAGGAAACCAGAAAAGATCTGATTTCCTAGTGTGGGGAACAAATTTCCACACTTGCCTGCAAGTGTGGAGCCCCTCAGGGTGTCTGTCCTGTCCGGGTGGTGGATAGAGGCTCCCCACCGCAAACCTGCATCAATATAACGAGGCTGTGCAATAAGGTAGTTAAAAGAGAAGAAAAAATATAGCTTGTACAATCTTAATCTTGCTACTAAGAACAACCTAAAACAACTTTCAGGTAACATGTTATGACCACTGCAGGAAATTCCCTGCGTACATATAGCCCCAGGTTCCGACCTGGGAAATTCCAGAAATGGCACTATCAATGGGTAGACCCTAGTACAGTGATGGCGAACTCCAGGCCTCGAGTGCCACCAACAGTGCAGGTTTTCAGGATTTCCTCAGCATTGCACAGAGGTTGGAATCATCACCAGTGCAGGTGATTATATTATCACCTGTGCAATGGAAGGAAATCCTGAAAACCTGCACTGTTGGTGGCACTCGAGGCCTGGAGTTCGCCATCACTGCCCTAGTACATGAACCAGTTCAAACAAATGAAAACCTTCCCAGGGCCCCCCCCGCTCCCTCTACTTCTAAGGGAATCCCAAACTCTCAAGGGATCACAGTTCTCCTTAGTGTTCAGAATAGGCGTCCGCCACAATCAGCCTGGCCAAGATCAGATGACTCATGGCGGTCAGATGGCCTCCTTTTGCGTCATCGCCTCTGATTTGGAGCCCTTTGTGGGAGCCCAAGCTCAATATCAGCGGGTGCAGTGGGCCAATTGGTGATCTCGATGCCAGGGTCATCTATCTCCAGCTAGTGAAGAAAGTCTGCGATATGCCTGGGATGCGACATGCCGATCTGTCGGCCCTCTCTCCGCACCTGTAAGCAAAAGGGATAGCCCCAAGAGTACTGGAGGTCATGGGAACGAAGAAGTTCAAGAAGAGGACGCAGAGCTATACGTTTCAATAGGGTGCAGCGGGAGAGATCCGCCAGTAGTTTAATATTGTGTCCCTGGAAAACATGCGCTTTCCGTTGACGTGCCTTCCCACAAATCTCCTCTTTCGCCCGGTAATTGTGGATCCAGCACACAACATCCCTAGGCCTCTCACCCTCAGCCGGAGGGGGGCCCAGAGACCTGTGCACCCTGTCAAACTCAAGCTCATAGTCTGCGGGTCTGTCTCTTATGTCGTTCAAAAAGCTCCTTATTGTGGCATGCAATTCTGAGAGACACTCTGGCATTCCACGTATCCTTGCGTTGTTCCGTCGATCCCTGTTCTCTAGATCCTCCATGAGATCCAGGGCATACTCTAGGCGGGCTGATTGTTCCAGTGCGTGTTTTTCGAGAGCACCAATACGCCTAGCAAAATCAGAAGCATTTGATTCAGAAGCAGAGATTCTGTAGGTGAGATGGCCAACCTCCGCCCGTATGGCTGTTGTTTCGGCCTTAAATGACTCTTCTAGTTTTGAACACAAAGCTGTCGATTTCGTCCCTTGAGGGGATATTGGCAATACGAGCCTTGAAGTCTTCCCATAAATCCTGATCAGGCTCCGATACATGGCGAGTGGTCCTGGTGGGGTCAGGTCCCATAAGCCCGGAGACCAGTGGCTGGCGCCTACTATACTGGTCCTGTAGTTCAGAGGATCCCCTGGGCTCCGGGGCTGGTGTATCACATTGTTGGTTCGTAGAGTTCACGGACGCCAGAGATTCCTTGATAATTGGGCTGCCTGGAGGGGTCCCATGTGGCGCAACAGTAGCCTGGGTCGTCCCGCCCGAGAATGAGGAGGAACGAGGCCTGGCATTGTGCCCTGTAGGATCAGGGGGCAATGCCCCCCCCTGTCTGCCTGCATCCCCAATGGCTCCACTTCTCTTAATCCTCCACCCCAGCCCGGTGAGGCTATATTAGAGTCTATGGTGTGAGGGTCCTGCAGGTCCCAGGTCTCAGTCTCTCCTCTCTCCCCCAGGGCCTGCCAGTCATGTAACCCAGATCCCTGTGGTTCCTTCCCTCCTGTGCACACTGCAGCTGCAGCAGCTCTGAGCTCCCCCTGACCCAGTAGGGGGTTAAGCGCTGGCTCATGGTATGCAGCGGCCAGGGTACCTGCAGGTCGGGTCTCTCGTCTTCCTGCAGTTTCCATGGGTCCTCTGCTTGCCCTCCGTGTCTCCAAAGCCTGCTGGGGGAAGGATCCCTCTGTGTCTGCGCGTCCGCAGCCTGAAGGACCTGGCGCGGCCGCCATCTTGGAATGTGAAGTTCCCAGGGCCCACCGCCCTGTGCTGCGCAGATACCGGGATATATTGGCCCCCAGGGACGCCACACCACTCGGTCATCTGTACTTTCAACATGATGGACTTATTCACAGCTCTGCACATGGGAGCTGCTACAAAGGGAGTAGAGATCCTGGGTAGAACACAAAATGAGAAAAAGTGATCCTTATACTGGAGATCTGCATGTTGATAGTACAGATGACCATCTGACCCCACATAACCAATATGGGAAGGATTGAAACCTTATAACCTAAAAGGAGAAACTACTTTTGACAATATCTACAGTGAGGGATACTCAAGGAATCATTTCTGACAGACCATTCCAAGAATTACTGGAAAGGACTGTAAAACACCTCAAAAGAAAGGGAACTTGTGTATGTGGCTAGAAGTTGTTGAGACGAAAAAAAACCCTGGGATAATACTGATGCCTGGAAATCTGACAAGACCTATCCTACACAAGAAAGTGGTTCCTTGTTCCACATCTACTCCTCAGCTTGCACGTCTGGACATCAGATTAATAATCTTGTGGCTCGCATGCGACTAGTGTGACCCACACATCCTTCATTACTTTTACCTTGAAAGCCCCTGATGAGCCTCTCATTTGATTTGGAGAGGTGAAACACGTCGGGCAGGGAAAAGATTGCCGTATTTATGGAAATAATTGATATATATTAGGTCTATGTGACTATAGGACCTATTGACAGGAGCTATAGGTGACAGATATAATAGGGCACTAGGACAACACTTGACAATGAGACAGATTGACTGACTTTAACCAATGGATTGGGTTAAATGGTTGGATTTTCTGTGATGCGCATTGTATCCGGGAAGTCTTCTCCCTTTACCCATAGAAAAAACGCTGACTAGGGTGTCCTACACCTTGAAAAAAACTCCAAGAGGTTCATATTTGCATAGACGGTTGTTTGTCTGTATGTATGTTTTGGGGGGTGGGTAACACGTTGATAAATTGTACTGTATTCACCAATCCACACTGGATTTTTAAAGAAGACTTAACTTTTTACTTGTAGTTGTATTTTATTATTTTCTTTAATTGCCATATGAATAAGAAATTAAAATAACTGTAAAAACTGTTTGGTGAAATACCTCTCAACCGCACCCAGAGTCTTCTCAAAAGTCATGGCGGCCGTTATGACCATTCTCCATGTGCGGGCAATGGTTGTCCTCCCTTACCTGGACGACCTGCTAATGGAAGGACGATCCTTCCAAACTTGCTTCGAAAGCATCCAAATAACGGCGGACACAGGCTCTCCTGCCTGGGGTGGCTCATAAACTTAGACAAATCATTCCCAACGCCTGCCCAAAGAATAAATGTTCTAGGTAAGACCTTCAACACCGCACGAGGGCTAGTCCTACTCCCTCAAGACAAGGCCACAACGACTCGCAAAGGAGTTTGCACTCGACCACCTCAAACCATCCGATTCGGCATGGGGGTCCCAGGGAAAATGGTAGCCGCAATGATAGTGGTTCCCTTTGCTCAGCTACCCTTCTGACCCTTGTAGCTTGGCCTCCTCTCAGCTTGGGACAAAAATCACTTCAGCCTCGACTGCAAGCACTGCTTAGCCACGCAAGTCAAAAAGGCACTCACCTGGTGGACACTGCCATCTTTGATAACTCAGGGAATATCCTTTTCCCAGTCCAGTAGCTAGTTGTAACCACCGACGCCAGCCTACTCTGGGGGCCGTCTATCCCCATCTCACGGGCCAAGGCCGCTGGACGCCCCAGAAGTCACGACTCCCAATCAACATTCTGGAGCTACAGGTGATCTGTTTAGCGCTCCAACACTTCCACCACCTTCTAGCCGGTCGCCCCATCCGCATTCAATCAGACAACGCAACAGCTGTTGGGTACCTCAATCACCAGGGTGGCACATGCAGCAAATCCGCAATGTGGAACATATCCTACACTGGACTGAAAAAACTCACTCCGCCATATCGGCAGTCCACATCCTGGGAGTGGACAACTGGGCGGCAGACTTCCTCAGCAGTCAGGGACTGGCCTCAGGAGAATGGTCCCTACATCCAGACTTTTTTTTTTTTTTTTTATACAAATCTGTCGGCGTTGGGGAATCCCTGACGTAGACCTGATAGTATCAAGAATGAATGCAAAAGTTCCGGGACTCGAGAGCCCTGTCTTTAATGGTGTGGCTAATGAATCCTGGGTTCTGACCCAGGCAGATCATGGTTAATGCCCGCAAACCGACATCCTCGTGCATCTATCACCACAGTTGGAAGACTTAAAACGTTTTTCTGGTGGTGCAAAGACTGCAATCGTAACCCGCTCCTTTTTTCCATCCCTACAATCCTGGAGTTCCTTCAAACTGGCCTTAATGCTGGCCTGGCACTCGGCTACATCAAGGGCCAAATCTCTGCCCTAACTGTACTATACCAACACAGGATTGCTACCAAACCACCGGTCAAAACATGCATCCAGGGGCTCTCGCACATGTGGCCGTCTGGAACCTAAACTTGGTTCTGGTCACCCTGCAGGAGCCCCCGTATGAACCGCTGCAAGAAGTATCCCTATCCCACTTCATGGTTGTCGCCTTCCTGGTCGCAATCACATCAATCAGGTGTATGTCAGAACTAGCCGCCCCATCCTATTGCGCGCGCCCCCCCCCCTCTATACTTCCACAAGGATAATGTAGTTCTATCAATCACTGACCTTCTTGCCCAAGGTGGTGTCCTACTTCCACCTCAGTGAGGACATTGTTCTACCATCCTTTTGCGCAGCACCTGTACACAGCTTCGAAAAACAGCTTCATACCTTGGACATAGTAAGGGCCCTTCGACGCTACATCTCCTGAACAGCCTCATTCCGTAAAACAAACGCTGTTTGTCATTCTTGAAGGACCCAAGAAAGGGATGGCTGCTTCAAAATCCACATTGGCAAGGTGGATCCGCTCAGCAATCCAAGAGTCCTACCACGCCAAAAACAGGCCTATCCCAGAAGGGATCAAGGTTCATTCAACTCGATCGGTGGGTGTCTCATGGGCCATTCGACATAACGCCTTGGCAGCTCAGGTTTACAAGTCCGAAACCTGGTGCAGCCTGCATACCTTCAAACACTACAACATTCACATCCAGGTCGTGGCAGACGCAAGCCTAGGTAGAAAAATTTTGCAAGCGGCAGTCGCACATCTGTAAGCAGCTGGAGCATGATGCTCGACGGTTACTCGGCTAATTCCCACCCAGGGACTGCTTTGGGACGTCCTATGGTCTTGTCCCCAATGATGCAAAGGAGAAACAGGGATTTTTGTGTACTCACTGTAAAATCCTTTCCTCCGAGCTCACCATTGGGGGACACGGCACCTGCCCTATCAGACTAGTCTACACATAACCTTGGCTTACGCTTCTTGTACCTGATCATGTTAACGTGTTCTACTGCTTTAGTGCTAAATTGACTGAGTACGCCTACTGATGGATGTATACTGCAGGGAGGAGGACGTAAGTTTTATCTTAGTGTCGCCTCCTAGTGGCAGTAAAAGCATACATCCATGGTCCTGTAACCCCCCACCCCCCAAATGAGCTCTGAGAGGATTTTACAGTGAGTAACACAAAAATCCCTGTTTTATAACTTGCATTTACCTCTTTTCAGGTCACACAGGGATGATTAAGGATGTAGTAGGAAGCTACAGGGACAGGTAGTGATAGGTTTGGGGGCATGAAGTAGATGACCAGTTACCTTTTGAGGATGCCTCAATCTTAAGTCGGGATATTTCTGACACTAAAGACATGATCATCAAAGGTGAAAAAGATTCTGATGTCAACTTCATTTTTCCTTTCCCCCATAACCACACCGTATGTGAGAGATGGTATCTGCCCCCATGAACGGGAAACCTACAGCAGAAATAAAAGGGGGGCAATCTCCCCAATCAGTGTGGTCTCCTGTTCCTGTGGGAGTGGATACCTGCATATTACCTTTTTGGAGGGATTTCCCTGTATGGATTGCCGGTCCTGGGGAGCTCGAGGCCTTTGGTGTAGTTTGTGGCCGGGTTCAGCGGCATGCGCCAGTCATCCCAGCGACTGGGGAGGCTTGCAGGGGCCTTGGAGAGAGGGCAATGGTGTCTCACCACTTTACTTCCCGGCGACCGCTCCTGCCTGGAGGTCGGGGATGAAGGCGTGTCCCACTGATGGCTGGCGCCTGAAAGCATCGGAGCACTTCCGTGTTACACTGGAAGTGGCGTCACACGCCGAGCTGACAATATAAATAAAATGCTAAAATTGGTTAGATCCACTATGGGAGTAGAAATCCCTCGAACGACTGTCTGTCTAAGACTGTTTAGTAGTCTTGTGGAGGAAAAAAAAATTGTTTTTCCGTTTCATGAAAATTTACTGGCACTTATTAGAAAGTAATGCAAGAAACCAATTAAGAAAATGTTTCCCCAAACCCTCAAACGTAAATACCCCTTCAGCGATTACGTCTGAGAAGTGGGAGAAAGCACCTAAACTTCACGCCGCAATTGCTAACACTTTTAGGGGTGTCCCACTCCCATTTGAGTACCTGGATTCCTTGAAAGACCAACGCCCCCACCCCCCTGGATAAAAAAAAAAAACCTGATGCCATTTTGAAATCAGCTTGGGAAGCATTGGAAGCCACCTGTACGGCAAGGTCTATAATTAAGTAGCTGGAGGAGATAAGTGCCTAAGGGATAAATCTTGGAAGCAATACCGTCACTGCAGAAAGCAGCGGGATTCCTAGCGGAAGCCTCTATGGACTCTATCAGATTTGCTGCTCTTGCATGCGCCCTATCAAATTCAAGCCCCAGGGCACTATCGTTGAACTGGATTGCAGATTTCAGTCAAAAGTAAAACTCTGCTGTCCCGTGTGAAAGGGAATACTTATTTGGGAAAGCATTGGATGATATTTTGGAGAAAGCTGCTGACAAGAAGCACTTCCTGCCACCACACCTCTCCAAGTTCCGGCAGGCCTTTCGGGGTCAAATAGTAGAGCAGGTCGATCGGGCAACAGAACTGTGCAAGATCAACCATGGAAGGAGAAGACAGACAGGGATTTCCTCTTTGCTAAATCTTGGGGGGACGGCTATGATTTTATTCTAGGTTCTTCAAAGTAGTCACATTTTGCTTTGATTACTGCTTTGCACTCATGGCTCTGACGTATGTCCATCTTGGACTATGTCCTAACGACCGCATCCCCCTCCCCGAGATAGGGAGATAATTTCAACAATTGAAGCATGTAACGGTACCTTTAGAGAGTGGGTTGTTAACAAGCACCATGAAAGTACAAGTCACTGCCCTGGGTGCATTGTTTGATCAAAAACTTGCTGACCACCTTTGGATTTGTAGGTTCATTACGTATTTTCCGAGTTCTGGCCGCTAAGGATGCCCTAAGGTAGCTCCCTGGGATCTAACTTTAGTCTTGACTGCCTTGACTCCTGCTCCATTTGAGACTATTGCCTCTATCTCTGTGAAGGCCCTTACTCTTAAAACTGTCCTGGTTGCCCTTACGTCAGCGCAACGTGTTGGTGATCTCCAGGCCATCTCCATCAATTCTTAATTTACCAATAGCGAACTAGTAGTATGTGAACTAGTATACTGGCTACAGATGAAATGGCAAGGCAATGTGTAAAGATAATACAAGTGTGAATGAGGGGGAAAAGCATAGCTGTAGCTAAAAAATCACCCAGTGATGAAGGGGTAAAGTCCCAATACTTGCTAGATGGCTGTCTGCTGGGGCAGCTAACAAGTTCCCTTTAAATTAGATACACTATGTTAAGTATTGAGGCTGCCTTCACATTTGCGTTTGGAGCGCAGTGCACCAAACGCGCACATGCGCTCCTATGTTTAACATGGGAACGCATGTGCCTGCGTATGGCTGCGTTTGGCCGCATTTGCGTTCGGATGCGCATAATTTATGCGCCCTCCGACCGCACTCCAAACGCAGCATTTCTTTTGTGCATTCGCAGCGCTTGTTCTATCGGCAAGCGCACAAAAAAGGCATGGATCTTAATGGATCCGCAGTGTCCTCTGCATGACACCGCAGGAGAACGCTGCAGATCTCATTGAAATCTCTCCGGGTGGCCGCCGGGAGATCATGCAGAGCCATAGCTGATCTCCTGCCTGTGTCAGCGGGGAGATACAGCTGATCTGACAGCTGTTTAAATCTCCTGCGCTGACACCAAATAGGTTATATTAAAATTAAAAAAGACAGCGCCACAGACCTTTGATGGTGCAAAAAATCCTTGTGTCTTTTATTCCATGGTCAAGAGAAGCGACGTTTCGACCACTCCTGTGGTCTTTATCAAATAGGTGATGTCGGCGGGGGAGATTTGAAGCAACGATCAGCTGTTTCATATCTCCCGCACTGTTATCACCCTATTTGGTGTCAGTGCGGGAGATTTAAACAGCCGTCAGATCAGCTGTATCTCCCCGCTGACATCGGCGGGAGATCTCTGCCGCTGATCTCCTCCTACCGGCCATCCCCAGAGAGATTGGCTGCCGGGGCACCATAGTAATGTGAACGCATGCAGAGATTCTCCGTTGCGTTCACATTATTATGGGCTGCGTTTGCGTCTGCATACCCTCAGCATGCAGACACAAATGCAAATGTGAAGGCAGCCTAATTCAGTCTTGGGCCCTGATTTCACTTGCAGTTCCAATGCACGAGTGCAAGCTGATAAAACATTGGATTGCACTTGCACCATTATGTCAATGTGCAAGTTTGCAGCATGCTGCGATTGTTGGCGAGTCTTTACTCGCATTTATAAAAGTCTACGCATGCGAAACATCGGACTGCACTAATGACAACCGAGTACAATGCGATATACAGAGGCAAGAGATGGGAAATTAAAATCTCTTCCCCCCCCCCCCCCCCTCTACCTGTGATCTGATCAGATCACTCTTGCATCAGAGCCTGAACCGCTCATTAAGATCTTATCCAATGCTCACTGGATGCCATATGCTAGTGGAACTGAAGTCTTAAAGGGGTTGTCCGGGCTTATTTTTTATTTCATATTTATATCTAGGCTGCAAAATGTTGACAATCTGCAATATACATGTTGTCAACATTTTGCAGGGTTTCCTAGATATAACACATTTACTGATGGCAGAGAGTGTCCAGGGGGTGTGATTGTGCATACTTGTCGTTTACACCTACTCTAGCAC
This sequence comes from Allobates femoralis, assembly GCA_033576535.1. Classification (NCBI taxonomy): domain Eukaryota; kingdom Metazoa; phylum Chordata; class Amphibia; order Anura; family Aromobatidae; genus Allobates; species Allobates femoralis. The sequence goes on along the minus strand of JARQOC010000007.1, from coordinate 13,589,939 downwards.
AATCACACCCCCTCCCCTATTCCTAGTATGGCCAGCCACCCCCAGGCCATACATGCCCGCCCCCTGCCCACTAAACACTATGTAATGAAACCACCCCCAGGCATCCTACTGGCCACCCCAGCCCCTAAATCACCACCCACCCTCTGGAAAACAGCGGTCCCCAGTGCACTGACACAAGGTGCCGAAACCGCTGCTGTGAAAGCGATTCCGGCACACTGTCAGTGCAGCAGGGGACCCGCTGCATATCTGTGCTGCTCACCATCCATGTCCTGTGCAGCCGGTCCCGGTCCGCCCTGGTCCCGGTCATCTGCAGCCGGGCTCTCCACACTGCAGCCGGGCTCCACACTCTGCACTGCAGCCGTATCTGTGCTGTGTGTGTGGAGCGGTGCCCGGCGCCTGATCTCCCCAGACCTCCAGTACCATAGAGCTGGTGGAGCGGTTTAGAGAGGACCGCTCCACAGCCTCTGCTCTATTGTACTGGAGGTCTGGGGAGATCAGGCGCCGGGCACCGCTCCACACACACAGCACAGATACGGCTGCAGTGCAGAGTGTGGAGCCCGGCTGCAGTGTGGAGAGCCCGGCTGCAGATGACCGGGACCAGGGCGGACCGGGACCGGCTGCACAGGACATGGATGGTGAGCAGCACAGATATGCAGCGGGTCCCCTGCTGCACTGACAGTGTGCCGGAATCGCTTTCACAGCAGCGGTTTCGGCACCTTGTATCAGTGCACTGGGGACCGCTGTTTTCCAGAGGGTGGGTGGTGATTTAGGGGCTGGGGTGGCCAGTAGGAGCCCTGGGGTGGTTTCATTACATAGTGTTTAGTGGGCAGGGGGCGGGCATGTATGGCCTGGGGGTGGCTGGCCATACTAGGAATAGGGGAGGGGGTGTGATTGTGCTAGAGTAGGTGTAAACGACCAGCTTGCACAATCACACCCCCTGGACACTCTCTGCCATCAGTAAATGTGTTATATCTAGGAAACCCTGCAAAATGTTGACAACATGTATATTGCAGATTGTCAACATTTTGCAGCCTAGATATAAATATGAAATAAAAAATAAGCCCGGACAACCCCTTTAAGGTACCGTCACACGCGTCAATATTGCTGGCAATTTGCGGGTTGCATTGAAATCATGGACACATTGTTCCATTTGTACATGGCAACAAAATTTCACTGCAACCAGCGAACTGCTAGCAATATTGCCGCGTGTGACGGAACCTTTAATAACAATAATATTTATTCATTTATATAGCGCTATTAATTCCATAGCACTTTACATACATGAGTAATGCTGTCTCTCTTGGAGCTCACAATCTAAACATCCTATCAGTATGTCTTTAGACAATATATAGGAATGCATCTCCGATGTAATGCCTGCATAGAAATTTTGATGCAATAATGCACTGGCCCTTTTGTGATAAGGTAGTCCTGCTGATATACAAATTGTGTATGCAGAGCTAGTGTCATTAATGATATCATGGAGTAGTAATGGTTGTATATGTCTGCACAGAAGGCTGGCTTGGAGGAGGATGTGTGTGTGTGTGTGTGTGTGTGTGTGTGTGTGTGTGAGGGGGGGGGGGGTGCTGTGAACACTGTACAGCAGACTCCTCACTGGTAGGGATGGGGTGAGGGAGATGATGCAAAGGAAACCGGTCACATGCTGGTCTGCAGTGCTTCTAGCCAATTCTTTAGCTCACACACTTATTTATTGCAGCAGTTTCAGCCATATTTTGTTATATAGTTTTTTATTGCTGAGCAATTTTGTTTTAACGTTTTTACTGGTAGAAATTATTAGACAATTTTCAAACTCCTGGCATGTAAAAATAGAGCCTGCTGTAAAGCAACACATTATTGGTAATGAGTGAATAGTGATATATTTGGGTTCAGATTATTCTACCAACAAGTGTTTCCCTTCAACCACAAAATTTAAAACTTTTTTTTTTTGTCTTTACGGACTCGATCACATTTGAAGCGACTGAGGGTATTGGTGACATAATACCCAAGTGTCACCATTTTGACACTTGGCGAGATCGCTGTTGCGTCACAGGTTGTGTGACGGTTGCTTAAGGGGGGTGGGTAGAAACATGGGAGACCCCCTTCCCTTAATGCAGCAGACATGCTGCATTCAGTGGTGCTTTCAGTTTTGAAAGCACCAGGGGGGTGACAGGTCCTCTTTAAGGCATTTAAACAGAATAAAAAGCAAACTAAAAGATCATATGTCAACAATCTAATGGATGGTTAAATATGGAGATTCCATGTATTGGAAAACCATTTTAGTTTATCAAAATGGTGATATCAATACCACAAGTTCATGTGCCCACAATTAATGAATGGTCAGGTGTCATTTAAAATAAACAAATTACTCCTAATGTCTGGTAAGGTAGTCTAATAAAGCAAACATATCTAATTACATAATCTCGCTGTCCCGTCTGTCACTTAAGCGTCCTGATGTTCTCCTATCGTGCGCCTCCTGTATTATTTGACCACCCAAGTAATGGGTGTGCAAATATGGCACCCACTGGTGGTAGTGGCGGCAATTGCGGCACTGCTGGAGCTACTGCACAATATGCCGACACTACATTGCCTAAGTGCACATGTGTATGCCTGGCACACTTACAAAGGTGCCTACCATCTTTGAGCACTTGGGTATACAAAGATGGCGGCAGCATGACCTGGCACGCACTTGCACACTTATGCTGTCGCATCTTTGGATACCACAAGGGGAACACTGCACATGGGGTTGACAGCTCTAAGAGAGCACAAGAGAGAACACAGCACAGTGGGGAGAGTGTAGGAGTGAGTGATGCAGCTCAAAGGAGAGAGTACACGAAAGAAAGAAAACAACACATGAGAACGTACAGCGGGCGAGATGGCCGCCACCCCTAGCGCCACAAAGCCTGCCCCCATTGTGACATCACCAACCTCCCGATGCAATACCATTGGGTACCCATCTAGCCCAAGATAGTTGCCATCAAAAGATTTACTCTACCATAGAGTAATGGAAATTGTCTTTATGTAGATATTTATTTTGAGGTCAAATTCTGTGGGTCCTATAGATCAGGGGTCCCCAACCACCAGGCCAGCACTGCAAAGTGAAAGTGCAGTCTGCGTGTGGCGGCTCAGTCAGCTTCCCCGCCCCTCAGTGATAAGATTGCCAGCAGACAATCAGAGGCGAGCATCTAACGTCACGCCTACCGAATCACTTCCCAGAACACACACATCACTTGCTTCAGTGAAATCGCCGCGTCACACGGCAGTAGCCATGCTGTTCGCTCAAGCAACATCGCCTGATTTCACATTTGTGAAATCTCTGAATTCAGAACAAGAGAAAAATCACTGTTCAATTGCCCTGTTACATGCGGCGACGCATAAGCGAAGTCGCCTGAACTGGGACTCAAAAATCGATCCTCACAAAGTACCGTATATACTCTAGTATAAGCCGAGTTTTTCAGCACAAAAATTGTGCTGAAAAGTGCCCCCCTTGGCTTATACTCGAGTCAGTGGTACTGGCTCAGTGGGGGGTGGTGTCCAGGGGCTGGAGGAGGCAGGGGGAGGCTGTACAGTGATCCAGAGGAAGGCAAAAAAAAAAAAAAAAAACCCATGTGGCAACTAGGGCTGGGCGATTTTGGAAAAAATCAAAATCTCGATTTTATGTAAACCTATGGACGATTTTCGATTTAAATCTCGATTTTTTTTTTTCTATTTTTTTTTTACTTTTCTTTAATGAATAAAGAGAAAAAACTAAGAGGTACCGTATATACTCGTGTATAAGCCGACCCGAGTATAAGCCGACCCCCCTACTTTTGCCCCCAAAATCTGGGAAAACCTATTGACTTGTGTATACAGTACTGAGGTAAACAAAACCCACCAGATACTCAATGTGTGCACGTGGCCTAAAAATGATACATGAAGATTTGTTTGGGTATGTTAACACAGGTTTTCTGAGGATGTCATAAATAACGCGTTTTCGGTTTGAACGTCTTGGGAAACTCTCCTTTGAGTAGTTTTTAATTCCTTAAAGCAGCAGAAGACAAAAACTCTGAATATATGACCAATAAAATCTTCAGGTGTAAAATCTTCAAGTTGACCAGCTCTAAAGACTCCACAAAAAAACCTGCGCACACATCCTACTCGGTAAAGCTATTTTTACAACTGGCTTTTAATAATGAGCCCCAATACAGTTAATCATCCTCACGTTATTACTAACAAGACTCTACATATAGGTGCTAAATACATATATTAAATCCAATGGCTACATTCTATACTATACAATGGCTCATACTTTTCTGTATGATGTTCCAGGGTAACGTCTCAGCCACCTGGAGCAAATAGTAGAAGGGGACGCATAGGAGCTGTGCGCTCCCTGCTCGGCGCTCCTCCTCCTCTCCTTTCCCTGCTCGGCGCTCCTTCTCCTCTCCTTTCCCTGCTCGGCGCTCCTCTATGCGGCCTGCGAAGGCCGGAAGTGGCCGCGGAGTCACAGAGAACGTCAGCGGCTCCCAGCGATAATGTAACCGGCGCTGCTGGGGCCCTGACACAGACACCGGAGCTGGAAACCTGAACCTGCTGCCCTCCAACCTGCACGGGAACGGCCTCCTGTACGCCGGATTCAACCAGGACCATGGTGAGAGGAAACCGGAGGGGCGAGAGGGCCGATACCGGGAATACGGGGGAGGGAACATACCAAATCTCGCGAGATTCCTTGTCAGCCCCGCTCACTGCCGCGAACACGCTCGCATTAACCCTTAGCCGCCCGGATCTTCTAAGCAGCGCTCCGGCCGCCATTTTTAATCGAATTTCACGATTTGTCATAAAACCAAATCGTGGCCACAGCAGGGGGGCGAATTAATCGAATTAATTCGATTAATCGCCCAGCCCTAGTGGCAACACTAAGCTCCACATTGGGGGAAAAAATTCTTGACTCCAATCAATGACGGCAATCAGACTAATTCCCTGGATCAATGCCCTATCAAAGAATCTAGTATATATAACTGGTAATATTATAGTTTTCAAGAAAGGCATCCAGACCCTTCTTAAATGTTAGTAGTGACTCACTCATTACAACATCATGTGGCAGAGAGTTCCATAGTCTCACTGCTCTTACGGTAAAGAATCCGCGTCTGTGATTATGATTAAACCTTCTTTCCTCCAGATGTAGAGGATGCCCCCTTGTCCCTGACTCAGGCCTGAGAGTAAAAAGATCATTAAAAAGGTCTCTGTACTGTCCCCTCATATATTTATACATTATTATAAGATCACCCCTTCATTTTTCAAAGCTAAATAACCCCAAGTTTAATAACCTGTCTTGGTTTCCCTAGTTTTGCAGGGTAAAATTGGGGGCCTCTGCTTATATTCGGGTCGGCCTATATTCGAGTATGTATGGTATAAGCATGTCAACTCTTGGGTGTTTTTCCAGATCTGCTTTGTCTATTGCCTCTTGTGTATGTGTTTAAAAAAAAAAAAAAAAAAAAGATCCAGATCTTTGGTCCAAAGTACTTGCAGTACATAACCAGCACCAAGCTTTCAGATTGAGACGGTCTTAAAGTTTCTGTTACAAAAGCATTGTGAAAGTTAGGGGTTCAAACTGCATTTTGGATCTACATTTTAAGTTAGAACGTTGCTGTGCAGCACTTTTTCTGAACAGATATGGTGGTTGTGATCTTGTACACATGTAGCAATTCATTAGTACATGTGTAAAATATCAGAACCACAATGGGTACAAAAAATGTCATCAGTACATCAATCAGTTGCAATGTTGGCTCAGCTCCATATATACTGTAGAATTATTAGGCAAGTTGTATTTTAGAGGATTACCGTATATACTCGCGTATAAGCCAAGTTTTTCAGCCCAAAAATTGGGCTGAAAAGTACCCCCCTCGGCTTATACGCGAGTCAGTGCTGTATACCGATGTATACATCGGTACATACCGATGTATACATCGGTATACAGCAGCCCCCGCATCCCCAGTAATGCAGGGCCCCCCCAGCGTCTCTCCGGTCACCTGTAAAGGAAACTATACTTATCACAGTGCTCTGTCCGCGCCCGCTGTCCGCGCCCGCTCGCAGCTGCCGACCGCGATCCTCCATCTTGCGTCTTCTTCCTGTTTCTGTGCTCGTCGCGGGCAATGACGTCATTCCCTGCGACGAGCACAGGAAACAGGAAGAAAGAAGACGCAAGATGGAGGATCGCGGTCGGCAGCTGCGAGCGGGTGCGGACAGAGCACTGTGATAAGTATAGTTTCCTTTACAGGTGACCGGAGAGACGCTGGGGGGGCCCTGCATTACTGGGGCTGCCTGTATACTACCGCTGGGGCTGCTATATACCTCTGGGGCCCTGTATACTACCACTGGGGCTGTATATACTACCACTGGGGCTGTATATACTACCACTGGGGCTGTATATACTACCACTGGGGCTGTATATACTACCACTGGGGCTGTATATACTACCACTGGGGCTGTATATACTACCACTGGGGCTGTATATACTACCACTGGGGCTGTATATACTACCACTGGGGCTGTATAAACCACTGGGGCTGTATATACTGCTGGGGCCCTGTATACTACCACTGGGGCTGTATATACTACCACTGGGGCTGTATATACCTCTGGGGCCCTGTATACTACCACTGGGGCTGTATATACTACTAGGGCTGCGTCTATACTACCACTGGGGCTGTATATACCACTGGGGCTGTATATACTACTGGGGCTGCGTGTAAACTACCACTGGGGCTGCTGTATCTACCTCTGGGACTGGTGTATACCACACTGCTGGGGGCTGTATACTTGTGCTAGGGTCCACCCTCGGCTTATACACGAGTCAATAGATTTTCCCAGGTTTTGGGGGCAAAAGTAGGGGGGTCGGCTTATACACGGGTCGGCTTATACACGAGTATATACGGTATTTTTATTATTGATCAACAACTATGTTCTCAATCAACCCAAAAGACTCATATCAAAGCTTATTTTTTTGAAGTTGGGAGTGGTTTTTTTTAGATTTGGCTATATTAGGAGGATATCTGTGCAGGTAAGTATTACTGTGCTGAATTATTGGGCAACTTAATAAAAAAACAATATATTCCCATCTCACTTGTTTATTTTCACCAGGTAAACCAATATAACTAAACAAAATTTGGTAAAAAAAAACATTTCTGACATGCAAAAACAAAACACAAAAAAATTATCATTTGAGACACATCCATAGATTGTCAGTTGCTTGATCTGTTTACAATCAACATTGCGTGCAGCAGCCACCACAGCCTCCCAGACACTGTTCCGAGAAGTGTGCTGTTTTCCCTCCCTGTAGATCTCACATTTTAGGAAGGACCACAGATTCTATATGGGGTTCAGATTAGGTGAACAAGGGGCCCATGCCATTATTTTTTTCTTCTTTTAGACCTTCACTGGCCAGCCACACTGTGGAGTAGTTGGATGCATGTGATTAAGCATTGTCCTGCATGAAAATCATGTTTTTCTTGAATGATACTGACTTCTTCCTGTACCTCTGCTTGGAGAAGTTCTCTTTCAGAAACTGGCAGTAGGTCGGGAGTTGAGCTTCACTCAATCCTCAACCCGAAAACGTCCCACAAGTTCATCTTTGATACCAGTACCCCACCTCCACCTTGCTGGCGTCTGAGTCGGAGTGGAGCTCTCTGGCCTATCCTTCTGGCCTATCAAGACTCACACTCATTCCATAAAACCTTTGAAAAATCAGTCTTAAGATATTTCTTGGTCCAGTCTTGATGTTCCATCTTATGTTTCTTGTTCAAAGGTGGTAGTTTTTCAGCCTTTCTTACCTTGGCCATGTCCCTGAGTATAGCACACCTTGTGCTTTTTGATACTCCAGTATTGTTGCAGCTCTGAAATATGGCAAAACTGGTGGCAAATGGCATCTTAGCAGCTTCTCATTTGACTTTCCTCAATTCATGGGCAGTTATTTTGCATGGGGCTTGCTGCAAGTGCGACTGTTAGGCCCTTTTCACATCAGCGTTATTAGAAAAAAAGCGTCAGTTGCGGTGAAAAAAGCGCATCTGCCAAATTTACCGCATAACTGCTACACTTGCCGCACACTTACCGCAAGCCCCATAGACAACACATGGGGACTTGCCGCAAGTGCGGTTTCGGCACTTGCGGCTGTGAAAAACTGCGGCAGATGCATTTTTTTTTTCGTTGCCGCAAGTGCCGAAACCGCAACTATACCGCACTTGGTGCACCTGCCACAAGCCCCAGACATTGCATGGGGCTTGCTGCAGGTGAACCACAAGTGTGACGGTTAGGTGGCAGATATGTTTTTTTTCACCGCAACTGCTGCATTTTTCTGATAACGCTGATGTGAAAGAGGCCTTAGGCGACAGATGCGGTAAATCTGCCGCAATCAGCAAAAAGTGCTGATGTGAAAAGGGCTTAGTCATTTACTAGTAACTTGCATTAAATATTCCCTGCCGACAACTCGCTGTACTAGATGCTTTACTCATTTCACTTCCTGTCTAATGCTTAATTTCAGAATTCCTGGTTGCAGTACAGTATCCCAGCATGCACTGGGAAGTGAAAAAATAAACAGTAGTGAGGGAATGGTAGGGATTTTTTAAAGCAAGTGTTTTAGGAAATAGTTTAGATTGTGGCATCAAATTGATGGGGAGTTTGTAGAAAAATGACTGGCTTCGGCCCAGCTGTCAGACATAGCATGTATCCAGTAAATATGGTCTGTTCGTAGTGTTGTATGCAGCTCAAGATTACGTTTCTGTTTAAACATTTTCTGAGTAATCCTATCAGTTAACAAGGTTATGGGATCTGTTCTAATCTTTATTCTAGTATAATCTGAGATAAACCTGGATTATCAGGATGATATGATTGCTTTGGATTATGCTGGTTACGAGAGAGCTGCTTGCTTTATACAGTGCAGGGCTTGAACCTTCCCCGGGATAGCTTCAGGTAGGGTTCACATACTGCGTTTTTGCAGTGTTTTTTTTCTGCTAGCAGTTTAGGGCAGTAAAAAATGTTGCATAATTAAAAATTGCTGCATTTATTCCTTTTTTTTAATTTTTTTTATTCTGATTAGGCTGGTTTCACATCACTCTATATATCTATTTTTATTTTCCTGTCCGTGGGGATCCTTGTTCATTGCAGGACACCCACGGACAGGAAAGGACCGGATCGGACGTGGCCTCTGGATGCCATTTCTGTGTCCAGGATTTTCACGGATCCAGACACAGAAAAGCCCGAGTCTACAAAGCACAGGCAAGCAGGGCACTTTCACTCCTGCAATGTGTATACATATATACATACATTGCGGGAGTGAAGCAAGGGTTAAAAATAAAATAAAGATCCTCACCTCTCTGGCGTGTGTCCTGCGATGTGTGCCATGTCCGAACTTAAGGACCTGTGTGTCAGCTGACCGGGGGCTACCTGATCAGCTGATCAGTCACCATGACCGCATCATCTGAGCAGTTTAAATCTCCCGCCCGCCAAAACTGATCGGTGGCTGGGAGATTTAACCCGCTCAGCTGATGTGATCATGTGACCGATCATCTGATAGCAGAAGCCGCACACCACCAGCTCTCGGAACAAGATGGCGCGCATCATGGGACACGCCGGAGAGGAGGTGTGTTCTTTTTTTTTAAACACTTGGCTTTGGTTAATTTTACTTCTGCAATGTATGTATATACATTGCGAAAGTGAAATTAAACAGGAACAGGGCGGTTTTAGTGTACTTGAGCACACTGAAATTGGGTCTGGGAAACAGTCCGATGTTATCGTGCTCCCGTTCTATATAGGCCCGCCCCCATGTTAATTGCCGCGGACCGGGTCGGATCTGATTCTGTCCGATTTATTCGATGTTCCCAAAATTGGAGCAGTCCCCGATTCTGGGTACAGCAAAAAAATCGGACAGAATCGGATCAGTGACAAATCTGATGGCAATAGAGCACCAATCCGTGCTCGTAGGGATACATGGGGGCTAAATCAGATCCGTGGCTGTCCGTTTTACAATGTACAGTTAGGCTGCGTTCACACAGTGTGTATTTTGACGCGTATTTTTACGCGCGTATTTTCTCCAGAAGAATGTGCATCTGTATTTCCCAGTAAAGTCAATGGACATTCACTTTTGCCATTCACACGTCGCGTATTTTTACGCAGCGTAAAAATACGCGCGTAAAAAAAAATGAACATGTCAATCCTTTCCAGTTTTTTACGCGCATATTTTCCATAGGCCCCATTATAAGCACTGGAAATACGCGCGTAAAAAAACGCAGTCGCGTATTTTTGCGAGCGTAAAAATACGCATGCGTAAAAATACGCGCTCATAAAAATACGCAACGTGTGAACACAGCCTTACGGATGCCCATAAAACGAGATGTGAAACGAGCCTTAATTGTTAAATGTGTACAGCACATGCTAAATATTGTTACTTTAATTGTTCTACAAGTAAAAAAATGCTGATAGAATAGACCTGCTAGAAACAAAAAATAAACACTGCAGAGCTGAAATTCAGTCATAGTAAACAAAAAACAAGCCAGCATAGTGCATGAAATTTCCAAAATCTCTTTTGTTAGTACTGTAAAATGCAGGAAAAACAGATTTCCGAAATCTCAAGCATTCACTAGTTCATTGCAATGACTGAACTTGAGTAGAAATGGGTGAACCTGCAGATGTTCGGGTTCGACCAATTCAGACAGACTTTTAATTTTTTCTTACAGTCCTGGGCCCCTTTTATGGATTTGACCTGAACTTGTGCCTGCATCCCATATAAGTCTATGGGGACCCGAACCTTAGTGCTATAACATGGTTACAAGTAAGGGCTGTGGGGCTGTAAAAGAAAGTAAAATGGTAATTAAAGCAGGAATATTATACTTGAGTCTCCCACTGCGGTCACTTGCTTCTGCTTATAATGCCTCATGCTTATTCACTGCACTGACTGCAACAGCCAATCAGACGCCCACTCTGTAACTTGACTGTTGCTTCCATCATTGCCCCCCCCCCCTTCCAATCTGTACCAGTGTCTGTGATTGACACACTTGTATAGTAACTGACCTCCTGTCATATTGCTACTCTAAATCCAATGGAGGTTTCCCCGCACAGGTTTGAATCCTGTTTGTTACACCACGGATATGCTGCAACCTACAGCAGGGATGCAGGGCCTGAGAAATGTGAGCCTAATCCTGTCAGGGTGCCTCCCGGAGACTCTGGTAATCCACAGGTTGGATAACAAATGTAAGGGGGGATAACAGCTAGGTGGATTGAAGGGGCTAATTTCTTAGTCCAGCTATGTGTTGAGGTTAAACTTCCCGGTCTGGTTACACTTTCAATTTATTTGTCAGGCTTGGACACTAAGGCTGGTTTCACACTTGCGCTCCCCGCTGCAGCGTATTGCGGCGTGGAAGCGCAAGCTGAGCACAGGCACAGTGCGTCCCTATGTTTACCATGGGGACGAAAGTGCCTGCGCTCGGGTGCAGATGGCTGTGCACACCCATTGCCGGCAATATGTGATTTGCGCGCATTCGGATGCTTGCGCACAAATCACACGTTCTTGTCCGCACCAGGAACCAGCTTGCGCTTCCCCGCCGCAATACACTGTGGCTGGGAGTGCAAGTGTGGAACCAGCCATAGACCATGTAGCATGGAGTAGAATAGGTGATTGGGTTTCTTATGGGACTGCAGACACTATATAGGTTTTTTTTTAAATAAGATTATGAAATTTAACTCCATATAAACTGAGTTACTCTCAGGGCTAAGAGCTTTATCCATAACTGGCTTTGGTTGGTTTTCAGGTGTTCTGGATTTTGTTCTCTTCGGGCCTACCTTGATTTGGGAAGCACACTGTAGTATGGACTCTGCTTTCCAAAGCAACATTTCTAGATTAAATGCCACCTACCTACTCTTTACCGCATGTAATCTTTAGGCGGACAGGAGCGATCTAGTGTACACTCACCGACTTCGGTGTTTATACACCTCTCTTAAATACGCAGTGCTCGCATAGTCACTATTGCATCTCCACTCCTACCTCTGCAGCAGCATGCGCTCACGGCTCCAAACTGCTGAATCCACAACTGTTCCTTAGCTTCCTTTTGGCCACATAAGGAAATGGTCGTTGTGAGAAAGGCCAGCAGAGGGCAGTGTGGGATGAGAAACTCTACAACTCTCAGAGCGAAGGAGTAGGAGCTAGGCCCCTTTCACACGAGCGTTTTTTTGCCAATTGCGGCAGATACGGCAGCTTTAACGCATCTGCCGCCTAACGGCCGCACTTGCGGCACACTTACAGCAAGCCCCATGCATTGACTGAGGGACTTGTGGCAAGTGCGGTATAGCTGCATTTCCAGCTGTGAAAAAAAAGCGGTCAGCAGTGGTTTTTTTTTTCTTTTTTTCTTTTTTTCCCCCGCAGCCGCAAGTGCTGGAACCGCGGCTATACTGCATTTGCTGCAAGTCCCATAGACCATGCATGGGGCTTGCCGCAAGTGCGGCCGATGCGGTAAATCTGCCGCAATTTGAATAAAACGCTAGTGTGAAGGGGTAAAGCACATTATTGCCCCCCAGGGTATACTCATTGGAAGCGCAAAATACTGGTGCTTTAGGTGAGATGCGACATTGCAGTGACCACCCAACGCAATAATTTAGAGAGCCATTTTCGGTCCCCCGTACTATATACACAGCCAATATAAAGCGCACAGCTGAGGGCTGCAGCTGTTTGATTTTTATCTATGCTGAAAGGGTCATTACATGTCAAGTGAACCAGTGATTATTACCTCTATATTTTTAATTCTTTTGAGATTTTGTTATTTGATAATAGCTTGTCAGACAATGCAAAATGTGAAGAGAAAAATTTTTAAAAAAATGATTTTCAAAGTTCGGAAAAAGTGTGAATTTCGCTGTTGCCTGCCTTTACGTTTCTCCTCATAACTCAGGCTAGGAATAAGATAGAGAGACAAAATAAACACCAATCTACTCAGAACTATACAGGCTTTCACCAGATATGTCACAAGAGGATCTTTGTTAATATTTTACCCATGTGATCGCAAGCGCAAAACTTTGAAACGCTCTTCCGAAAAATCGGCGCGCTTTAAATATTTCAAAAACTGCCCATGTGTCTGCTATGCTCTTAGCCACATCTGTACCAAATTTCAAGTTGGGGTCTTGATGGGATCATATTTTAAAATATTTTACTATTAATAGCGTCAATGGGTCATTCCATATCAAGTGATCTAAATATGAATAATTTTTTTTTTTACCTGACGTCTTTAGATTTTTTTTATTTTTTTTTCCTTTATGAAGTACTACTTTAGTTAATTACAAATTAAAAGTTTAGAATTTTTTTCTTCATCAGTTAATTTTTTACAGATTTTTAAAGTTTAAAAAAAGTGTGAATTTTGGCCTGGTATGACTTTACATTTTTTTTTTTATCTCGGGCTAGAAATAAGATAGAGAAACAAAATAAACACCATTCTACTCAGAACTGTCCAGGCTTTCACCACATATGTCTCACAAGAGTATATTTGTTAATTTTAATTTTTTACCCATGCGAACGCAAACGCAACATTTTGAAACGCATTTCCGAAAAAACGTTTTAATAAAAATGTTCCAAAACTGCCCATGTGTCTTTTATGCTCTTAGCCACATCTGTACCAAATTTCAAGTTGGGATCGTGATGGGATCATATTTTAAAATATTTAACTATTATAGCGTCATTTCAAAAATCACCAAGAACACAGTCATTTTTTCACAATTGCCCGTCAATAGTTTGAATTTGATATTTGATATAAAGAAACATAGTCTTGTAACATCTCAAATGAAAGCTGTTACCGTTCTGAGTAAAATGATGCCTCTCCTACTTCATTATCTTATTTCTAGCCTGAGATAAAAAAAAATGTAAAGACGTCAGGTAAAAAAAAATATTCATATTTAGATCACTTGATATGGAATGACCCATTGACGCTATTAACCTTCCTAGCGTTATTCCCGAGCCTGACTCGGGGTTAACATTCACTACCAGAAGCGTTAACCCCGAGTCAGGCTCGGGCTACCCGCGTTCGCGGCAGATGCGGTGAGAAAACCGCATCTGCCGCACTTGCCGCACTTGCGGCGCGATTGCGGCGCGGTTGCGGTAATCTGCATAGGAACCAACCACCTCTGATGACCCTCATACACTGTTAATATGTGCCCCTGCAGCCTAGTAAACCATTAGCAGCACTGTTTTTGTGTGAAAAGTGGCTGCAGTAGAAGTGAGATAATGATTTTATAAACTTTACATGCCTGCGTACTTGAGGGCGTCTCCCTGTGTGTGCTGGCACTTGTGGGCTGTGCTCGTCATGTCTGCTCTCCCCCTCCCTTATGCACGCCCCCTCTCAGCCTGCTATAGTGATGTGAGGCAGATTGCGTCATAAAGGGGCGGGGCTAAATCGCGGCATCCCGGTAGCCCCGCCCCTTTATGACGCAATCAGCCTCACACAGTATAGCAGGCTGAGAGGGGGCGTGCATAAGGGAGGGGGAGAGCAGACATGACGAGCACAGCCCACAAGTGCCAGCACACACAGGGAGACGCCCTCAAGTACGCAGGCATGTAAGTTTATAAAATCATTATCTCACTTCTACTGCAGCCACTTTTCACACAAAAACAGTGCTGCTAATGGTTTACTAGGCTGCAGGGGCACATATTAACAGTGTATGAGGGTCATCCGAGGTGGTTGGTTCCCTTTACTATGCAGATGACCGCAACCGCGCCGCAACCGCGCCGCAAGTGCGGCAGCTATGCGGCAAGTGCGGCAGATGCGGTAAAAAAAACGCATCTGCCGCGAACGCGGGTAGCCCGCTTTTAGCAAAAAATTCAAGACCTAAACAGACCGCCAGGGAGGCTACTAGTAAAATATTTTAAAATATGATCCCATCAAGACCCCAACTTGAAATTTGGTACAGATGTGGCTAAGAGCATAGCAGACACGGGCAGTTTTTGAAATATTTAAAGCGCGCCGATTTTTCGGAAATGCGTTTTAAAGTTTTGCGCTTGCGATCACATGGGTAAAATATTAACAAAGATCCTCTTGTGACATATCTGGTGAAAGCCTGCACAGTTCTGAGTAGATTGGTGTTTATTTTGTTTCTCCATCTTATTTCTAGCCCGAGATATGATAGAAAATGTAAAGCCATACCAGGCCAAAATTCACACTTTTTTAAAACTTTATCAGTTAATTTTTTACAGATTTTTAAAGAAAAAAAATGAAAAACTTTTTTTTTGTAATTAAAGTTTTTCTTCATATAGAAAAAAAAAAAAAAAAATCTGAGGACGTCAGGGACAAAAAAATATTCATTTTTGGATCACTTGACATGGAATGACCCGTGCGTGTGTGTGGATGTGGATGTCAGCGTGCGTGGATGTCAGCGTGTGTGCGGGGATGTGTGGGTGTCGGCGGGCGTGGGTGTCGGCGGGCGTGGGTGTCGGGTGCAACAAGGGATCAGGTGTCCTCTTGTTATAGTCTCTGGGATCATAGTCATGGTGCACTGTATAACAGATTATTGTCATACAGTGCACCACAACTCTGACCCCCGAGACTGTAGGAAGAGGACAATTGATCCCTTGCTGTAGTCTCTGGATTGAGCAGAGGCGATCGAGCATCGTGGGACCTTCGTTGTGGACTACGTCTGAGGCGATCGAACGTCGTGGAACCTTCTTTGTGGACTACGTCGGATCTTTATAATAAAGATGGAGTCCGAATTTTTTTTTTTTTTTTTTTCAAATAAGATTTGTCTGTGTGTATTTTCTGACTATTTACCAGAGATTCCTAATGGCGGGTCTAACATTGGCCCTATATTATGAATCTCGGGGGCTTAGTGCCAGCTGCCAATAAAAGGCTGGCATTAACCCCTTTATTACCCAGTTTGCCACCAGCACCAGGGCAACTGGAAGAGCATGGGTACAGCGCCAGAAAATGGCGCTTCAATGAATGCGCCATTTTCTGGGGCGGCTGCGGGCTGCAATTCGCAGCATGGGGGGCCCGGATCGCTTGGGCCTTTCCATGCTGAGGATTCCAGCCCCCCGCTGCCTAGTTGTACCTGGCTGGGCCAGAAATATGGCGGAGGCCTACGTTGTTTTTTTTTTTTCTAGAATCAGTTCTAGAAATAAAAAAAGGCCTTCGCTGTATTTTTTGTAGCCAGCCATGTACAACTTGGTAGCTGGCTGACTGGAATCCTCAGCGTGGAGAGACCCAAATGTTGTGGGTCCCCCACGCTGCAAATTTCAACCCACAGCCACCCAAGAAAATAGCGCATTCGTTAGAGGCGGCCTTTTCTGGTGCTGTACCCCAACTCTTCCAGTTGCCCTTGTGCTGGTGGCACACAGGTTCTCCATATGAGACATGGTGTCCGCTAACAATTTCAATGGAAAATTAGCTCCAATTGTTAGCGGAAACCATGTTGGGTATGGAGAGCCCCTCCCTGTGTGCCTGAACATTGGAGCTCCCCCACAAGTGACCCCATTTTGGAAACTAGACCCCCCAAGGAACGTATCTAGATGCATAGTGATCACTTTGAACCCCTAGATGCTTCACAAATTCATCCATAAAAATGAAAACACTTTTTTTTTCCACAATTGTTTTTTTTCATTTTTATGGATCAATTTGTGAAGCACCTGGGGGTTCAAAGTGCTCACTATGTATCTAGATACGTTCCTTGGGTGGTCTAGTTTCCAAAATGGGGTCACTTGTGGGGGAGCTCCAATGTTTAGGCACATAGCGGACACCTTGTAGGATATGAAGAGACCCTAACAATTCCAATTGTTAGTGGACACCATTTTGCGTATGGAGAGCCCCTGTGTGTCTCCACATTGGAGCTACCCCACAAGTGACCCCAGTTTGTAAACTAGACCCCCAAAGGATTATATCTAGATGCATAGTCAGCACTTTGAACCCCCAGATGCTTCACAAATTGATCCGTAATAATGAAAAAAGAAGTTATTTGTGGAAAAAAGTGTTTTCATTTTTACAGATGAATTTCTGAAGCATCTGGGGTTCAAAGTGCTCACTATGCATCTAGATACGTTCCTTCGGGGGTCTAGTTTCCAAAATGGGGTCAATTGTGGGGGACCTCCAATGTGGAGACACACAGGGACCCTCCATACGCGACATGGTTTCCGCTAACAAATTGAGCTAATTTTCCATTCAAATTGAAAAGAAGGGAAATGACATCACAAGGCTTTTTTTTTTCTTTTTTTTTTTTAACAAACTTTATTTCTATGTGTTTGCAGTACACATGCAGAAAAATACGCGTCCGTAAAAAACGCGCGTATTTCTTTAGAAAACTGCATGCGTAATAATGCGCGACAAAATACGCACTGTGTGATCGTAGCCTAACTCAGAACCTAAAATCGGATCCCTTTAGGACAGGGGTGGGGAACCTTTTCTCTGCAAAGGGCCATTTGGAAATTTAGAATATCATTCGAGGGCCGTATAAATTTATTAACTTAAAAAAGTGTTCTGCGCATGACTGAGCAGGAGAACGCTGCGGACCCATTGAAATCTGTCCTGGTGGCCGCCGGTGATGTCAAAGGAGATCACCGACGGCCACCGGGAGATCAGCTGGAGCCACTGCGCGATCCGCTGCTGTTCTCCCTTCCCCTTCCCGCTGCCGGTAATCTGCTGGCGATGTCGATGAGGAGAAACAGCTGATCTGACAGCTGTTTGAATGTTCCCGCGCTGGCAGGAGATTCAAACAGCTGTCAGATCAGATGTTTCTGCCCGCTGACAACGGTCGGAGCTTACCAGGGGCCCGGAGGAGATCTCTGCCGCTGATTTCTGTCTCCGGCCCGCCTCCCGAGCGTGCCGATTGGTTGGCCGGGCTCCATAGTGATGTGTCCGCAGGCGGAAATTCTCCGCTGCGGACACATCATTATGAACAAAAATGACCCTGCTTTCACTGCGTTTGTGTCTGCATGCCCTCTGCAGGAAACATAGCCTAAAGTCAGATATGCGTGCCAGACTGGTAACGGGCAAGATTTCAGTGTCCTCACCAAGAGGATGACTGACCATGCTCTCCTCTTCCTCCCTGTCCTCCAGCCAGCCACGCTGAACAGATGGTATGACATTTGTGCAGGTAGTACTGTCTATAGCGCATGAAACTAGCTCCTGTTCTTCCGCCTCCTCCTCATTGTCCCCCAAGCCACGTTGGGATGAGATGAGGCTGGGCTGTGTAATCACCCTGTATGGTTCCTTGCTCCATCTCATCGTGCTCTGCCTGCAATGCATCCTCTTTGATTTTGAGTAGAGAGAGTTTCAGAAGACAGAAGTGGAATGGTGACGCTAATGATGGTGTCATCGCCGCTTACCATCTTGGTGGAGTCCTCAGTTTTGGGCACACAGGCGGCATACTTTGAGCAGATCCAACAGCTCCGAGTAGGATTTAAGAAACTGCTGAACCACGAGCCCATGGGCCAGGCATGGGACATGTGTGAGCTTGCCTCGCTTGGCCTCAGAGCTACCACCAGGTTCCGGCCATTGTCACACAGAACCATACCTTGCTGTAGGTTCATCGGTGTGAGCCATTGATCTGCCTGCTCTTTCAGAGCTGTCCACAGCTCTTCAGCATTGTGCGGTTTGTCACCTACACATATTCGCTTCAGCATGGCCTGTTGCTGCTTGGCCGAGGCAGTGCTGCTGTGCTTCTAGCTTCAGACTGATGTGGAGGAGGAGGCGGCGGCTTAGGAGGGTGACATGCAGGAGCTGTAGACTGTGGGGGCAACCCTGATTCAGTTAGGGCCTGCAATCCTTGATGTCAGGAGGACATTGTGAGATTGGCTTCCACTATGTTAACCCAGTGTGCCATCAGCGACATGTACCGTCCCTGCCCACAAGCACTTGTCCATGTGTCCGTGGTTAGGTGAACTTTCCTGGTAACTGCATTACGGGCACAGCTAATGTTTTGGGATACATGCTTGTGTAATGCGGGGATGGCACACCAGGAGAAATAGTGGTGGCTGGGGACCGAGTAACGAGGGGAGGCCACTGTCATTAAGTTGTGGAATGCCTCCATATCTTCTAGCCTAAAAGGCAACATTTTGAGCATAAGCAGTTGCGAAATGTACAAATTTAGTGTGGCCTGTGGGGCGTTGGCTGCGTACTTGCGCTTGCGTTCCAAGGACTGGGGTATAGACAACTGAACGATGTCCTGGGACAAGGACGTGGTTGCTGGTGGTGGTATTTCTGATTGTGCAACAACATTTGCAGGACAGGAGGCTTCTTCACATGCACTATGGACAGGGGATTGCCTTGCACGCACAACAGTTGAAGAAGCAGTGGTGTCACCCCTTACCTTGCCCTGTCACCCGCAGACACTGCTCCTGGACCTTGGGGTTCAACCCACAGTCAGGTGCTTTGCTGCCATGTGCCTGATCATGCTGGTGGTGGTCAGGCTGGTAGTTTTGCTACCCCTGCTGATGCTGGCTTGGCAGGTGGTGCAAATGGCCTTTATGGATTTATTTGCAAAAGTCCTTAAACAGCCAGACTCAGGAAGACTTAAGAATTTTACTGGCAACTTCCGTCGTGTTGGTGTTATGGGGAGTGGTTGCCCGCCTTCTGTGTGCAGCCACGACACTGCTTCTTCCTGCCTGTTAGGATGCTGCACCTCCCCCTGTGCCCAGCTGTCCTCACTTTGCATGTCCTCATGCCAGGTTGGATCCGTTAGGATCTCGTCCACCACGTCGTCTTCCACTTTTGCACCCTAGTCCTCTTATTGAATTTCTAGAAATTGTCATCATCGGCTACCTCTTGTGACACTTTCCCACCATCGCCTTCGTGCGACCATGGCTACTCAAATATTGAGGCATCGCTACATACGATCTCCTCTTGCCCCACTTCAAGTGGTGAGGGCGAGAGGCCTGAATCTATATTCAGAGTGTCGAAGTGTGGGATCAGTTTTGTCCGGGCACTCTGCATGGTGGCAGGAAGGAGGATCAAACACTATGGGAGACCCACTTCTTAATAATGGGAACATTATTTAATGAGGCCTTCCTCCACGTGTCTTCAAAAATCTTTACATTGATTCTATGCTTATTGTATTGTTTCCTATTATTGTACTGTATTTTTTCTTCTGGCATTACTGTATTACATTGTGTATTTTCGTTTATTAACCACTGTATTGTAAAGTGCTGCGGAATATTGGCGCTATATAAATAAAGATTTATTATTATGGCATAGGAGTGCCTCCCAATTTTTGGCTTTTTTTTTAATCTTTAATGTAATAAAAAAAAAAAATACACCAACACTGTCTCACAAGTGAGTACGAGCCCTTAACATTTTCCCCAGGAAAAAAACATTTTGATTTAATTTTTGTTTTTTTTATTGTGAGTCTATAAAAGTGGCATAATACTCAGACAACATTGTTCACATCAGTGACCTGGGAGTCAAATGCCTAAAGGTGTCTTCTATAGAAAAAAAAAAAAACTCACCAAATTTTGGCCTCTTATAAATATCATTGCATTTAGCAGCATACTATCAGCCATCTCAGAAGCAACCCATATCTCTCAACACCGATGCACCATCCCCTACAACCTCGACACGGGGGCGGTTGTGGCACCAGCGACCATCCGTGCCACAAGGAGGAGACAGGTGGTGTCACTGGACATGAGATCACTACAGGGCGGCAGCCACTCCAAGAGTGAGGCATAAAGTCAGAAAGCAGCCTATTAATGACGCCCAGCTGTTAGACAAGGCGGGCCGCTCTGCAACAAAATATGCAACACAAGTGACTGTCGCCCCCTAGAGGACACAGCTGTAGACTGCAGATAGATAAAAAAATGCAATATAACTCTATAGATGAAAGTGAGGAGTTAGTTTGATATTTTGGACCAAAATGGCGTAAGCTCGTAGCCCCCGTCACGGACCCTCACGCCTACGAGTACCTATCCACATGTATAACACATGTATAATTTTTAGCTTTAGACAAAAAAATCACCGAATTGGTACATAGAATAAATATATAGAAAAAACGAGCTTATGCTATTTTGGTCCAAAATATCAAACTAACTCCTCACTTTCATCTATAGAGTTATATTGCATTTTTTAATCTATCTGCAGTCTACAGCTGTGTCCTCTAGGGGGCGACAGTCACTTGTGTTGCATATTTTGTTGCAGAGCGGCCCGCCTTGTCTAACAGCTGGGCGTCATTAATAGGCTGCTTTCTGACTTTATGCCTCACTCTTGGAGTGGCTGCCGCCCTGTAGTGATCTCATGTCCAGTGACACCACCTGTCTCCTCCTTGTGGCACGGATGGTCGCTGGTGCCACAACCGCCCCCGTGTCGAGGTTGTAGGGGATGGTGCATCGGTGTTGAGAGATATGGGTTGCTTCTGAGGTGGCTGATATAAATATCATTGCATTTAGCAGGATACTAAGAGGCCAAAATTTGGTGAGTTTTTTTTTTTTTTGTATATTGAGTCCGAAAAGTATTTGAAGATAATTCTCCAAGAGTCAAATAATGCTCCTTCTCTTGTGTCTTGCCTTGTTGCTGAGCAGTACTGTACAGCCAAAGATGGTCTATTTCCACTATATGCAGAAAATGTGTGATACATTTTGGGGCCATGTTTTACTCATTTCCTGTGTGATATGTAAAGCAAAATTTTTGTGGTAACATCTAATGTATTTTTTGCTTTATAAGACGCACCTGATTATAAGACGCACCCCCAATTTTGGGGAAGGAAAAGAGAAAAACATTTTTAATGTTAAATGGGGTCCGTCTTATAATGCCAGTGTCTGTCTAACAATAGCCCCCTCATCCTGGTACATGGTCCCTGATCCTGGGATATAGCCCCCCATACTAGAATTAGCCCCCTTAATCTGGATATGATGCCCTTATATTGGATATAGCCCCCTTGTGATTGCACACATCCCCCAGTGATTGCACACGTCCCCCATTGCAGGCACACGTATATATGCCCCCTACGTCCTGCATTTACCCCCTCCATTTGGCCCCCCCACGTAATACACCCACCCCTTCCATTAAGATGGCCCCTCGCCCTGCACTCCCCCTGTCATTTGTCATGTGACCGGGCAAACAGTGATGACATCTCCCGATCACATGAGCGGAAGAAGCCGACCAGCGTGGAGACCGGGAGTCGGCAGTGATGCTGTGAGCTTATCGCCGGAGAGAAAATAAAAAAGGCTTCTTACTTAATCTGCTGCTGGCCAGCGTGAGGGCATATAAGTGACGGGGGAGTGCAGGGCGAGGAGCCATCTTAATGGAGGGGGTGGGTATATTATGTGGGGGCAGCATATGGAGGGGGGGTTGGGTGTATTACGTGGGGGGGGGCATATGGAGATGGTCAGAGAAGGGGGGGGCGGGTGAGTGCAAGCTCACTTAATATGCACTGCTCCCCCCAGTCCATCTTTCAGCGCAACTTCAGCACTGAGAGGTGGACAGCGGCAGAGCAGTGCATATTAAATGAGCGGGAGCATGTGACTTCCCCGATCTCTGCAGCTTACAGCCAGCCTGCTCCACCCCTGGACACGCTCCAGAGCTGCCCCCAGCCTCCCCTGCAGGGTATAATCCGTATTCTGATTATAAAACACCCCCCCCCACTTTCCCACAAAATTTGGGGAACAAAAGTGCGTCTTATAATCCAAAAAATAAGGTAATTGTTTCTTCACTGCCCAGTAATATAACATTCTGTGACAATAGTGGTGTCAATATGATCGCTACACCTCAAAATGAATTGAGATGTGTAGTTTGTAAACTGGGCTCACTAATTAGGGGTGGTCTGTTGTTCTGGCACCTCAGGGGCTCTTCCAGTGGGTCATGGCACAAGCAAAATCATAACAAAAAACATGCACTATAGTATGGCGCTCCTTCCCTTCTGAGCTTTGCACTGTGCCTCAAAAGTGGCTTTCAACCACATATTGGCCATCTAGTTACTCAGGGAAAAATGTACGGTACAATTTGTTAAGTAACTTCTACCGTTTTGAAAATTTTAAAAGCATGAGGAAAAGCAACATTTTATTGGGAAATTGTCATTTTCCATTTACCGTTCCTGAAATGAAGGTTTTCTGCAGTTTGGGCATGTCAGGGGCCCTTCAAAAATGACATAGCACCAACTATCTATTGCAGCCAAAATTGCGCTACAGAATTCAATTGGCCCTCCCTTCGCTTCCATACATTCTCAGCCCTGCTGTTCGCCCGACTGTACTTTTGACCATATGGAGTATCGAACTCAGAGAAATTGCACCTTGTGTAACTAAAATCTTTGGGGCTAAAGCAACATTTTTGTTTCCAAAATAGGGTTGTGTGTGTGTAACCCTGACCAGAAACTGCCCTGACTTGACTATCAAATTATGACACACTTTACCTTGGTTGTTTTGTAAATACAGTAAAAGTGATGCTCTGGACAGACTTTCCCCCAGCAGCACTATATCAAGTTGTTTTTTTTTTTTTTTTTTTTTTTTTTTTTGTGTAAAAAATATATATATATATATATATAATATATATAATATATATGATCATTGAAGTGTTAAAAGTTCTTTTTTACTCAAATTAACAATTGTAAATTACAGGATTTAGTTATGTAAACTTTGGTAGTAACCTGTTTTTTAACCATTGCTCTTCACAGGGTAACCAGGAGCCAACAGCCACTCCTGAGACCATGGTTCAACCTTTTGCTGCCATCCCTTTCCCGCCACCACCGCAGAATGGTTTGTCCACAGAATATGGGAGTCAGCATGCACAAGATTATGCTGCTTCTTCCACAGACCATGGACTTCCACTTTATGGGGGAGGGCAAAGTCATGCCGAGCTTAATGCCCCTGCTGCAAGCACAGCGAATACGTCTACTACGGTGCGTGTGTACTATTGGTTCTAATCATGTGTATTAAACTGCACAGTTAATATGTGCAAGCTTTCACTTTTAAATTCCCTGCTATTTACAGTATGTATCAACACTTTTTTCTTAAAATGATAACTTTTTTTTTTTTTTTTCCCTAGGGAACTTGTCACCAGGTTTTCCCAATATAAACTAAAGCCGTCACATTTTGATTAAACATCAGCGTGATCACTTAAAGTCCGCTCACTTATAATTCCGGGGCCCCTCCTTAACTACCTGATTATTCACTGCATAGTATATGCTAGAATGTATGGGTGGTTTCCAGGTCAATGCAACAGCTCCAAAAGTCAATCAG
Source organism: Allobates femoralis (assembly GCA_033576535.1). NCBI lineage: Eukaryota > Metazoa > Chordata > Amphibia > Anura > Aromobatidae > Allobates > Allobates femoralis. The sequence goes on along the minus strand of JARQOC010000007.1, from coordinate 13,565,800 downwards.
ACGCCCACTCCCTGTGACAGCGTCTGTGATTGGCTTTTGCGCCCTTCATCCATTTTGCCGGCGTCTGCAATTGGTTGCCACAGGCAATGAACCTGACGTCCCAGTAGCTTCAAAATAAGATGTAGAGCTTTGCTGTAGTTTTTATTCTCAGTGCAGATAGTGTACAGCTGTGTGCTGCCACCCCCTTATCGTCAGATAAAGCCAGGAAGCTAATACTCAACGATTGTCCCACAAAGCGTATCCTGGCTCTGATGCATCCTAAGTCTTCAGCGAGAGAATAATCGTCCTCTCCTTGCAGACTCTGCAATCAGACCGCCTGCCGTGGGAGAGAGATGACATCACTTGCTGAAGCTCTATGGCAGTCAGTGTGGTTTTTGGTACCATCATTGTGGATTATTGTCAGATAAAGCCAAGTAGCTTGGGGTTGGCAACCTGTAGGTGTCTTATCTGCACTGACAATCAAAAATACAGTGAAGCTCTGTCTTTACTTTTTTTAATTTATTTTTACATTACTATGACGTCAGGTTAGTTACCTGTGGCAACCAATCAGATGTCGGCACAATGTGTGAGGATTGCAACAGCCAATCAAAAATGCTGTGGAGAAGAAAGAAGAAATACACAGGACTGTCTTATACCGGACCTGCGCTGCTGACAGAGGAGACGTCCAAACCGTTGTTGGTACCAAGTGGCTTTTTTTTTTTTCCATCCAATGCGTTTTCGGAGCCAGACCCGACTCCTTCCTCAAGGAGCACACATTACAAGGCATAATGAAAGTTAACATTTACATAGCCAGACCTAAACCATTGTTACATACGTCATAAATAACAAAGTGTTAACACAGTTAACTTTCATCATGCCTTTGTAATGTGTGCTCCCTGAGGAAGGAGTCAGGTCTGGCTCCGAAACGCGTCGGATGAAATAAAAAAAAAAGTCACTTGCTACCAACAACGGTTTGGACATCTCCTTTATCTGCAGTGCGGGTCTGGTATAACAGTCCTGTGTATTTGTTTCTCCACCATTTCATTTGATGTGTGGACCCTGCAGCAGCCATTTTACGTGTATGCCAGTTGTGTGCTACACTACCTGTCCAGGTGAGCAGCGACCACATATATCTTGTGTTTCTCATTGAGGATAAGACCCTATTGCACTCTTTCCTTCCAGTTTCACATAAATCAAAGATGCTGCCACAGAAAGAGGGCGTCTGTGATTGATTGGCTTTAGGAACCATTGCAGTGACCTGGAAACAGCCCATACATTTTAGCATCTACCGTGCAGTGAATAACCAGGAAGTACATGCGTGTGGACCTGATAAGTAATCACTGATGTTAAATCAATGTTATGTTAATTTTTATAGCCCTCCAAGCCCTCGAGTCTGAACAGTAACAGACTTCTTCAGGAAATCCGTTTTAGGGGGTCCGTGCCTGAACACTAAATATTCGGTACAGACCCCGATCTTTACAGTTTGGGTTTGCCCATCCCTAAACAGAATCATTATTTCGTCTGTCGGGTCTTGTGCTCTCTTGTGGCTCCTCCGCATTTGTATGAGCCTCATTTTAAACTTTGCGCTAGTGTTGCCCTTGCCATCGATGGTGCTTGTGCTTATTCATCTACCAGCGTTTTCCAGAAAAGTGGCGCCAGAGGGGAGACATGCTCAGTTTATCAGCGGTCTCCACTTAAATGGCTCCTGGGTGAAGCTTGCACAAATTGCGGATTCTGCTCAATGATGAGCCAAAAACTCGATCTGAGCACTGCCACCATTTTGCTGCAGACCACCAAGAGTGTGCGCAAGTGCCACTCATGGCAAAGGCAGTGCTAACCCAAAATTTAAAGGGGATCTGTCAGCAGGTTGTTGCTATATAATCTGAAGGCAGCAATTGTGAATGTTAACAGATTTCAGGCATTTGTCTCTTATCCCAAAGTATGTTTACCTGGAATGTTTGCTTTAGCACCAGTAGCTTATCATTATTCAGATTTAGCCGCCTCAGTCCAAGTTTGACACACCCCTTACTGTTAACAGCTCACTGATTATAGAAATGTACATATAGAGCCTGATGTGGACAAGAGCAGCTTTTTCATCTGTTGCCAGGCTACAGGTAAAAACTGTGTGATTGTGTCAGAACTGCTGCACTCTATAATATGTGATGCATCATTGCATCCAGAGTCTGTGTCTAATCATGCTGCTCTCAGATGTGGTAGCAAAAACCAGCTGACTGATTCTCTTTTACAAGGAGAAGGCTCAAAGAAATGCTTAGAGTGGCCAGAGACACATATTGCCCCCACCCACACTCCAACCACGATGCACAAAAGGACTATTGTGCCAAAACTTGAAGTTGTTCCAGAAAATGGAAGTATTTCTCCTAGAAAATTATTGCAATTATGCGTTTTGTTTTACACCACACAATGTTTAACAGCAAATAAAAACAAACAAAAGTCAAAATGAACATCATTTTACACAACTCCAAAAATGGGCCAGACTAAATTGTTGGCACCCTGAACTTAATATTTGGCCGCACACCCTTTGGAATAAGCAGTAATCAATCACTTCCTATAACCATCAACAAGCTTCTTACAACTCTCAACTGACAGCCCCACCACCTCCTATTAGGGCTAAGAGGCAACCTCCTGTTGTGCTATTTCACCTCTTTTGTGTTTCCTGTCCCTATGGGGCACGAAGAGGTTCTCCAGAGGCAGTGGGGCCGGCGAAGTAGTCCTCCTACCTAGCTGGGCGGCAGGTTGATCGGGCCTGGCTCCTTCCTCCCCAGTGCCACTTCGGGGTGAGCTGGACCGACCCGCTCTTCGACGCAAGATGGCAACGTTGAGCTTTGCCACAAGGCCGGGGATCCTCCTGCAGCTCCTCGGCTTCTCCTTCCAGGCTGTGTGTTTCCCCCCCCCCAGCTGCAGATGCAGAGCCCAGCGCTGCCTCAGGCCCAGTAAGTTACTTGGTATGAGGCACGTACAGTCCCCACCTTTAGGGCTGGATTGTCATCCTTCTCTCCCTGTTATTTACAGGGAGGAAAGGAACAGGCACAATAGCAGAAGACCCCCTCCTGTAGATGTGGTGTTTGTAATAAATAGCTGTCGCCAACTCACAAGAAAATCTTGTGCTTAACATGGACGGAAAGAGTGCTGGGTGTAGAGCAAACAGTCCTTAATGGACGAACTGAGGGATCTCAATATTTGATCCTCCATGGCTTCTGTCTCTCAGCTCCCTCCAATGACCCATCTGGCTCCTAAGAAAAGGAAGATCTCACTGATAGACTCAGCACCAGAGGCTGCAGACTCCTCTGGTTCAGATTAACGTTTGGTAGAAGATTCTGATACACCCCAGAGCTGCGATGTCCCCAGGAGATATTACTTTTCCTCTGGGGACATTGCTGAGCTGGTGTCCGCAGTAAGAACCACAATGGGTGTAGCGGAAGAGGAATGAGCTCAATAAATGCAAGACATCATGTTTGGGGGGCTGTGGTCCAAGAAAACATCCTTTTTCCTGGTCCACGATAGCCTTAAAGAAATGGTGTTAGAGGAATGTAAGTTTCCCCAGGTGGGATGAAGGATTGTTTTCCCCTGGATGTCTCCGTATCTAAAATCTGGTCTGAAACACCCAGGATAGATGTCCAAACTGCAAAAGTAGCTAATAAAACTGCCTTGCCCTTTGAGAACTCCTCTCAATTAAGAGATCTCATGGATCAGAAGGCAGAGTCTGCTGAAGAGGTCCTGGGAATCATCATCCTTTTAGCTGACATCTAAGGCTGGTTTCACATAACGTTTTTGTGCCTGTCCGTGGGATCCGACTTTGAAGGGGGATCCCACGGACAGGCACGGATCCCTGCAATCGGATGGCAAATAACCGTCCGATCCGATGCTATGCAGGATCCGTGTGGATCCTGCGGTCCCCTCTTTCCCTGCTTCTTCTCCTCCATCTTCTGCCCTCTCCTATTCTATATGCTGTGCCCCCGCTATTCTTTGCTGTGCCCCCGCTATTCTATTCTCCTCTATCCCTATCCTGTCCCTTGTCCTCTCCCTGTGTGTAAAAAAAAAAAAAAATAAAACCTCCTCCCGGAGCATACATCACCTGTCACCGCTCCCACGCTGCAGCACCATCAGGACTGAAGGACCTGTGATGACGTCACAGATCCGGTCACATGACTCGTCAGCTGACCGGGTCTCTTACATCATCACAGGCTCTTCTGCCCTGATGGTGCTGCAGCTTTGGAGCCTGTGAGAGGTGATGTATGCTTTGGGAGGAGGTTTTTTTATTTTTTTACACACAGGGAAGAGGACGGGACAGGATAGGGATAGAGCAGGCTACGATTTTGTGCCCGTGATTAAATCTGATGGGATCGGATGGTGGCAAAATCGGATGCCAATAGTGGCACATCCGATTCCCATAGGGGAACATGGGGTCCGATTTCGGATCCAATTGTATCCGTTTTGAAACGGATACAATCGGATGACTGAAAATCGTTATGTGAAAGCAGCCTAACATCACCTCTACCTGCGTAGCCAGATCCATGTCCAGATGGTTGGATCAACTTGATTCGCACATAGCAGAGGTTATGCATAAAGAAGATCTCCTAGCCTCTATTCCCCTGTTGCAGAAAGCCACTGGTTTTCTAGGTGATGCCTATGTGGAGTCAATTAGAGCTGTGGCAAGAATTATGGTCCTGCAAAACAACCAGACGCTCTGTATGGTTAACAACCTGGATCGGTGATTTAGCTTCTAAAAGCAAGTTGTGCCCTACCATTCCAGAAGGAATGTTTTTTGTCAAGTCATGGACCAGCTCCTGGAAAAAGCTGCAGACAAAAGGGTCTTCCTGAGACGAAAGCAAAGAGAAAATCCTTTTCATCCCCAACATATTTTTAGGACATGGACTGCTGGAGCTACCCTAAAGTGGGAAAGGGGAAAAGTATATTTTTCCTCACATCCCCAAGAGAGAAGTGACGGCTTTCCTGTAGGGCGAAGACTTTCCAAACTTTCTTCCCCAATGGCGGAATATAACTTCAAACCAACCCTATTCTTCAACTCATCAGAAGCTGGATGAGAATATTGTTTTCCTCCCCTCCTCCTCAGCATTTAAGAGTAACCTCTCTCTCCTCTCAAACTCCAGTCGTCTTTGGAAGGAGGTCCAAAAACTACTCATAGGAGCTGTCCTCCCTGTTCCAGAGGGAGAGATCGGGAGGGGACACTATTCCCGTATTTTTGTGGTGAAAAAACCAGGAGGCTCATTCAGCACCATCAAAAATCTAAAGCCCCTGAACAGACATGTCTCATACTCCCAGTTCAAGACAAACAACAAATTTTGCAGCATAATGTAGGGCCCAGTGTGAGAAAGTTGTGTCTCCCGCAGAGGTCATGGGTCTTCCAGCAGGAAAATGACCCAAAACACACTTCAAAAAGCACTAGAAGATGGTTTGAGAGAAAGCACTGGAGACTTCTAAGGTGGCCAGCAATGAGTCCAGACCTGAATCCCATAGAACACCTGTGGAGAGATCTAAAAATGGCAGTTTGGAGAAGGCACCCTTCAAATATCAGGGACCTGGAGCAGTTTGCCAAAGAAGAATGGTCTAAAATTCCAGCAGAGCATTGTAAGAAACTCATTGATGGTTACCAGAAGCGGTTGATCGCAGTTATTTTGGCTAAAGGTTGTGCAACCAAGTATCAGGCTGAGGGTGCCAATACTTTTGTCCGGCCCATTTTTGGAGTTTTGTGTGAAATGATCAATGTTTTGCTTCATTCTCTTTTGTGTTTTTTCATTGAAGACAAATTAAATGAAGATAATAATACCAGAGAATTTGTGATTGCAATCATTTTCAGGAAGAAACTGAGTATTATCTGACAGAATTGCAGGGGTGTCAATACTTTTGGCCACAACTGTATATACTGATTAGAAGACTGACACTGGCATTATAAGACGGACCCCATTTAACATAACATTTTTTTTTCTCTTTTCCTTCACCAAATTTGGGGGGTGCGTCTTATAATCAGGTGTGTCTTATAAAGTGAAAAATACGGTACTTTTAACATTATTTTAATAAACGCGTAAAATCCTTCCCACCGAGTCAAGGTGACCCATATCGAGACAGTCCTAGCATCTAATGTAATCCTTACCATATGCCTATGTAACTAATAAGGATTGATAAGGACCAGCCAATGTGGACGCCCAGCAATAGGCATCTCTACAAATGTAATGTCCAACTCAAAGAAAGGGAGTCCACACCATTATTAGCATTACTTCAAAATGAGCAGAGAACTGAAAAATGAGCTGGAATAAGTTTGTATACAAACTGTTTATAATAGTTGCTAGCACTGTTGCTGTTTATTCACTTATTTTAGGGTATTTGCTAATTTATTTTGTTCAGTTTTGCTGTTTAAAAGCCAGTATGAACATGTTCCTGCACATTACATGTATACAAACTATTATTCCACTTCATTTTTGAAGACTGAGCCTTTGGGCCAGGGTCCTCTCCTTCTGTACTTGTGTGTGCCTTGTATTGCTCAAATTTATTGTACTTGTCGATGTATGCCCTTTTTCACATGTAAAGTGCCATGGGATAAATGGCACTATAATCTGTTTTTTTATTTAATTTATTCTTATAAATTAAGTGTTTTTTAATGTGTTGTTTTTTTTTTTTTGAGGTTTGAACAGCGCTAACATAAATTTAGATGCCCAATTTCTTCCAAGAGGCCTCTGCATATTTTTCTGTTAACTGTAGGGTCCTGATGCTGTATTGTTACTGAAAGTGTGATTGTTTGTATATGGATTGGCTCTTAGTGTAAACCATTTTTATTTCACGCTAGCAGACAGATGGAGCTCAGCCAGAAGGGCAACAGCCGCAAACTCAAAGTAATGACAATGCTGAACCAAAACCAACTCCTAAGCGACTTCATGTCTCCAACATACCATTTCGATTTCGAGACCCTGATCTGCGGCAAATGTTTGGAGTAAGTAATCAGTTCAATTCTGTTAATAAGGTTACAGGTCTGAGGCTATTGCAGAAAAAATTGTAATCCCTGTACTTAAATTTGTAATGTTAATTTTTTTTTTCTGCAGCAATTTGGAAAAATTCTTGATGTAGAAATAATTTTTAATGAAAGGGGCTCAAAGGTAAGTTGAAGCTTATTTTTAACTTTGATATATGCTCCCTAACATTTCTTTAGTGGTAAATAGATTTCCAAAAAATCAGATTAAAGGGCAATATGTGAAAACATTGTTTTTCTTTCTCCCTAAAGCCCACGTGCCAAAAAAATTGAAAATACAAACAATGCATCAAAACAAAAAAATCAATAAAATACTAATGTAATGCCAGCAATTTCCGCACTGCAAAGTTATTATTCCTGTGTAGTGGGCAGGCAAGGTAAAAAGCAGAATATTCTCAAGGCTGCATCTGTTTAAACACATGTAATTTAATCTACATCTTTCCACATCTGGTTCAGATTAATACATTGAAGTACTGACGGTTATTCCCTTTCCTGTTAGAATTGTGGCAAAAGAACAAATCTAATACGTGGCAGTGTAATCTGCTCCACATTCTTATGCAGCTGAAATATCCATGTTTCATATCCACATTAACATTTGCCTAGAATACAAAAGCTTTTACACAAGCTAGTGCCCGTATTTTACATGACACATCATTTCTTTAACTCAAAGTATGATGATGGGCATTATTTTTACAAGTTAAAATCGTTTTCTTTAACACCTCTCATACCCTCCTCACTCTGTACTGCCCTGAGGGACTTTCTGGAACACTCATCTGCTTCTTTGTCAGGTACTGTTGTAGGGGTTTTTCTTACACAAAGCAAGGCAAAATGTAAGAATACAGTGTTCATTATTTAGTATAACAAATAAGAATACATATGGGACACTGATCTAGGAAGCGAGTCTGATAGCCATATCTGGAGTCGGGAAGAAACTTTTCCCCTAATGTGGACCTTAGTGTTGCCACATGGGGTTTTTCCTTCCCCTGGATCAACATTTTAGACTATAGGTTTAACATTGATGCATTTTTTTCCCATAGAACATTACAAAAATGCAGAAAACAATTGACCTACTTATCCTTTTCAAAACCGGAAAAACCTGTGCAGGTTTCAGTAAAGAAATTGAACCAATGTCTGTGGACAGTTTTTCCCTGAATCACACCGCTTTTGTTGGGAATCAAAAATGCAGGTTTAGATTAGCATAGATTAATATGCAACCAAGTTAAAAACGCAGTGTGAGAACATGGCCTTAGTCTAACTTTAAAGTGATCCTGTCACCAGATTTTTCACTATAAACCAAAATTATCACCTTCAGCAGTACCTGTGCTGCATTTTATTAAGGTGCATATTATGCCATGACTCCACCCTGTACACCCCCATAAATACCTTTTAGTAAATCTCCTGCGCTATATTTAAGTCTGGTCCGATTGGTGTGATTGCTGCGCCTTCCATCCCTCCTCTCCATACTGATCCTGTCCTCTTGTCATGATTGACATGGATGACACTTCTGTATCATCCATTTGGACGAGGGAAAATCTCTCACCTGCGCAGTCACATCGCCAGTTCACACATGTGCTCTTGTTTTAGGCTCAGCCCGAACTAGGGCAGAGCATTGTTAGACTAGGGTGTATGAGGCCCATCAAGGAAAGTAACTCCAGGGGCCCACCCTTCAGCTATATGCAAATACCTGTTAGCTGTTATACCATTATATTGGTGGCTTCTGCACATCTACTATGCACTCACCATAACTGTGACGTACAATTACTGTACTTTGCATTAAAGGGATTTTTTGAAAACAAGTTATCAGCAATCCACAGGGTTACAAATCACACAGGCATATGAATGGGAGCGCACGGTCATGCGCAGTCAAACGCAGCACCGTGTCTGTCCACTATAAACATAGGGACTTGCGCTGGCTGCGCTCACTTGGCGGTTCCACTCTGCAGCAATGTGAATCCGCCCTAAGGCTGCATTCTGTGAATGGCTCTTATGTATAATGTCCCCAGGGACACTGAAATAATGGGTGTTAAACTTTGCTCCATGCCTGTACTTGAACCGTGGGTGTGTTATTTACATAGCTCTCCACTGACTTTCTGGCGGGGGGGGGTGACTGGTTCCCTTTAAACATCCAATTATTCAATATTTATTGGAAATAAAGAATTTTCCCCTTCGTGATAACTGATGACAATCCACTTAAGACCAATAGTACAATGTAGAAGGGGGAAGTACCATTACACAATGACCACAGCACATATTACTACCACATAGTGATCAAATACTACCAAGAACAAGGTATAAATACTGCTACACCATGACAAGACCATTTTACCAACTCGGTGACCGAATAAAACCACATACACAAGTAATAAATACCACCACACCATGACCAGAGCACATAATGCTACCAAATAATGACCAATCATACTACAATGATAAAAATAAATAAAGCTCTGTATATTGGGTCAGTGTTACAGGTTAAGTTATCAACAGTGACATTATATACACGAGCTCTGTATATAGCATCGGTTTACAGGTAGTAGTGCTCACCTATGACATAATACACAAGAGCTCTGTATATAGTGTATAGTATGCATGTATAGGTCATACACATATTCACCAGTGATGTCTCTAGGTAAAGTACTTCATCTTGAGGGTTCTTTTTCGTCTAGTGCAGACCGATATCATGTCTTCTAGTCAGGACTCATCTCTGCAGAGAATTAGTTCTCTATAAAGGTACCTTCACACGCCACAATCTCGCCTGGCGATATGAGGCGATCTAATGTGCGTGTGCACGTTTTTTATGGTCGCCTCAGATCGCCGATGGCGGCCTCACACGCCGCAATTGCGCCCTGGAAGTAAGGCGATGTGTCGCTCCGGAAGTCGCCTGACGTACAGCGGAAGCAATCCTGCCTAATCCCATCCCCGGCTCACACGCCACAATCTCAAAGGCAACGTGGGCATACATGTTCAGCGTGGCGAAGAGATAGGTGTGCCGCAGTGGTTTACACTGTGCCTCATACGCGCTCATTGGACAATGTAACAGCGTTCCGATTGGTCAGCCTGCTCTGGAAGGCTGGCTAATACATGACGCCATTACCATTGTGTGGTGCTGGACGGACAGCTCTTCAAATTTCGCCAATTGACAGCCAATGAGAACACAGTAGCCCACACCAGTCAGTTCACGTGGGGCGTGGACTACAGCATGCTGTGGCACGCCTACAGGGAATCATAGGCGACACTGATTCCATCACTATCACTCTATCACACGCCACAACACAGAAATATCGCCTTCATGATTGCGGCTGATTTTAGAGCAGTGCTCAGGAATCAGGCGACAGCTGAGATGCGATTTATCGCCGCGAAATTCCCTAATCACACGCCGCAACTGTGAGGCAATTTCACGGTGATTGCTTCGGGGCGACATATCGCCTTTAGGATTCCCAGGCGAGATTGCGGCGTTTGAAGGTACCTTTACAGATCACTTTCAGAGCACATTCTCCACTTTCCCCAAGATTTGTACACTACATCAAATGACAAAAAAAAGCAATGTAGTGCCACCCTGCACAGTAGCAGGACCTCATTTTGCTCCCCTCATGGAAAACCGTATTCTCAAAAGTAAGTTAATACAGTAGTAATAATGTTCCCTAATTTCCCCCTACAGTAACTATGTCCCCACTTGCCATCATAAGCCAATAACTTATGCTCCTCATTCTGGCCCTCATATAGTAGTAATATCTTCCAACCCGGCACCCTTTATTTAATAATGTCCCCCATCCTGGGCACCCATGTTCCTCCATTCTGGTCCCCTATGTTGCACCATTCTATGTCCCCATACCGACGTGAAAACTTCTGCACCCATTTAGATAGATTACAACAAAGACCAATCTGACTTCTCACTTTTTCAGCACTGTCCCATCTATTCCAAACTGGACAAACTCCTCATCCTACTGATGCCCCAATGCTAAGCTGCTGCATGTGTCCCTGTTACTGCATCTGCTATGTGGTACAAAAACAGAGCTCCTCTAACTACACCCACCTAATAATGCCGCCACTGGCCCCGACCTCCTTCCTCAACACACATAATAATGCTGCCACTGGCCCCCTCCCCCTTCCCCCACATAATAATGCCGCCACTGGGCTTCCCCCCCCACCCCCGCATGGCTTAGAAAATATTAATGCCCCGTGCAAGTGCCTTACAAAAATGACCACTTTTTGCTCCAAGAAAGTAATAATGCCCCATGTTCACCTTTTGACAGTTACTATAGCCTGAGTGTCCCTGTGACAAAAATGGTTGGGTGCCTACTTAACATTTAACAATGTCCCTAGTGTCCCCTCCATGTACACAGCCCCTATACCTTCCTTATATAAAGTATGATGTCCCTATTCCATCCCTATACGGTTTGATCACAGTTCCCCCAAAACAATGGTTTACACACTATCTAGTTCCTCACACTATATAAGAGCCCCTCCTGCAGTCGTGTAACTAGAGTCCAGTTGACCCTGATGCAAGATTTCGATCTTCCCACCATTCCCACCCTCTGCATATTGATCCTTCTGATACTCTGATGAGCCGCTGCTGCATGTGTCCCTATAACTGCCCCCCACATAATGCCACCACTGGCGCCCCCCACCCTCATAATGATGCCACCACTGGGCCCCCCCTTCCTCATAATAATGCCACCACTGGGCCCCCCACCCACCTAATAATGCCACCACGGGGCCCCCCCACCCGCATAAAGCCTGCCAAAAAAACAAAACTGTGTCCCCCATTTTATGGTGTCACTGCAATGGTGTCCCCCTAGAAAATATTACTGCCCTGTACAAGTGCCTTTGGAAAGAGTCCACTTTTTGCTCCCACAACCCCTGGCAAAAATTATGGCATTACCTGGCTTAGCCGGATGTCCATTCAGTTGTTTAATTTTAACTGCTCTCGTGTTGGAGCCATGATTCATGTCAGTCCACTTGGTGCAACAGCTCTCTAAGATGTGATCACTCCTTTTTAGATGCAGACTAACAAGCAGATCTTATTCGATGCAGGTGTTAGTTTTGGGAATGACTATTTACAGGGTGTTTCCATAATTTTTTATCTCAGAAGTGAGTGATTCCATGCTTCCCCCTGCTTGGTCTACAAAAGTAACCGTTACTTGCAAGCATATTTTTTGTCAAGATTTCTTTTAGTGTTTCTTCAAGGCAGAGAATTGTCATTTAAAATTACTTTCGTTTTGTGCTGTGTGATCTGCTTTTTTTTTCTTCTACAAAATTAAACAAATGAATGAACATCTTCCGAGCCAGGTGATTTAAAAATTTTTGACCAAAGTTGTAGAAAGTCGTAATGCCCAATGTTCACCTTTTGACAGTCACAATTGCCTGAGTGTCCCTATAACAATGGTTAGGTGCCTACTTAACATTTAACAATGTCCCCGGTGTCCCCCTATGTACACAACCCCTTTTACCTTTCCTATACAAGTATAAAGTATGATGCCCCTACATCTCCCCTATACACAGTATGATCGGTTCACAGCTCCCTCAAAAGAATGGTTCACATACAGTAAAATGGTCCCTACACTATATAAGGGCACCCTACAGCAGTCATGTAACTAGAGTTCGATTGACCCGATGCAAGATTTGGATCCCCACCCCCACCCCCCTGCATGGTCATCAGATGTGTAGGCCCTTGTAGCTTTCTAAATCTTGGTGTAAGTGGTGTAGTTATATCTTTTATCCCATACAAATGTTCCTTATCCTGGGCCTCTTACAGGTCCCCATCCTGGGCTCACCCTGGTATAGATGTTTCCCAAACTAGTAAATACTGTCCCCTATCCTGGTATATATGTCCACCATCCTGGGCCCATCTTGGCATATATGTTCCCAATCTCGCATAGGTCTCCATCCTGATATATACATGGCCCATTGTGGTATATGTCCCTCATTCTGATGAGTCCCCAATCCTCAGTCCTTCCTTGCATATTTAACCCTTATACATGTGGGCCCATTTCTAAAATGTATCTAAATAGTCCTCCATCCTGGGCTGTTTCGGTGGAGTGGCGAGGTCGGAAACCGGATTGTAGGCAGTCAAAGAGGGAGCAGGAGGAGAGGTGGGAGGACAGCAAGGGTCACATTATATAACAGGAAGAGCCCCAAGATGGAACATATATACCAGGAAAAGGGACAGGATGGGTCACATACCCTAGGAAGGGTCCTAGGGTATGTGACCCATCCTGTCCCTTTTCCTGGTATATATGTTCCATCTTGGGGCTCTTCCTGTTATATAATGTGACCCTTGCTGTCCTCCCACCTCTCCTCCTGCTCCCTCTTTGACTGCCTACAATCCGGTTTCCGACCTCGCCACTCCACCGAAACAGCCCTAACCAGAGTCACCAACGACCTACTGACCGCCAAGAGCAAGCGACACTACTCCATCCTCCTGTTTCTCACAAAGCACTCACCGATCTCAGGGAGACCAGTCAAGGAAAACACTGCAGGCAGCCGGCTAAAGCGCTCAAACAGAGTGGAATTCATGATGCATTGCCCCCTGTAAATTTGAATATGCAAATGGAGTCCATGGAGCCTTGATTAAGAGTCTCAAACACGGGACTAGCCAGATATCCCTCCAGGGAAGGACCTAGCCCTGGGGTGGAATTTTTACGGAGACCACCATAACCACCATATTAAGGTCCTTCCCTGGAGGGATATCTGGCTAGTCCTGTGTTTGTCTTAATCGAGGCTCCATGGACTCCATTTGCATATCCTCCTGTTTCTCGACCTTTCTGCTGCCTTCCACACAGTCGACCACTACCTCCTACTTCAAATTTTAGAATCTCTTGGCATCACTGACCTAGCCCTCTCCTGGATCTCCTCTTACCTAACAGACTGGACTTTGTGTCACCCACTCCAACACCACCTCCTCGCTCTACCCTATCTGTTGGAGTTCCCCAAGGCTCGGTCTTGGGACCACTACTCTTCTCCATTTACACCCTCGGCGTAGGCCTACTCCTTGAGTCCCACGGCCTTCAGTATCTCCTCTACCCTGATCCTAGGATTCAAAAGGGACGGTGTGTTGTAGGTCTGCGCTGCTACAAAAACCACGAAGCCCAAATCTTCAATTTTATGAGTGTTTATTAGATCCATCCAACGAGTTTCGGAGCCTGCTACGCTCCATCAAGGAATGCACCATCTCTTTCGAATCCTAGGGTTGCCTACCACATTGCACATGGAATTGTCTTGCAGCAGCTAACTCATGTGATTTTGTACTGGTTGTCACACAACCTGAACAGGTGAGCAGTTTCATTGAGCGGCTTTATTACCTCCCCTTTATATAAAGAGAAGACCATATTTCTGCTTGCTTCCTTTACAGATATAAACTACCTCTATGCCGATGACACCCAGCTTTACCTGTCCAGCCCCGACATCACCTCTCTACTATCCAAAATTCCGCAATGCCTGTCCGCCATGTCATCCTTTTTCTCCACTCGTTTCCTAAAACTGAACATGGACAAACTGAGTTAGTCTTCCCCCCCCCCATACCCCCCCCCCCCCCAAGTCAATCTTCCCTTCCCCCCTCCCCCACCTGACCTATCCATCACTGTCAACAACTGCTCACTCTCACCCCATCCCCCACGCTAAGTGCCTCAGGGTAATTCTTGACTCTTCCCCCTCCTTCAAGTCCCACATCCAAGCCCTCTCCACCGCCTATCGACTCCAGCTCAAAAACATTACCCGAATCTGCTCTTTCCTTGACCAAGACACTAATACACTTGCCCATGCCCTCATCTCCTGCCTCGACTACTGCAACCTACTGCTCACCGGCCTCTCCGCTACCTTCCTCGCACCTCTTAGAACCATCCTCAATTCTGCTGCCTGATTCATCCACCTGTCCCCCTGCCTCCGCCCTCTGCCAAACCCTTCACAGGCTCCCCACTTCCCAGAGATCCTGGTTCAAAACCCTAACGTTGACATACAAGGCCATACACAACCTGTCCCCTCCATACATCTCCGAACTCGTCTCCCGATACCCCCCTCACGTAATCTGTGCTCCTCTCAATAGCTCCTTCTTTTCTCCCCTCGCATTTCCTCCTCCCACAACCTCATACAAGACTTCTCTTGTGCATCCGCCGTACTTTGGAACACTCTCCCCATCACATCAGACACTCCAGTACCATGGGTACCTTCAAGAAAAACCTGAAGACCCACCTCTTCCTTCAAGCCTACAACCCACACTGATGCCTAATCCACTGCACCATCTCGCCCTCACCTCTTCCCCCCCCCCCCCCCCCTCCTACTGTCTCCCCACCCATCCCCTATAGACTGTGAACCCTCATGGACAGTATCCACTGCCCTACTGTACCTGTATGATTTAATTTTCCTCATTTTATGTTCTTGTCCTCGTCTGCCCTTACACATGTAAAACGCCATGGTACCTAATGGCGCTATATATAATCATTATAATCATGTCCTCTTTCCTGGTATATACACTGTGTGCAGAATTATTAGGCAAGTTGTATTTTAGAGGATTTTTTATTTATTTTTTTATTATTGATCAACAACTATGTTCTCAATCAACCCAAAAGACTCATAAATATCAAAGCTTAATATTTTTGGAAGTTGGAGTGAGTTTTTTTAGGTTTGGCCATTTTAGGAGGATATCTGTTTGTGCAAGTAACTAGTAGTGTTTTTTATTAAGTTGCCTAATAATTCTGCAAATATATTCCCATTTCCCTTGTTTATTTTCACAAGGTAAACTAATATAACTGCACAAAAATTAGAAAAACATTTCTGACATGCAAAAACAAAACACAAAAAATTTAGTGACCAATATAGCCACCTTTCTTTATGATGACACTGAACAGCCTTCCATCCATAGATTGTCAGTTGCTTGATCTGTTTACGATCAACATTGCGTGCAGCAGCCACCACAACCTCCCAGACACTGTTCCGAGAGGTGTACTGTTTTCCCTCCCTGTAGATCTCACATTTTAGGAGAGAACACAGGTTCTCTATGGGATTCAGATCAGGTGAACAAGGGGGCCATGTCATTGTTTTTTCTTCTTTTAGACGTTTACAGACCAGCCACGCTGTGGAGTAGTTAGATGCATGTGATGGAGCATTGTCCTGCATGAAAATCATGTTTTTCTTGAACAATGCGACTTCCTGTACCACTGCTAGAAGTTGTCTTCCAGAAATTGGCAGTAGGTCTGTGAGTGGAGCTTCACTTCATCCTCAACCTGAAAAGGTCCCACAAGTTCATCTTTGATACCAGCCCATACCAGTACCATACCTCCACCTTGCTGGCATCTGAGTCGGAGTGGAGCTCTTTTGCCCATTACTGATCCAGCCTCTGGCCCATCCATATGGCCCATTAAGAGTCGCTCTCATTTAATCAGTCCATAAAACCTTTGAAAAATCAGTCTTAAAATGTCAAGACTGGGCAAAGAAATATCTTATCTATGTTTCTTGTTCAAAGGTGGTCGTATTTCAGCCTTCCTTACCTTGGCCATGTCCCTGAGTATAGTACACCTTGTGCATTTTGATACTCCAGTAACGTTGCAGCTCTGGAATATGGCAAAACTGGTGGCAAATGGCATCTTGGCAGCTTCTCGCTTGATTTTCCTCAATTCATGGGCAGTTATTTTGTGCCTTTTTTGCCCAACACGCTTCTTGCCACCCTGTTGGCTATTTGCCATGAAACGCTTGATTGTTCGGTGATGACGCTTCAAAAGTTTGGCGATTTTCAAGACTGCGCATCCCTCTCCAAGACCTCTCACAATTTTGGACTTTTCAGAGCCCGTCAAATCTCTCTTCTGACCCATTTTGCCTAAGGAAAGGCATTTGCCTAATAATTAAGCACACCTTATATAGGGTGTTGATGTCATTAGACCACACCGCTCTTCATTAGAGATGCACATCACCTGATTTACTTAATTGGTAGTTGACTCTCAAGCCTATACAGCTTAAGGTAGAACAACATGTAATAAAAAGTATCATGTGATCAAAATACTCATTTGCCTAATAATTCTGCACACAGTGAAAATTTAAACCACTGCAACATTTGTCTGATTTTTCTCTTTATAGGTATATTTTTGAGCAAAATATACATTGTTCTTTTATTCTATCAACTACTGATGACATGTCTCCGAAATTCAAAGCTAAAAATTTTGTATTTAACATGGTATTTGATTGAAGGAAGACCATCTAGTTCAACCCATAGCCTAACATGTTGATCCAGAGGAAGGCAAAAAAAAACCATGTGGCAACATTAAGAAAACCATTCCTTCCTGAATCCACATACGGCAATCAGACTATTTCCCTGGATCAACGCCCTATCAAAGAATCTAGTATATATAACCGGTAATATTATATTTTTCAAGAAAGGCATCAAGGCCACTCTCTTAAATTTTAGAGTAGTGAGTCACTCATTACAACATCATGTGGCAGAGAGTTCCATAGTCTCTCTGCTCTTACAGCAAATGAGAAATCGTCAAAATAAATAATAAACAGTGCTTTCAGACCTCAAAAAAATGCAAACAAAGCAAGTTCATATTCAAATAGAAACAACAATACTAATGTTTTATCTCGGGAAGGGTTCAGAAATCAATATTTAGTGGAATAATCATGATTTTTTTTTTTAATCACAGCTTTAATGCGTCTTGGCATGCTTTCCACCAGTTTTTCACAGTGCTTTTGGGTGACCTTATGCCACTCCTGCACAAAAATTTAAGCAGTTCTTCTGTTTAGCTTGTGACTATCCTTCTTCCTTTTGATTACATTCCAGAGGATTTCAATGGTGCTCAGGTCTGGAGATTGGGCTGGCCATGACAGGGTCTTGATGTGGTGCTCCTTCATCCACACATTGATTGGCCTAGCTGTGTCGCATGGGGCTTTGTCCTGCTGGAAAAAAACAGTCCTAATGGCCACTTTACACGGCACGATATCGTTGTCCAACAACGATAAAAAGTCATGTGGTTCGGCCGTTGCCGCCGATATCGTTTGTGCGTTGTGATGTGTAAATGAGCAATGCGATGCAAGAACGATGCCAAAACGATATCATTGGGGAATTGTGCAGGCTCTCCAACTGTCCGATATTGGCTTGACGATCCGGCAGGATCGTGCTGTGTGACAGCGCAACTACGATTTGGAGCACAACTTCCCCTATTCACTCCCATGTTAAATGGTCGATCCCTGGGTCGCTCGTACACAGCGCAAAGGAGGGGGCGTAGATATCGCAGTTGTGTAGCCTGCCGATATCTCCCTGTGTAACGTCTCCTATGCTATCTTGGACTAGTGCCAAAAACGTGCGTGCTCCCGTGCCGTTGTATCCAATATCTGAACGATATTGGGACGTGTAAAGCGGCCATAAGAGTTGGGGAACATTGCCTGAGCAACTTTGGTTGGAATTCAACTGATGCTGGAATGGAATGGCTGTCAGACATGTAGAGATGGTGATTTTTAGAAAACTGTGCAATAGTCTCTTAATTTTTGCTTGAGCTGTATGTGCCCCATCTTGGGCCTTTTCCTGGTATATACAGTACAGACCAAAAGTTTGGACACACCTTCCAATTCAGAGTTTTCTTTATTTTCATGACTATGAAAATTGTAGATTCACTCTGAAGGCATCAAAACTATGAATTAACACCTGTGGAATTATTTACTTAACAAAAAAGTGTGTAACAACTGAAAATGTCTTATATTGTAGGTTCTTCAAAGTAGCCACCTTTTGCTTTGATTACTGCTTTGCACACTCTTGGCATTCTCTTGATGAGCTTCAAGAGGTAGTCACCGGAAATGGTTTTCATTTCACAGGTGTGTCCTGTCAGGTTTAATAAGTGAGATTTCTTGCCTTATAAATGGGGTTTGGACCATCAGTTGTGTTGTGCAGAAGTCTGGTGGATACACAGCGGATACTGAATAGACTGTTAGCTGCTTTTTTCTTACTATAATACAAATTCTAAGTAAAGAAAAACGAGTGGCCATCATTACTTTAAGAAATGAAGGTTAGTCAGTCCGAAAAATTGGGAAAACTTTGAAAGTGTCCCCAAGTGCAGTTGCAAAAACCATCAAGCGCTACAGAGAAACTGGCTCACATGAGGACCGCCCCAGGAAAGGAAGCCAAAGAGTCACCTCTGTTGTGGAGGATAAATTCATCCAGCGTCAGAAATCGCAGGTTAACAGCAGCTCTGAATCGAGACCAGGTCAATGCCACACAGAGTTCTAGCAGCAGACACATCTCTACAACTGTTAAGAGGAGACTTTGTGAAGCAGGCCTTCATGGTAATATAGCTGCTAGGATACCACTGCTAAGGACAGGCAACAAGCAGAAGACTTGTTTGGGCTAAATAACACAAGAAATGGACATTAGACTAGTGGAAATCTGTGCTTTGGTCTGAGTCCAAATTTGGGATCCTTGGTTCCAACCACTATGTCTTTGTGCGACGCAGAAAAGGTGAACGGATGGACTCCTCCATGCTTCACGGTGGGAACCAGGCATGTAGAGGAGGTGTGATGGTGTGGGGGTGCTTTGCTGGTGACACTGTTGTGGATTTATTCAAAATTGAAGGCATACTGAATCAGCATGGCTGCCGCAGCATCTTGCAGCGGCATTCTATTCCATACGGTTTGCGTTTAGTTGGACCATCATTTGTTTTTCGTCAGGGCAAAGACCCCAAACACACCTCCAGGCTGTATAAGGGCTATTTGACCAAGGAGTGTGATGGGGTGCTACGCCAGATGACCTGACCTCCAGTCACCAGACCTGAACCCAATCGAGATGGTTTGGGGTGAGCTGGACTGCAGAGTGAATGCAAAAGGGCCAACAAGTACTAAGCATCTCTGGGAACTCCTTCAAGACATTTCTGGTGACTACCTCTTGAAGCTCATGAAAAGAATGCCAAGAGTGTGCAAAGCAGTAATCAAAGCAAAAGGTGGCTACTTGTAATAACCTAGAATATAAGACATATTTTCAGTTGTTTCACACTTTTTTAAGTAAATAATTCCACATGTGTTCATTTAGTTTTCATGCCTTCAGTGTGAATTTACAATTTTCATAGTCATGAAAATAAAGAAAACTCTGAATGAGAAGGTTTCCAAACGTTTGGTCTGTACTGTATGTCCCCCACCCTGGGCCCTTTCTTGGTATATATGTGGCCCATCCTGTCCCCTTTCCTCGCATATGTTCCATCTTAAGCCTCTTCCTTGTATATATTATAATATATGCCAGGAAGGAGCCCAGGATGGCACACATGGGCCCCTTGCTGTTATATGCATTTGCCTGGTCTTGAGGCCCATCCTAGCATGTGGGTCCTTTCCTGATATTTGTATGTTTCTCTTCCTGAGCCTCTACCTGGTAAATGTGGCCCATCCTGTCCCCTTGCCTGGTACCTGGTATATACAGCGCTGCAAAAATTGAACACTGCACAGTTTTCTAAAAATCACAATGTCTACATGTCTGACAGCCATTCTATTCCAGTGTTGAATTTCAACCAAAGTACACCTCATTCTACTTAATGTAATTTTGATTAGGTGATCACCTGAACCAAATTTATTTAAGGAGGGAAAGTATAAAAATCACTGCTGTGGTCTTCACAATCCTTTTGCAATAGAACAAGCTGGATGGCAAAACAAGTGCTAGGAATAGCCCAAAAGTAATTTTGAATGAAAAAATAAGTTTTTAACCATGCCAAAGGAGTTGAAAAAGAAAAGGGCTCAATTCTGGCTTTACTTGCAGAGGGATACAGTGAGCATCATGTTGCCTCCATCCTTAAAATTTCGATGACGCCAGTCCATTACAACAAGGTCAAGCAGCAGATATTGGAGACAACAAAGCTACAGATCGGCAGAGGGTGAAAGCGACTCTTCACTGACTAGGATGACCGTCACCTTATTCAAATGTCCAGCAACCGTAGGATGACATCAAGTGACCTACAAAAGGAATGGGAAATGGCGGCTGGGGTGAAGTGCATGGCAAGAATAGTTCGAAAAAAGCCTTTCATCAATGAGAAGCAAAGTAGAGCCAGGCTGAAGTTTGCCAAAAACCATAAGGATTGAATCATAGAGGATTGGAGTAAGGTAATCTTCTGAGTCTAATTTTCAGCTTTGCTCAACACCTGGTCGTCTAATAGTTAGACAGAGACCTGGAGAAGCGTAGAAGCCACAGTGTCTTGCACCCACTGTGAGATGTGTGAGGATTGGTGATTATCTGGGGATGCTTCAGCAAGGCTGGAATTGGGCAGGTTAATATAATATTTGCGAAGGACATATGAATCCACATACAAGGTTATCCTTGAAAAACACTTGCTTTCTTTTGCACAAGATTCGTTTACCCAACTCTGAGGATTGTTGTTTTTTTTTTTTTTTTTTTTTTCCAGCAGGACTAAGCCCCATGCCACACAGCTAGGTCAATCAATGTGTGGATGAAGGAGCACCACATCAAGACCCTGTCATGGCCATCCCAATCTCCAGACCTGAACCCCATTGAAAACCTTTAGAATGTAATTAAGAGGAAGATGGATAATCACAAGCCATCAAACAAAGAACTGCTTAAATTTTTGTGCCAGGAGTGGCATAAGGTTGCTCAAAAGCAGTTTGAAAGACCTGGTGGGAAGCATGCAAGTTGTGATTTAAAAGCATGGTTATTCCACCAAATATTGATTTCTTAGCTTTTCCGGCGTTAAAACACTAGTATTGTTGTTTCTAAATGTATATGAATTTGTTTTCTTTGTATTATTTGAGGTCTTAAAGCACTGTTTCTTCTATATTATTTTGACGATTTCTCATTTGCTGCAAATAAATACAAAATTTTTAGCTTTGCATTTCAGAGGCATGTTGGTAGTTTATAGAATAAAAGAACAATGTACATTTTACTAAAAAATATACCTATAAAGAGAAAAATCTGAAAAACTGAATTTTGCAGTGGTCTCTTTAATTTTTGCCAGAGCTGTATGTCCCCCATTTTGGGCCACTTACTAGTGTATATGTGACCCATCATGTCCTCTTTCCTGGTATATATGTTCCATCTTTGTCCTCTTCCTGGTTTATGTCCCCCCACACTAGGCCACTTTCTGGCTTATATTGGCCCCTTTCCTGGTATTTTTATGCCCCCCATCTTGGGCCCCTTCCTGTTTACATGTTCCCCCATCCTGGGTTCCAAAAAGGGAAAAAAAACATAACACTTGCCTCATCGATGATCCTGCAGAGTCCATTTCTGGATGATCATTGAGCTGCCAACATGCGCATAGGACAGCAGAGTCCCGGAGTGATTGCGTCATCGCCTGAGACTTTGACCTCCTGTACGCACACCGGCAGCGTCGCTGTGCTGTTTGTGTAGGAGGCAGCATTATAGCAGGGAGATCACGTCTGCCTGCTCAAATGCTCAGAGACTAATCATATTGACATGCAGTGCACACTGATATAATTATCAGTAGCAGTAGCTCCGGGTGGGATTACCCGGTGCCCCAATATGCCAGTTTGACCCTGCCTACGCAAACCGGTGAGGTCGCTGTGCAATTGTGAGATTTTCCTTTGGCTAAGTGGATGATGCAGAAGTGTCCTCCATGTCAATTATGACAAGAGGATGGTGGTCAGTGCAGAGAGGGGGAATGGAAGGCGTAGCAAGCACACCCATCGGACCAGACAGAAATAAATATAGGGGTGGAGATTTTCAAAAGGTATTTATGGT
Source organism: Allobates femoralis (assembly GCA_033576535.1). Lineage (NCBI taxonomy): Eukaryota > Metazoa > Chordata > Amphibia > Anura > Aromobatidae > Allobates > Allobates femoralis. The sequence continues at coordinate 13,543,157 of JARQOC010000007.1, read as the reverse complement.
GTGTACAAAGGGAGTCAAGGCATAAATGAACTACCACCTTCAGATGCAGCACCTGTGCTGCATTCTATCAAGGGGAATATTGTTTTTTTTTTTCCAGGCCGGACAGGTCTGCTGAGCGCCTTGTGGCTGCAGTGGCCATATACACTATTGTTGTAATGAGAAAGTTTGGAGGCAGTCTGCTATACTCACACAAGCATACCGAATAACAATTAATTGACAAACCCATTTTGATCGTCTTCTAATGGCCACTTTGTTTGTTTGGTAAGACGCCTACTCTCTTGTCCCCCTGAAGATTTACTGCAGACAGTAGCCTTCGTATTGTATATAGCAGAGAAAACATCGTAGATTGGACCCTCCACAATTTCAGAACCACTCAATGACTACAATAAACATCCAGCTTTATATTCTAATAATGCATCTGGCTTTATGTCTATATAAAAAATTTGTATAATTTTCTTTCAAAAATTGATTGCTATAAAGAAAAAAAGAAAAAGAAAAAAACCTACAGCAATTAATTAAAGCATGCAATCCAACGAATACAACAGTTATGATGACTTATTTTACTGAATATGAAATGGATGGTTTCAAAAGATATCGCAAGCTGCCCAGTGTATGATATATTTTTTTATTATAAAAAAAATGTATATAGCATAGTCTATTTCCAGTGTTGTGTTTTTGTTTTGTTTTTTTAATATTGCAGAACATTTAATATTGTGGTCACCTATTTGTTCTATTATAGTAATCATCTGTACGGGTAATTAGGACTTCCAGGATGCCATTGGCCAACTTTGTTTTACAATTTAACCTTGTCAGCGTTTTGACTAAAATGCAGACCCGTACTCTACTTACATTACTAAGCTTGTTTTAATATCCGCTATTACAAATTGTTATACTCCACCTCTTGTCAAAGTAAAATTTCGTTTGCGAAATCTTTTGAAATGGAAATTACAGAAGTGATTTGTGTGCTCTTAATATTTTTGTTTGTTTTTTGATAACATTTTGTATTCTGAACAGTCCATAGGAAGCAGAAAATCCTTCTCGGTTATAAATTAACATGTACAGTTCCATGGTAAATTTAATTTTTATTTTTTTGTTCAGACAGGGATAATATATGCCTCTTTTAATCCTTTTCTACCCCCTACCTCCTTTTCTTTTTATAGATAATTTTTTTAAATGTTCATGTATTTATTTATATTTTTTTTTTTGCCATCAGTCTGATCCACAGTCATACTTGAGCTGAATTCATTCTCACAAATGGTGCTTTGGGTTAACTGCCAACAAGTAATACATGCAATCTGTTAAAACCTAAATCCATCATCCAACTTTGTACAAGGGAATTAATTCACGTGATGATCGGGCCCCTTCCCTAGTACTACATTGGGTGTAGGTTTTAAGAGCTTTAAGTAGCAGGGGGAGCAGAAGCAAGTAAGTTTGCAGCATGAAATTTGAGTGATCTAATTTAAAATAAAAGGTAGCTGTTAGTCCATGTATTTAGCTGTATTGCAAAATGTTACTCGTGTGCTTTTACATCCACATTTGCTAAAAAGGCATTCATAAACTGCAACTGCACTGCATGAATTATAAGGGCGTGTTATCACTTGAAACACATCTCTTGGGTCAGTTAGGGTTGGACAGCATGCAGCTGTAAAAAGCGGGATTATAGGTCCAGGCACCTTTTAGAGACTTTGAGGGCTGGAATAGAGTTTTCCAAAACTTCCCGTATACTATGTGTCAGTTTTTTCCGAGCCCGCTCATTAAGGATGGGAAGGCCCATGGTTATTTGCCTTTCGCAGCCTAAATGCATCCGTCTGCAGCCGACCCAGAAGTAGTGCATCTATAAGATGTTTCAGCGCTTAAACTGATTGCCCTGGTGCATCTGGATAAAAAATGGGGTTGATGATGGCTGTGATTTGTGAAAAAAAATAACAGCTGCCATCAAGCCCAAGGTTAGTAAAGGTGAGTATGTTGAACACCCCCATTACTAACATGTAAGTCAAAGAAAATATATACACATAAAAATCCTTTATTTGAAATAAAAAAAAAAATATATACACCTGCAGGTCCGAGATAATCCACACTACCACTCTCTGCAGCTTCTGGGACACACTGATGGCCATCAGGGATCCTTGGCTGTGAGAAGCAGTGATGCCTCAAAGTTCATAACCGAGGGCTTCCTTCCTGCCATCGGTGAACTTAGTTGGACCTGCTGCCGGATTGTGGGACATGGCGGCACAGTTGACGGGCAATCCGACAGTGGGTTCAATGGAGTTCACACCATCAGAACCTTCAGCTTTGAAATCAGTTGAACCCATTGCTGGATTGTGAGACATGACACCACAGCAGTCCAACAATCTGCCAGTCAGGTCACTGGAGTTCACACTGGGGGCTCCCCGCTGCCCTCAATCGAGAAATACATGTATGTTATAATGAGAACATATTAAACTTGAGTGTCACGAACATCATGCAGGTTTGGACGTCGCCTGGATTAACCAGATCCACGTCAGCTGATGAGGAACTAGGACAATCTGATAATAAATGGGCTACTGGAACAAACCATACATGGACAAGGTACGAGAACCTATTTCTTATAAAATGCTACTACAACAGCAGACCAAATGAAAGGGGCTATATGAAGTTTATGAGGAAACTGGATGGATACAAGACCTGCTTGTCCATTGACTGAGAAACAACTAGTCACCCAATGCTTCAATGTCATAAAGAGAAAGCTATCATCACAACTAGAGATAGATCAACTGCACTGCACCCCTCTCCCCCCCAAAAAAAATCCTGATCCAATTCTGCAGCTAGAGGGTGCAACAGCTGGTTTGAAACAAAAAATCATAAACTAAATACCATCAACCTCCGAGATGGACTGCCAAGTCTCAGCAAAGAAATGCCATCAGACCATTTGCTAGAAAATGCCAGTAGGCAACTTGCATCAATGCCTACCACCACCTTAACTCAAACTAATTACCAGGTCCATGTCACTGCCTCAGCAACCTTGGAAGCGAGACAAAAATCAAGGTGACACGAAGAGAAGCCAGCCAACTAACAAAAGTACAGAAGGTTCTAAAGATCAAGAAGACCAAGCTGGAAGAGTACAAAGGCCCAGCTTCAACTAAAGCTCTAGAGCAGAGGTGAGGACTTTTTCTGCCGAGGGTCATTTGGAAATATACCAGCCTTCGGGGGCCACACAAAATTATCAACTTGAAAATTATCCTGCTATATTTGGTTAAACAATCAACTCTCCCATTCCCCCCCATATGTGATGGCTTGGGCTTCTTCTCTTTTGGCGTGGGTAATATTGATCATGTTGCTTTTCAACTGCTTTTCCAGGTTTGCTCGGGCCATAGACCTCACAAGAGAGACTGGGTGCATAGAGATCACTGGGGAGGCGGAGGCTGGGGCATAGGAATCACTGAGCTGGATTTAAAGGGCAGGCAGTGTGAAAAACACAGCTGCCAGCCCAAGCGCGACAGTCCCCAAGAATCTGCCGGGGGCTGCAGAAAAGGTCAAGGGCCGCCGCCCTGGGGCCTAAGGTTCCCCACCCCTGCTCTAGAGACTGCTAAACAAAGGCTCACAGCGCTTGTTGCAAGATTAGGGAGATGCACTAGAGAAGCTGAGGCCAAGAAGAAAAATGCTCTGTTCTATAAAGAACCATCCAAGGTGTATTCCCAACTGCAGCAACCCCACCAATAGCAGAGACTGAACACTACTAGAGGAAGATATGAGATGGAAAAAACACACATCACCAGTGCAAAGTGATGAATGAATGAAACACCGTAATAACCTAGAAGAAGAACCAGTCACTATTACTGAATCAGACATCCAAGAACATTAAGAGCTGGACAGCACCTGGCCTACACATGATCCACACCTACTGGCTGAAGAAATTAACAGCGGTACATGAGCACCTGGCAAAACCAATGAACCAACTTCTAGGAGCAGGCCACCACCCAGCTTGGCTAACAAGGAAGGATCCCCACAAAGGAACAAACCCATCCAACTACCACCCAATAACCTTCCTTACAACCGCATGGAAACTCCTTACAACCACTTAGCAACTCCTGTCAGTCGTCATGGCCACTAAGCTACAGAAGCATATGAATCCATCTCAGAAATTCATTGGGAATAACACCAGAGGCTCCAAGCACCAGCTGCTAGTAGATGGAGCAGATGCTTAAAACTCAAGATCCCGACAAAGCAATCTCAGCACAGCCTGGATTGACTACAAGAAAGCCTATAACGCAATGTCAAACACAGATCTGTGAATGCTTGGTGCTCTGCAATGTCAACAGGAAATTAAGAACCTTCCTTCCTCAGAAACCTAATGGAGCTGTGGAGGACAACACTGGAAGTCAACTCAAGACAACTAGTACAAATGTCCATCAAATGTGGCATATACCAAGATGATGCACTGTCACCATTGCTGTTTTGCATAGGCTTGAACCCGTTCAGTCAGATAGTCCAGCTGTGGATACAAGTTCAAGCGTGGAAGAGCCATCCGCCACCTGGATGACATAAAGCTGTATGTAAAAAATGAATGAGACATAAATTTACTGATCCGCCTGACAAGGATCTACAGCGACGACATCGGGATGTCTTTCAGACTGGAAAAGTGGGGCCGATTTTATAATAGAGAGGCAAGGTGGTAAAGGCTGGTGTAGAACTACCGGCAGGGCACATAGCAGATGTACAGGCCTGTTAAAAGTACCTTGGCTTCCCTCAGGGATATAGTAACCATGATAAAGAGGCCAGGAAAGCGGCAACATCCAAATACATTCAAAGGGCAAGACAGGTCCTGAAGAGCCAGCTCAATGGGAAGAATAAAATTCATGCCATCAATACATAAACCCTGCCAGTTATCCGATACCCTGCTGGCAGTGTGCTGTCCAGAAGAAGAAATGGGAGCTGCAGATGTGAAGATCCTTAAAATGCATGGAGGTCTTCACCCCAAGTCTAACACTCTAAGCTTGTATACCAACAGGAAGCAGGGAGGTTGAGGTTTGATAGGCATCCAAGCCAATATCATGAATGAAAGAAGTTTCCAGGAATACATTAGAAAAATGGCAATAAAAGATGAGATGCTGAGGGAGAGTCTAAAAGCCACGTCACACGCTTCAATCTCTATTACGATATTGCCTGGAAAGTCACGTGATTGAGATCGCTAGAACAATTTATCGCTTGTGCGGTGTCGCAAGCATAGATCTCGTTAACTATATTAAAATTGACAACGCGCCAGCGATCGTGCGCACTACTCCACTTATTCCTGACGCTAGTTGGTGTCGATCGCTAAGTCGAGATTGAGATCGTTTGAGAGGTGTCACACAGCACAATGCAGCAGCTTGAACGCAGGATAATTGAACGATGAATTTCAGGTCAGGATCAAAAATCTACAACGAACAGAAAATCGTTCAGTTACATGCAACAACGCACAAACTATCGCTTAAGCGATCAAAAATCTGGGTTGCTTAAGCGATGTCGTTCAAAATATTGAAGCGTGTGACGTGGCCTTAAGGCAGCCACAACAGCAGCCCTGGAAGGAAGAACAGGAACATGAAGTGCCATGGTAAGACAAGCCGCTGCTTGGGATGTATCATCGACCTATAATATAGGTGGCTGACAGAGAAATCCTACCAATGACTGGAGAAAGCTGGACGTCAGGACAGCACAGCGGTACTAATCATAGCAGCACAAGAGCAGGTGCTAAGTACCAGATCCATAGAACCAGAATTCTACCACACAAGACAAGACCCAAGGAGCAGACTATAAGAAACCTTGGAAACAGTCAAACACATAGTGGCAGGATGCCAAATGCAAGCAGGAACAGCATATACTGAACGCCACAACCAAGTAGTATGAATACAGGAACATCTGTACATCATATGGGCTAAGTCCTCCTAAATCCTGGTGAAGACCCCAGAAAAAGTGATGAAAAATGAAAGGTCTAAAATCCTGTGGAACGTCAAGATCCAAATGGATAAGCAGGTGTTGGCTAACCAACAGATATCATGATGGTAGGCAAGGATCAGAACATGGCAATGATAATAAATGTGGCAGTGATAAATGACAGTAATATCAGACAGAAGGAATATGAGGAGCTGGAGAAATACCAGGGCCTCAAAGAAGAATTGGACAAGATGTGGCAGGTGAAAGCAACAGTGATTCCAGTGGTGATAGGAGCACTTGGAGCAGTGACCCCCTAAGTTGGAAAAATGGCTACAACAGATCTCAGGAGCAACATCTGAAATGTCCACAAAAGCAAAGTGCTGGAAACTAAGATCATGCGGATAACTCACACAAACAACTCTCAGGCCTCTGGTAGAGGACCCGAGAATGAGGAAGGACAAATAAGCACCCAACAGGGGTGACAAAGTAGATTAAGTAAAAAAGCTAAAATATTGTTTCCTCCCCCCCCCCACCAAAAGGCTTTTGTTTTGTTTTTTTGGTTTTTTTTTTTTTGGTGGGGTAATATTTTCACTTTACATAATCAAAGTATTGTCTTTGATCATTTTATAAGAAAAGCAAGAGGAGCAGCACTCTCTCCACTGGCAATTTTCAGTAGAATTCACTTTATTTTGTCACAGGATTACAGACTCGGAGTAAAATAAGTAATAGCTGTTTTGCAGGAGTCCAATGCAATATACATGCAACTGATCTATGATCTGAAGTCTGTGGCAGGTGGGTTGCGAGCAACTTGCAACAGAAAATCCAACAAAACTTTTTATGACTCGCTCACTCCATAAGAAAATGCTTGATTGTATGTTACGATGCAAAACATGTTGCTGAGTAGCCCTAGCCTATACTGTAATAGACATCTCCCTGTTAAAGACCCCCCCCCCCACACGGTTTTTCCTGGCATTACACCTTGATGGGTCACTCCCTATGTGCACCCAAGACCTATCAATTACTTGGATTGTGGCAGGGAGGATCCAGTTACTGGTGGTGCAGGACTGGTCTCTCGCCCAATAGTTGTCAGCTGGATCTTTGATCTGTTTTTTTTTTTTTTTGTGTTTTTTTTCTTTTTTCTTTTACAAAAAATTGTAAGCATAGAAAGTCTTATTGTTCAAGACCTAAATACCAATAATAAGGTTTTAAAGAGGACCTTCACCCCCCTGCTGCATGGCAAACTAAATGCAGCATGTCTACTGCATTCAGGGAAGGGGTCCCCCATATCTCTAGCCCGCTGAGATATACACATTATAAATCTTGCATACTGAGTCAGGAGGGACTTTACTTATCTCGGAGCTCTACTTGTCATACATCCTCCCCCTCCTCGTGTCTCTATTCAGCCTGTGTTCCGCCTCCTCGTGTGTGTGTGTGTCCCTTCTCTTCAGAGTCTGCTGAACACACAGGCAGAACAAGAGAGGTAGGAGGAGGGAAGGACGTGTGGCAAGCAGAACTCTGAGAAGTTCACACCCTCCTTACTCTTGATCTCTAAACTTTCTAAAGTGTATTTCTCAGGGTACAGGGGGGCTAGAGACAGGGGGGTGGGGCCCTTCCCTGAATGCAGCAGACATGCTGCATTCAGTGCTGCATTTAGATTACCATGCAACAGGGGGGTGACAGGTTCTCTTTAAGTTGCAACATACAGTGATCTCCACATTGTTGGGGTTCAGGTAGAAGTGATGAAAAATGAAGGACAATGGAAATGCTCTGGTGTACTGCCACTTCCATCTGAATTTCACAGCAGTATTTTTCTCCTCACCTGATTTGCTTACAAAATGTGGTGAAATATGTACCTTTTCTATAGTTTAGACCATCTTCAAGTTTTGGCTCACAGATACTGGTGCGATTTATAAAATACAGAATTATAATCATTATGAAGGTGTCCATAGCGTCACTTCAATCTCCCAGTCTCTGGCAAGGTATCTACGTATCTATTTGTTGGGAGATAACCCACCATTGGTCAGTTTTAGTTCTTAACTGGCTTGTTTCTTTCAGCTATGTGGAATCAGAATTCATAATGGCTTTTTTTTCTTATTTCTTTTTTCTTTTTTTTTTTTTTTTTTGTACCCGCCTTCTTTCTGTTCTCCCTGTTTTTTCTTTGGAGGTATATTCACTGTCACTTCCCCTCACATTGCATGTGTCTGAAGAGCATCAACATGACAGATTAGCGCTCTGTGTTTTTCTGGTCTCTCACTGTTGCCAAGTTTAAAACAAATACGAAGTTTTGACGGTCTGTGTTTTATCTGGTTTTTATTTAAGTTTAATTCTGGCTCTTTGGCGGCTGATGTTTTCTTATGCCCCCTTACTCCTTTTCACCTCTCCTATCCCCTCTCTATTCTGCCCCTTCCCTTCTCTAATGATTTGCATGTATGTCTCCCCTTTGCACGCAGGGTTTTGGTTTTGTAACTTTTGAAACTAGCGCGGATGCTGACCGGGCCCGGGAGAAATTGCACAGCACGGTGATTGAGGGGCGAAAAATTGAGGTGCATGTCTTTACCTAAACCTGAAAGATTGCTAAATGCCAGCAGCTGCCCCCATTCTATCTTTCTTTTCTACACTTTTCTTGCAGTTCTTATTTTGGCCCTGATTCTCTAACTGCTTTGCTCTATTTTAGCTTGTGTTCTAAGCTTTTGTAAATTCCTAAATTTCTACATTTGTAATATGTCTTCCTTTCTGTTTTCCCAAACTCCTCCATCAAATTACTTTGTGCTTTACCTTCTCTTATATTGTTTTGTATCATTAAAACACTGTGTACTAGCAATGTTTGCAGGAGAATTATTTTTAATGTTTTGCTGCTCTCTTCCTCTAATATGTCCCTTTTTTATGATCTTACTTGTTTGGCTTCTCTTTGATTCCTCTTTTGCATTTCTCAAGTGCAACTTTAAAAGGAATCTAACTTCCAAAATATCTTTTAGACTGACTATACAATGATATGGGGTTTGCTCTAGGTGTGTGTACTGCCCATTACAAGCTAGAGAAAGTCCCCAAGAGGTGTAAATAGTGCTCCCAGCTCATGGCCACACCATGGGATGCACCAAGACTGCCTCCTTTGCATATGGATTAATCCATTTTTTCTAGCACTGTATCACGAACAGGTACAGTGCTAGTGTGATTTCTATAGGGGTGGAGTCCCCTATATCACTGTGTAAATTTTGTTTAAAAGGCATTATGTGGGTGACTGACTCCCTTTAAAGTACTTTGCATGATGTATGTTGGCGATTGGTTATGTGCTCCATTTGTTTTCTAACATGCTTTATTTTAGAACCATAATTCACACACAAGGCTCATGTCACACCATGTTTTTACATTTCGTTGTACGACAGGATGAGAGATGTTCACACTTATACAGTACACGGTCCATTAAATTTTATGTATTAAATGTCTCCCTTTTGGCATACGTCAGACTGGTATGTCAGAACACGTTTATGAACATAGAGAATTTTTACTACAAATTTTTTTCTTTCTTTCTAGCGTCTCCTCACAATGAACACCTATGTGTAAAGAAGTGTTTTTGTAATGCAAGTGATAAAGCTGACATCCAATTTTAAGCTTTGGTGTTCAGATAGTGTAAACACAATGTATACTTTTTTTTTTTTTTTAATAACTATATAGGGATTGTCCATTACAATAACAATTCCTGCTTAAATGCTATATTCCCCAGTGTAAAGTGAACCCTATGATATGCACATCCCACCTCAGAGCAGTTCCAGTGATTGTCTCCAAAGCTGGCTTGGCAGCGAATCAGTGACTGATAATGGGTTGAGGTTCTCTAGAGACCCGGTGCCAATTTCAATGGATGCAGGAGGTCGGGAACTGCTTTTTTATGCAACACTGGGGAATTAGCACTTAAAGGGTTGTCTGAGTGGCAGAAAACCCCCTCTAAACTTGCTTTACTGTAAGGAAAATGATCTGTCAAAAAGATTGCCAAACAGATATGCAGTTGCATACCATTGTGATGGGTCAGGAGTGAATCTGTTGGACATAGTTGTATCCAATTTATACTTTGTCTTTTCAGGCATTAAAGAAAAAACTTTGTGTGACTTGGCCTAATACCACTTTGCTTTTTCCCCATTTTCTTGGTTCCCTTAAATATTTCTCTAAAGTAGATTACTCACACATTCCACAATACGGGTTATAAATGCATGGCTTCATTGATCAGCTTTGATTTTTCACGTTGTTTCCTTTTTTATTTTCAATATAGCTGTGGAAGCTGCCTTTGACTTCCCTGACATTGATGTGTGGGGAGCAGGGATATGGAACTCCCATTTTAGTGATGGGGTTAGGTCCCTGCTCCCTGAATACTAATGTATAAAACGCCACTGTCATTTTAGTAGCAACCTGTCTAGAAAATAACACTGTAATTAATCACAGATGAGCCTAGGGTTTGGTTATATTTTGTTTTCTGTTTGTGTATGTGTGGGAGGAGGGGGGTGTGTGTGTTTTTTTTTTTTTTTTTTTTTCTTTTTTTCTTTTAATGTTTATAATGATCCTTTTGTTTATTTCATTGTTGGTAGCAATCCTGTCTGTTCACTTCACTATTGCCGCCATTTACGAAGATTTGGGCACATCTGGGTTTACACTTTGTAACAATTGAATTTTTTGTTATGGGCACTAATACTTCTTCAAGGACTTTGTCCTGGAATCCTGGTTGAGCAGTTCATTAAATTCATTAAAGGGTTACTCAGATTACAAGCATTTTTCTCCTATCAAGTTTACTCCTATAACTCAAGCTATTTTCTAATATACTTGCTTTATAAATTCCCTACTGTTCCCTCTCTACACGATCTATGAGCTACTGTGTTTTTTTCCCTATTCTATTCCCTGCTATGATGACAATTTGTGTGAATGCCCCAGTGCATGCCTGTATACTCACACGGAACATCAGTCATTTTCAATAGCCTTTGCTCATGCCTGAAAGAACAAAAGCATCACATTAGTGATTCTGGTGTTAGAGGTGGGGCTAGGTGCGTAACTACAACAATGCAGGGGTTGCAATTGCACCAGTGCCCTGGAGCCTAGGCCCCAAAAGTCCCTTTGGCCTATAGAAAAACACTAATGCTATTTAAAGATTTGCAGTAATTGGGGGGGCCCTGTTAGAACTTACCCAACAAAGCCCATAAGCTTCAAGCTGTGCCACTGGGCAGAGCTGTCATTTGTTGTGACCCCTGAACATCTTGGTGCAGGGTCTCCAGTCTTGCCCTTTCTCCATATGCAGTGCCTCGCGCCCTGTGACTGATAACATTCTGTGTGGGTGTCCCAGCATGCATTGGGGCTCTCACACAAGATGTTACCAGACCAGGAAATAGAAAAAAAAAACCCAGTAGCTGTTGGATAGTGTAGAGAGGGAATTATTAAAAAAAAGTATTTTAGAAAATAGCTTGGATTATAGGAATAAATTAGCTAGGAGGTTGAGAAGAAGTTAGGAGAAAAATGCTTGACCTCAGAATAACCTTTTAATGCAGGCATTATCTAATGTGCAGCTCCAAACCTTTGGTTAGTGGAAGACTTTGTTTTTACTTCTAGAAATGTTAAGCAACGTTCACACAGCAGGATTTTCAATAGCATTTTCCGACAGCATTTGTAGGCCAAAACCAGGAGTGAAACAGAGAAAAAGTATAACAGAAACACAATCCAAGAAGAAGAAATTTCACACCAAAAGATGCGTCTGTGCTAGGCATGACACTTTGCAGGAGCTAATTTTATTGTGTATCCTCTTTTGTTTTTATTTTTCTGTTGTCCCCCCACCCCCCACACTTTTGGTCGAAAGTGAACCTGCTCTAAAACCTGGCGATTGTCGCCCGGTGGACACGCAGCATCACTGCGTGTGACACCGGGAGTAGCGATATTCCAGCTCCCAGCGCCTCTCACAAGCGCTGGGAGCTGGTAACTAAGGTAAACTGCGGGTATCTAGGCAGCGCGCGCTGCCTAGATACCCGACGTGTACCTTAGTTACCAGCCTCCTCCGCTCACCGGCTGGTATCTAAGGTACACAGCGGGTAACTAGGGACCTAGTTACCC